>CANSZD010003228.1:240000-567500 GCA_947648045.1 Beta corolliflora | reverse complement strand
TTGCTGGCTTCACTTCGGCTAGCTGCTACTAATACCTCACTTGAACTTTCAAAGACCAACTGATGAAAGAAGGCTAACTGCTACTACCTTACTTCGGCTAGCTACTACTACCTCACTTTGGCTACCGAAGACTAGCTGATGAAGGAAGGCTTAACTCTTAATGAAGTCTTCACGTGAGATTTGAGGTAACCTATGGAGAAGCTCATTGGCTTTACTACAAAAAAGCTTCAAGAAACTGCTCTTTGTGCCATAAAGAGTAAGCTAAGGCCCACATCATTGGCATACATGGAAATCTTGGATATAGAAAGACCAACCTCGTGAAAACCTTGCATAATATTGTGTACGATGATCCTGAGCACTTTAAGGCCGTGTTTTGGGTTGGGGTACCGCAGAAGCAACAACCAGATATCAAGAGCTTACAGGACTGTGTTGCAGAGTCTATGCAATTCAAGATTCTGGACGAATGTGGTGAGAAGAAGCAGCCTACTTGCAACAAAGTTGAAGAATATGGCACCTGGCCATGTAGTCATCTTCTTAGATAATGTAAAAGAGCAATTTCAAATGAATGACGTAGGGACTCCAATTGGATGTAATGAAGCTGAAAATTTCTGCTTTAAACTAGTATTTACGGCAGCATCGGATGATGTTTCCAATAAGATGCGTCATACCACCAAGTTCAAAATGAAGCTGCTCCATGAGGCTGAAGTTCGGGAGCTGTTCTTGCATGAAGTTGGATTGAATACTCATTGTTCCGGGGGTTATAGCCTGAGGATGGAAAAGGTGGCGAGATGATGTTGCAAAGCAAGTGCACACGCTTGCGTCTTGTCATCACACTAATCGCCCGGTCTATGGCTGGGAAGGAGGACATATGTGAGTGGAAGAATCGCCTAATTGAGGTAATGGACATTGTTAAGGACTTGCATGGTGATGAGGCCAAGATATTATAACAGCTAAAGTTCAGGTGTAATTGCATCAAGGACCGCACAATTCAAGGTTGTTTCTTGGATTCCGCTAGTGTACACCTCGAAGGGCTTCAATTTACCAAAGAAAAGCTCATTCAACTCTGGTTTTGGAATGGGAGAATCGGTAGGAAACATCGTTAGGTTGTTGGTCTCGTTGCCTCTATCACTGATCAGGTTCATACTATTATAAATGAACTCCAGAGAGCATACTTACTGGAAGTTAAAGAACTAGATGGGACAAAATATGTGACTATGAATAAGTGGATTAGAAAAATAGTTGTGAAACCTCCCAAAAAGTAATACAACACGAGGTAATATATGTCTCGTCTACTATATACAGGGGGTGGCACTACCATGATGACACCTTCCAGCTTTCTCGGCGCTAAGGTTAAGTCTTTAGAAGGCAAACACTCCACATTCTTGCAAGATATTTAAAGTTATTTGTGGTACACTCTGTAAGGAAATAATCTTTAAGTTTGAAAAGTTTCTAGCGTGTCGTGTGTGGACTATTTACTCGTTGTTACACGTTGCCTGCTAGCATTGTACTCTCGTCGGACATCTAGTTAAGGCACCCGATTTGTTGGCTAGGCTATGTGAGCTACGGAAAAAAGGAATTTTTTTAAGTCAAAAGGGTCATTCTATATGTCAAATGGGTCACTTTTAGATAATGGGTCACCCTTGATCTTAAAAGGTCACCCGTACTATAAGGACCCCTTTATGACAAAGAAGTTATCCTCGACTTACCATAAATCATAGTAAGATAGTCTTATGTGAGATTTTGTAAGAGAAAATACAAGTGAAGAGCTCTCTAGGATGGATGTACAAAGGAGGGGGAATCCCCTATTTATAGGACTCCTTGGTGCCTAACTAGAACTTTCTAAGTTCTAGAGAATTCTACTAAGCTCTACTCTAAAGCCTACTTACAAGCCTATCTAGAATATTCCATATATTTCCATACATAGGTGGGCTAAGCTAGAAGCTTCTACAAGAGTGTACAAGAGTTCTTTGTAAGGCTTGAACAAGG
Source organism: Beta corolliflora (assembly GCA_947648045.1). Lineage (NCBI taxonomy): Eukaryota > Viridiplantae > Streptophyta > Magnoliopsida > Caryophyllales > Amaranthaceae > Beta > Beta corolliflora. The sequence goes on along the minus strand of CANSZD010003228.1, from coordinate 565,514 downwards.
GAAAAACTAGGTCGTTGCTAATTCCCCTAAGATCAAATAAAAGTCCTAGCTATCCACCTAAACTAGTCAAGTGGAAAGCAAGGATCGAAGGTCTCACCAAAGTAGAGTTACTATAGTAAGCTAAGTCGAAGAAAACGTCAAATTAGGAAAAACACTAGGAGTGGGGAAACACCACAATCACAAGTCACATCCAAAAACCAAGTAGAGCTATGGGGATTGACATGCAAAGGGGATATGCAAAGGGAATAAACAATCCTAAACACCTCTAAAATCTTTGTTATGGAGTTTAGAGTCATAATTATAGCAACAAAACCTATATTTCGAGGTGTTATCACTTATCACCTAACTAGGCCAAGATAGGAATTGGAATAAAACCCAAGTCAATACGAATCAACAAGTGATGCATAACAACCAATCAATCATTTATGAAGGTCAACTACCTAAAAGCAAGCTATCAAGGAGCAACAAATGGGTCAAAAGGTGATGGAGTTCTCACATCAACTAAGTCACCAACAACATTAATGATTGAAAATGCACAAATCCCAAACATATCAAACCCAACAAACTCTACTCACGAGAATAGGTTGGAAACAATGATTTGGCTACTCCCCAATCCTAGTTAAAGAACTACTCACTACCCATTATACTAGCAAACATCCTAAACATGAAAAAACTAGCAATAAATCACCAATCCTAAAATAGCAAAAAAAAAAACCAAAAACCAAGAGTTTAAAGCAAAAACAAAACAAAATCTAAAGAACAAACAAGAAGAAACTAAGAAAAGATGGAAACTTTAATCTAGATTAAACTATTAAACATGAAGATTAAGCAATGAAAACACGAAACCAGAGCATGAAAATAATAAACTAGAAATGCATAAAAAAAAGGAAAAATTGTTTTAAATAAGTTAACATTTGAACGGTCTTCCCATTTTAAGTCTATCTTTTAATTATTCCTTGATCGAGTTAAGCTTGTAGGGCTCTTCTTTTCTAATGAGTCAAAATACTTACAACCTTAACAACATGTTTTTTTTGTTATATTTTACGTTTTAATTTAATTTTTTTACTTCTTATTTTCTTTTTTAATTCTCACCCACCATCTCTTTTTTTTTTACGGGAAAACTGTGATTTTATTAATCACTGACCCCCCCATCTCTATCCTCCCTCTTCCATCATCATCTCTACCTTTCCCTCCTCCATCACCATCATCAGACCACGTACAATCTTCCTCCATCATCATAAGACCACCAGTCCCCCTCCGCTGCCGCCACTTTCCTTCCTTCCTACTCACGACGTCGCTGCCACTAAACCTTCTATCTCTCTCTCTCTCTCTCTCTCTCTCTCTAAGGGTTTCAGCGGCGAGGGTTTGGATTAATATATGTACACCCGTTTTAAACCCAAATGTTTTAATTCTGGGTTCGCTTGTATTTCAATGGCGGGCAAGAAAGAGGAAAGATAATTTGCTTCTGGGTGGGTTTGGGTTTCAGTGGTTTGTGGGTGGGTTTGGGTTGGGGTTTGTGGGTTTGAGAGGTGGTGAGGTGTTTTCAGGTGGGTTTTGGTGGTGGGGTGGTGGTTTCGAATGAATTTTGGTGGTGGAGTGGTTGTTTCGGGTGGGTTTTGGTGGTGGTGTGGGGTTTCAGGTAGGTTTTGGCGGTGGTGTGGTGATTTCTGGTGGGGATTGGTGGTGGTGAGGTCGAATCGGGTGTGATTTGGGGGTGGTGAGGTGGTTTCGGGTGAGGTTTGGTAGTTGTGTAGAATTTTGGAGGGAAGAGAGAGAAGAGGGGTGATGGGTGCTAAAGCTGTGCTCGCATGTGTTTGGGGGTGGGGGTGGGGGTGGCGCACAAGAAACGCCGGTGGTGTAGCAACTTGAGGAGATAGATGGCCTAGAGGGGGAGGAGAGAGAAAGATGAGGGAATGAAAAAAATTTCTTAATATTTATGCAAAAATCAAAACTAAAATTAAGGATATGAAAAAAAACACAAAAAAATATATAAAGTGAACCAATCACATCGTAACACGCATCACATGTAACCTATTAAACCTGGTCACAAACAAGGTTAAACTCAATAGAAGAAAACAACCATACAAGCTTAACTTAGTTAGGAATAATTCAAGTTAGACTTATTTTTGGGAAGACCGCGCAAAAGTTTGGCTTATTTAAAATAATTTTTCCTAATAATAATATGATAGAAAGAAAGGATTGAGAAGATTACTAAAGAAATAAGAACTTCCAAGAAATTTGTCACTTTTCATTGACTTTCAATCTCCAAAATTACACCTCTTGAGCCATGTTTTCTTTCTCCTACACTAAGTAGCTAAGTTTAGGGTTCTAAGACTCTGGCTTTTTTAAAAAAAAAAATGGGATAAGGGGGGTATTTATACTCCCCCATTTACATCGTCGTAAACAAAAATGGGCCAAAGAAAACCCGCAAATGACAAGGCCGGGCGGCGATCAAGAAAGACCGGGCGAGCTAGGGAATGGCCGGGCGGGGCAAGCTAGTCGGGCCCGTGCTATTCGCTGGGCGGGAACACCTTTTCGCATCGAGGCGGAATCTTCGACTCTTCATAGAACCAGGGCGGGCGAGTAGCAAAACCGAGCGGGCAGATGGGGGCCCGGGTGGGCTGCAATTCTCGGGTGAACGCCACCACATTGGCGAGGCTGGTAAGAGCTTGCTTACACCAGGAGCCCGGGCGGGAAAGTCATAGGCTCGGGCGGGCGACAGAGCCTGGGCGGGCTAATGATGAGCTCGGGCGGGCTGCTGGCCGCGGGCAGGGCTTGCTCTACTCGGAAAGTCATAGGCTCGGGCGGGCGGCAGAGCCTTTTAGTTGAATTCCTACACAAAAGGTTAAGTAGTAGAGTTGCGGGGAGGGGAGTCAAACATATTATATATATATATATATATATATATATATATATATATATATATATATATATATATATATATATATATATATATATATATATATATATATATATATATATATATATAGGAATGAGATCTTGTGAAAACATTCATAAAGCTGAAAACAGAAGATTTGGACCATTGAAATTAAATCTGACGGCTGAGATCAAATCCACGAAATCTAGGCTTACAATATCTCTTCCCCATACCCATTCTCTCTCTTCAGACAATGACCCAACTTCTACTGCTATAATTCCCATTCTTTCTCTTCTGACTATGAATATCATCAGACAACAATGGAGGATCTCCATTTTCTCTCTCCTCTCACCATTTAATTTCTAGGAACTTGAGCAAATTCATGGCAGGTGTGCATAATTCAAGGGAAAAATCTACCATTTCCTAGAATTCATGTCTTCTAATGCTTGAATTCGAATCCTAGAAAACTTGTGGGTTGAAGAAATTCGTGGATAAACTTGTGGGTTGAACAAACCAATGGCGAAAATGAAAAACTCCACCATAGCAGCAGTAAGCTTCGAAATCTAAGCTTTAATTGAATGCGTTAATCGATTCAATCGTATGTGAAAGACAAGCCCAAATGTTTGGGGATTAAATCGAATAGTAGTATCATATAATGCCTTGATTTGATGAACTCGATTTCTATTTCTCTCTGTATTGTTGGATTTTGATATCCATATCTTTGATTATGAATGTGGAGAGAGAAAAAGGAAGAAGAACGATGGAGGTTGATGAAGATGAAGGTTGAAGTAGAAGGTGGGGAAAAATAAAGTTACTCTAATATTAGTCAAAGTTACTCTTATAATACTCAAAGTTACCAAAAAAATAAAAGTTAATCTTAACATATTAAAGTTACTCTAAAGATGGTAAAAGTTACCCTTAAAATATATAAAGTTATCCCAAAAGTTGGTAAAGTTTACCCTTAAAATATATAAAGTTCTTTAAAAGTGGTAAAAGTGATTCTTAAAAAATATATAAAGTTATTCTAAAAGTGATAAAAGTTACCCTTGTTTTCGGTTCGGGATTAAGAGTTGTTTCAAATGGGATCCTACCCCTATATATATATATATATATATATATATATATATATATGGAAAGAGAGAATTAGTCAACACAAGAGGTTAAACTAAGGGAAAAAGAACTAAAAGTGGAAAGAAACTAAGTAAAAATGACCATAATATACTACACTAAGAGTGAGATAAATCTCACTCATCATGGCTCTAGAGTGCTCCGAAATGCACCGACGCTACTGCTTGTGCAGGTTTGGGTACTTTGGGACCTCGTCTCGGAAACCCGTCTTGAGCATTGTGTTTGTTGGCCTGAAAAAATGGCGGGCTCCAAAGTTTCGTAGCAATGGAATTCGTTTGGTCCCCGAGATGCCCCGTTATTATGTTTTTTTCAAAGTGAGTGTTCAGTGGATTTTCAAGGCTAGGCAAAAATAAGCCTTTTTAGGGGATTGTTGGGCTAGTAGCACATGGGCGCCCCATGGTAGCCACGATGTCTTGTTGCCTAGCAACACTCGTGGGGGTTTAGCGAGGAGTCGTGACAGACTACTCTGCATAAACGTTCAAAACATTTGTGTTATGGAATGGGTATATATTGTATGTTGTTTGAGTTCTTTGTAGAGTTGTCATTACTGATGGATGTTGTTGCTCATATGTTGTAATTGCTATCGTCCTTTTTTGAAGGTTTATTTATAATGTGAAACTATGTTTTATACTTCAGTCTCATATAGACATTCAACGATATGGTTCATGGACGGTCTGTCTACGTTTCGTTGGGTCATGCTTTTTCAGAATTGCGCATGTGTGAAATTGAAATTTCTATGATGGTCATATTAATTATACAATTTAGTGGAAAAACTTTTTTTAAAAATTTTGTGAAGCAACATCTTATATAACATTTTTTGTAAGAAAAGATAAAGCTTTATATTGACATTTCTTTATTAAAGATATACACCTTGTTGTCAGTTTTTGGGGTCATCGCCCTTCTTTGTGCGCAGGATTATGGCCAAAAAGTTTATATATGTGTGATTTTCATGTAGAAAGAGGAGGAAAAAACGAAGGGTCAATGATGAAAAGTTTGACTTTTTTTGGGCAAAAAATGATGATCAGGTGAGTATTTTGATAAGCAAGTGCCTAAGTTTTTTCTCACAATAAAAAATTCAAAGGTGTTTTTTCACCAAAATTGCAACAAATAAGGTCTAAACAATATAACCATGGAAAATCTAGTGCAAAATGTTCTTAAATTGAAAAATGAGGGCTGAAATCTATTTAAACCATTAGTTTTCCACAATTATATTTATTAGAAAATTTTGCGAAAAACAACCTTTTATAAACACTTTTTTGCGAGAAACAACCTTTTAATTTTTTTTTTGGCATTTAACAACCTTAACCAATTTTTTTTTTGCAAGATCGGGCACTCGAGGCTTTTTTTCCCAGATTGATTCTCGTTTACATGCGTTGATCAAGGCGTTTTCTATATGCAATTCTCGCACTTCAAGGTGTTCAATGCCTTGGCTAACGCTTGTAATGGAAATTTAACGTCGGAAAATAGCCTTGAGGTTTGATCTCGTAAAAATATTTTTGCTTAAGGTTGTAAAATGCCAAAAAAAAATTAAAAGGTTGTTTCTGAAAAAAAAAAGTGACTATAAAATGTTTATTTCTTGCAAAAAAATTTATTATGATTTATGACCACCTTAAAAGATCTAACTTTAGAGTCATTCCTCAACATAAATAGTGCTATGTCACTCTTTCTCTCCTTTTTGAACTGATTTAAACTGGCCATCAACATCAGCACAAATGCATAATAGATACATGCATAATAGATACACGCATAATAGATACGAGTTGATTGCTTTTGCTCATATTGATTTGTTTTTTTTTTTGTAAAAACAATATTAAAAAAAAAACCATAAACTGAAATGAAATTCTTTTATATAAGGTAAGAAAAAAGGATTTAGGAGACCCTCCTCGCGAGGGAAACTCCTAAAAAGTCATTTACAAGAATAGAATGAAGAGCTGAATTAGTACAAGGAGTAATATCAAAACTAGATCGAACTAAATGTCCCTACATTACATTATCCAATTTGCAAACTTTGTTAGCTTCACTATAGACATGGATTTGATAGACCTGGAATTGTTGTAGTGGAGCGTGTATATCCTCTATGATAAGTTGTATTTACCAAGGAACCTTCCATAGTTTTTTAACCGCGTTGATTGCAAGAAGATTATCACCTTTGATATGGATATTCTGGATACCATGATTCAAAGCCAAAAGAAGACCCTTCTGAAGAGCAATAGCCTCGGCCACGAACACTGGAGCGATTCCTAAATTGTAAGATAAATTGAAATGAAAATGTCTATAGCTGATATGAATATCAAAAATGTATACAATGATAAGAAAGGAAAAATTGACGCTATGGGGCTCAACTATAAGCGGTTGTCTTTAATAGGTTTCAACTATCAATTATCCTGTGGAAGTCCTAACTTTAGGGGGTATTGTTTTTCATTGAACCCTGGTGACTTTTGACCTGTTGAATAGGTAAACTTATGCTTTATTTTATTTTTAAATTATGAAATCTCTACTCCCCTGTTCATTCTTCCTTCCTTCTGTCTTCACCCCATTGTCTTGCCAAAACAAACTACCCAGTTCTTTACAACATACACAAAATTAGTCGAGTCAATAACAGTGTCGGATTATCTTCGTTGTCTGACACATTAAAATAGAGTTTATGGTTCAAATTACGTCAACGATTAATTACATGTTGGTTTCGGTCAGTTTCACGGGTCAAGACTCCAATAACGGTGCCTGAGCTATTCTCAATAAACCAAAGGAGAGAAATGCAATTCTTGATATTGCATTTCCATGTCAAAAACAATGACAAATGGTAAGGCCTTCTTTGACCCCATTGCTCAACCAATTTTCAAAGTATCCAACCGTTGGAAATTGGAATGCCCAAATAAGAGAAGCTGTCAAAAATGGCTACTCTCATAAAGCCCTTATACTCTATCGCCAGATGAAACAAGCTGGGCTAATTCCAGGCAAATTAACCTTTCCCTTTGTTGCAAAAACTTGTGCCAAGATTTCAGATCTCACACAATCCCAAATTATTCACGCCCATATATTCAAATCACCCTTTTGGTTAGATATCTTTGTTGGTACATCTGTTATTGATATGTATGTAAAATGTAACGAACTGAATGCTGCACACCAAGTGTTCGATAACATGCCTGAGAGAGATGTGACTATGTGGAATGCAATGCTTTTGGGTTTTGCTAATTTGGGTTATGTGGATGGGTTTTTGTACTTTTCCGGAAAATGAGACTGGAGGGGTTCGTTCCGGACTCGGTCACAATAATATATAGGATTGACACAATCTGTTATTGAATTGAATGTTCTTAATCTGGTGAGAGGTAGTCATGCCTTCGGAATTCGTTTTGGAATGATAAATAATGTTTCTCTAGTCAATAGCAACTAGTGGGAGTGGCAGAGGTACAATGGGATGAAGAAAAGGAAGAAGAAGAGGGGTTAAAGTTCAAGCAGGAGATGAGGAAGAGAAACGACATAGGAAGGAGGTGGAAGTGAAATCAGAGCAGGAGAAAGAGGGAGTCACGTGATTTTTAAATGAAGTCATGTGACCCTTGACCTGCCCTAGCAGGTGAAAATCCTGAAGGGTTCTATAAAAAACAATGCCCCCAAAAGTTAGGACTTCCACAGGATAATTGATAGTTGGAACCTATTAAAGACAACCGCTCATAGTTGAGCTCCACAGCGTCAATTTTTCCGATAAGAAATATGTATAAACTAATGTATAATATGTGAAACTGACATGAAGATATGTTGAATTGATGTCAAGTTTGCAAAACTAATAAGAATGTGCCTTAAACTAATAAAAGTATGTCATAAACAGAAATCTGTCTCGATAAATTAATTTGCAGAGATGCGTCTACAAGCTAAGCCTTAGGGTCTTTTATGGGTAGAATTTTACGAAGTTATTGATAACATATCACATCTAGTTTAAAAATTCTAATGCCACGCATGAAGATAGTGATGAAGTTATGGGATTAACAGCCCATTTGGTTAGTGATCATAAATGGTGGTAATGGTAATGTAATTTAGTGTAAATTTATATAGATTTTCTAATATCAATACCCATGGTAATGAGATTTCATGGTAATGCACATCGCACCACATGGTGTAACCCATTCGGCATTACTGTCAGTTTTTAGTTATTATTTTTATGAAAATAAAAGTCATATGATATACGGAGTATAATAAACTTATAATTAGTCATACTAATATTAAACATATCAATTCTGAAAACTGACAACTGAACACTGAAAAACACTTTTTTTGGTTTGCATATTTTTGTGTTTGCTTTTAAAAAAAAGCTGAAAACTGAAAATAAAAAACGGTAACGAACGAACTCTTAGGTTTCTATTTATTTTTTTTTTAAATGAGTAAATGGGGTTTTTGTCAATACATACCTGCAAAAATATCATTCTCAAGCAAAGAGTAATTTATGCTAAATTGCTATCATTGGGTACCTAAGTAAAACAAATTAGAATTCCAAAGTGCCTACATTAACTTTTCAAATGCACACAGTATTGGAATAAGGGGTCTAATTTTAACATAAAGTTAGACAAACTCAAGCCTACATTCTCCTAATAAGCTCATTGCATCTCACTCTAACCCAACATTATTCCTAGACATCTCGTACAAAACCTAGTCATCCCTTTTTTTTTCCTTCCTTTGTTTCCCTTTGAATCTCGACCTACAACAGACAATTTTTAAAAATAATCTGACATTCTTACCGAATGGATTAAATTAGTCACTAAATAGAATTAAGCTAGTCACTAAGGGGGAGTATGGTTTAGGGGGTCTCAAGAAAGGTATCGTAAGGGAAAGAAAATTAAAGCTTGGAGATCTCGACCTACAATAGGTGTTGTTTTGTTAGGTCCATTTAATCAATACCCTTTCCACTACTTCCCCCAAACTCCACTACATCCATTCCCCTCATTCCCCAAGATTTCACTTACCCTTTCTCTCCTCTACTCTTGACCATCATTGACCACTACCTTCACCACCACACCTCGGTTTGATCGTCCAAGCACCCCATAAGTACCATCATCGACCACTGACCATCCCAACCACCATCGCTGCCCACCTAACCACCCCAACCCACCCAACCTCCTTGATATCCACTAAACCACCTCCATAAACCCACCATCAACCGGAAACCACCACCCCCATCACAACCACTCTACCACTCGAAACAACCCACACCTCACCTGAAACCACCCGAAACAATAAACCCTCCACAACTAGAACAACCATGGTACCATGCATCCGAAACAACCACCACCCCACTCGAAACCACCATGACACCACCCAAAAACACAAGTTGAACACATCAAACCCTACCCCTCCACCTGAAAAGCAACCACCAAAAACATCTCCCACCCTCCCTCCAAAAAACACTATATCTACAAGAGAAAGAAGGAGAGAGGGAAAAAAAAAAGGAGTTGTCGCCGACAAAGGAAAGGGGAAGGGGGAGGCAATGGGATAGGGAGGGGAAGGGGGCGGTGATAGGGGAGGGAAAGACTGACGGCGGGGGACGGGAAGAGCGGGAGGTGAGGTGGAAATTTGTAGTGCAAGGGTGGTGGTGGATTTTAGGGGAAAAGTTGTGGTGGTGGGAATATAAGGGTTTCCCTTTGATATACTTAAATAAACAACTTAGAAAGTCAAAAGGTAAACCTTTTCATTCTCCTTGTCACCCTTTATCAAGTCCTTTCCCTTTCCTCTTAACAAACAAAATGCCCCCTAAATCCATTAAAGAATATGAGAACTTAATAAATTAAATAGGTCACTAAATAGATTAAATTAGTCACTATATTAAAAAAGGTGGTTTGTCTCTTATTAAATATTGGGCTTGGACAGTTGTCTAATCTTAAACTAAAAGTAGAAGGTCTCTTACAAGACCAATTGTTTCAAATGTCAAAGAAATAATAAATTTACGTTAGCTTTACAAATTATTTAAATCAGTTTGGGCTTCAAATTCTTCCTGCTCCAAGAAAGTATGAGCCGACATCACACTCATCCCCATAAATCTAGTTGGGTTCGTTTTGGACTCCAGTTATGAATCTGATTTGAGCTCATATTAATTGAATTTTGTGAAGAAATTGGCGAGCCATCTTGTTTCAATATCCATCTTTATCCTTCTCTTTTGTGACAAAGTTGCACACTAAAGTATAATTGAATGGTTGGTCCTATAACTCCCTCCATTATACATTGGAAGAAAAATACGTAGAAACCGCCTTATGAATATAGAGGACTACTTTTATTGTCAATTGATTTTAGATGGAAGCTTAGTTAAATTAAATAACTATATTTAACATGGTATCAAAATAACGTATCTTATTCTCTGAATAAGATTTAAGCAATTATGAATGTTTTTATAAACTTGAGGAATTATCTCAAGGGACTATACTTCTCCAGCATCCATGTAGTAGAATAAAAGGCACGATAGTTTTATGCCCCGTGCAACAAGATGACTAGGTCAACCAATTAACATCCAAACACTTGCACTTAATTTGAAGAGAGTAGACTTTAGGGCAAAGCTTTATATTGGGACTGATCCCATTCTAAATAATCCCAACATGTCTCTTGTCCTTCAATCCAATGTAGAGTAAAGGTAAGGGATTGTTTCTTCTAGCTTCACCATCCATTCAAGAGAATGGAAGGCGCTTCAGTTTTGGACCGTCCATAAATATTAGTATCCATGGAAAGAACAACCGAGTTTATCACCATAGATACTTTCAGTTGATGCAACTTGGTGAGAACTAGCCGCTTGAGTTACAAATTCATCTAGGAAACAACATGAAGATTCCCTCATAACTCCCGTTTTGAAGGTATGCCTGTTTTCACCATGTTGCTATCTCTAAGAATGGAAAGAGCCAAACACCTAATGAGATCATTTATCTTAATGCTCCTATTATCATGACAAATTTCCAACAAACAAGAGTTGAGAAACTTGTTCAATATGCTATGGCCCATGTCGTATTGTGCCTGCAACGATGGCACATCATCAATGAGCCTCTCTTCAATCCAAAGATGTATCAAATCTTCTCTAGTTAAGACACTTTTATCTTTGAGGTAAACTGCAGAATACAAGAAACAACGTTGGAGCTTAATGTTGTTCAACCTTTCATAAGACAACTTCAATCGACTGAAACAATCTATGTTTTGAGTAGGTTCCATAGTCTCAAGGAATTCCCTCCATCTAGAAGCATCAACAACCCCTCGCATGTTGTTGGCCAATGTGATGATAGCAAGAGGGAGACCTGCACACTTACGATATACAAGCTTCTTACAACTGGGCACTTCTTTGGAATCTAAAACACCATACCCTATGCTATGTTGAAACAGCTGCCAAGTATCTTCCTCTGAGCGTGTCTCAATCTTAAGGACTTTTTGGCAGCGAAGCATACGGAAAACATCTAGCAATTGAGAAATTAATATTAACTTACATTGCCTAGGAATACCGACATCCTCAGGCCAGAAATCACCCCATAAATCATCAAGGAAGAGTATGTACTTTCCTGAACCAGATAGAAAGGCATATAGAATGGATGCTCTCCGATTTACATCTTTATCATCTTGAAGATCAAGTCCAAAAGCACTAGCAATTTTTTGCTGCAATTGGTATATTGTGAAATCAATCCCCACCGAGACCCAGGCATTAGCATAATTATCATCAATAGAAGGAATATCATGGTTTAAAAGCTGGGTATATAGCTCAGTCGCAAGGGTGGTCTTCCCTATCCCACCCATCCCATGAATGCCAATGGTGCTAATCTCATTATTTCCTAACCAACCAGTTACTCTACTAATGTACTCAGAGTTAATGGACAAAGATGGCTGCACTTTCCTGCGCTTCTTCTCAGGTTGCAAAGAAATGCTTTCCATTTCAGATTGCTCATCAATAATTGCACACCTTTTCATACATCTTACATCATATCGTACATCATAGAAGCTCCTTAATCGGGCCAAAATTGAATCACCTAAGGCAACTAGAGCAATTACTGAAAGCATCTCCTTGGTGCGTACTAAAATGATAGATCTGCATAAAACAAGAAGATGAAGTATTACTCATCATTGCTTCTACTTTTGACATTTTTTGGGTGAAATCCCCTCTCCCGCATAACATAAAATCTCAATGGATACGAACAACATATTAAACTAATAACAGGAATCATGATCATTGTTTAAAAAAAGAAAAAGGTCGTGCATCAGAGCAATGCATAACATAGTACTACTACAATCAATATAATGTCTAAGGTGCAGGAGTACATCAAAGGTGATCGTTAGAATATCTTTCTCCGTTCCATAGGTCACAGGTCACACAAATTGAATGTTAGACACGGATTTGCAATCGTACAAGTAAAGCAAGGTTGTTTCCGAAGCAAGACCGTATGTAGGTTATTTTGAACAATTATGCCTTAGAAACATGGTCTTCCCTAATTAGTCTGCTTTCTGGGGATCATAATGTCTTATAGACTGAGAAGGTTGATTGTATTTAAGAGAAAACATAAATATGCGACACTTCATGCCTTGTAGGATTTATTTCTAGAAGATATACTAACTAAATAATGAAAATTGGATCATAGTAGATCATGGTTCTGTTAATTTTAAGTGACATAAGGGGTTATGCTCAATACATTTTGAGCCTTTGAGGTTTAACGTTCATGAATCGATTACGAAAAATCCTTTTGATTTAATTACTTCTTTTGGTTAAAACTCGAAATAACGCTAAGGTTCTTCTTTTGTATAGAAAGCGAATATTCCAATCATTATATAATCACCCTTAGATTAGTTTTGTGTGATATAATAGAGTTCGATCTTGGTTTTCCTATGATACCTAATAACTAGATCTTTAATAGAGGTGAAGAGTAAATTAACATAAAATGTTCTTAGATAGACATCATTCTATCCTTAATCAACATTTGATGTAGCACATTATCAATATCAATGCAGTATCTATTCACACATTGTGTCAAATGGTGGTTGAATGTTTGCAAATTGCAACAAACCAAGACAATGAAGATTAAAAAAGAGTGCAAAATAACATATAGAACATCATTTTCTCCAAAACTACATACAATTAAAAAAGTATAATCCACATTGGAGGATTGAAGATCAAATATTTTCAATGTAATCACAGACAAAAAAAAAAGAAAAGAAATCAAATTAACTATCAAATAGATTTTTTTTTGGTCAAAATATCTAAAAATAACTTTTTAATATCAAAAAATTAAGTTGTATATTTATCAATGAAACTTAACTCTTGGAATTGTTGTTTTAAACGTACTAGAACTAATAGCTAATTAATTTTCTCTATTTAATCACTACTTATGCCATAGAAGAATGTAATGTTGCACATAAACTAGTAACGTTTACAATTGTTTTCAAGTAAGTTATAGCTATATGGATAGGAAAGCAAGGAAAGACGGGTATTCGATAATCAATGACTAGTGTTATTTTTCACCATCCGATAATCGAGATCCTACTAGACACTGACTAATCTAAATTCGAGGTGGGACAGATGTGTGATTCAGCTGGAACAACACCTTTACCAACTGATCCACATACTTGGTGGATAATTAATGTTAAAGGGCCATTTTGGTTCAAGACATGGAAAGGAAATGGAATGGGGACAATTTAAAGGAGGAATGGTAACAAAAATGATTTCCTTTATTGAATGTTGGTTAAAGCCCGGGAAGGGAAATCAATGGTAACCATTACCACTAAGTAATAGATTTTGTTACTTGAGGGATAGGGGAAGGTAACTAATTGGGGGTATCCATTACCATCAAGTAATGGTATTGAATTGATGAGGGGTTGAACCAACCAAGAAGAAAAGGAATCAGTAATTGATTCTGTTTCTTAGAACCCAATAATAGTGAACCAAACGAGCCCCAAAACTTTAAGACATAATACGTGCTCATGAAATATCCAAATTTAAGACCATTTTTTCGGATTAAATTGGTCACAAAGTTAGTATCAAAATGTCACTTAATATATAGATAGTCACATGTCTAGGAAATAAATTGGTCATTTCTTAGACCAATATAAAAAGAATACCCAAAAACTCGAGATTAATTTAAAAAATAAAGGTAACTTTGAACAAATATGGGAAGACATCTCAAATACAATGTCATTTTATCCTTTTCTTTTGTGGGTGAGACTATATTTCGGTTAACCTTTACCTTTTCATATATTGTAGTTCATTTGTTCTATATCAATTATAATGTTTTCCTTATTTCGATATTTTATATTGATTACAACACTACCTTATAAGGCGTTATGATTTATCCATTTCTCTCTTTTTATCTATTTCTCTTCTTCACATATCTTCTTTAAGAAAACGTGGATGCATCATAAGGACACACTTGTGAATGCACAACTTCGATCATTAATATTTAAAATTATATATTATCACAAAATATTAAAAACAATTATTAGTTGCATATACATTGAGATTAACCAATAGAAATTAAAATAATGACATATATTCTTGCATATTAGTAATTAAATATGGTTAAAGTTAGTTTCTGAACAATATAAATCGTTGATACTATGCATCAATTATAAAACTCATTTGCTAAATGCCGCCATTTTTTTTTCTTATTAACGCCCTATGTACATGTATAATACATGTATTTCACTATTCATTTATACTCTCTTTCACTCTCCTTCCCACTCTCTTTACTCTCTCTTCACTCTCCCTCACTCTCACACTACATCATCAACAAGATCTCCCTTCAAGAAATTACACCGGCGACCGGAATTAGCCGTGGCCGAAATAACCGGCGAGAAGTTATAACCGGCGCGAAGTTCGCGACCGCCGGGTGGACCGGAATTTCCCGGCGAGAAGTTCGTGAAAGTACTCCGGCGAGAAGACAAGAGGCAAGTCCGGCAAGCCGAGTGGAAGATTTTCCGCGACAAGACAACACCTCAACAACGATCTCCGGCGACAAGGTTAGTGTTGAATTCTTAAAAAAATATGCAGGCGTCTAAAATAGACGCTTCACCACATGTATAGGCGCCAAACTTAGGCGGCTACACCAGTGGTGCGAGCGCCTATTTCAGACGCCCACCTAAAATTTTTAATTTTTTTATTTTAAAAAATTGCATGTTGTAGATCTGCATATTTGATTCGGATATTGTAAATTTTTTGTTAGAATTGCATATGTTAGACTAGGATATTGATGAAAAAGAGAAAATTGAAATGGAATTTGAATGGGGAGGTAGGCGCCTATTTTAGGCACTTCCACCACAGGTGGGGCGTCTAAAAAAGGCGCTTGCACCAGTGGTTGGGCGCCTAAATTAGGCGCCTAAATTAGGCGCCCAACCAATGGTAGAAGCGCCTATTTTAGGCGCCCCACCATTGGTGGAAGCGCCTAAATTAGGCGCCGACCGGTGGTCAACCGCCTAATTTAGGCGCCTGACCACTTTTAACGATGAAAAATAACTTACATTGTATGCCATGAAGCCGGAGTTTATTTTTCCTTCCTGGTCAAAGTTGGTGTGGTGGTGACGCCGGAGGTGGTGTGGTGGTGTGCGCCGGAGGTGTTGTGGTGGCTCCTGTAATGAAGTTGAGGTGGGAGGAATGAAGTAAAGGGAAAGAAAAGGAGGGATGGAGGAAAGAAATGGTGTATAATGTACAAAAATACATGTATTATACATGTATTTATGGCGTTAGTAAGCAAAAAAATGGCGTCATTTAGCAATTCTCATTATAAAACAAAGGAAAAAGTTCATATAATCATATATTCATACTGTACAAAAATCATACTATTCATAGATCTAAATTAAACCGAACCTTTTGAACAATTTTCAATTTTTCCTTTTCGGGTTGTTTGGATGTTTTTTCTCAGATTATACTTGATCGTTTGTCAGCAATTTATGTTGTAAGTGCCTTGAATGTTGAGAGAAGAAGAAGAAAGTCAAAGTTAGATTATACAGGAATAAAGGATCCCGGGCGGGCTGCCAAGGCTGAAACCTCCTGATTTGCCTCTGTGAGATGGGCCTAGATGAGCGTGTGAATGCTTCAACAAGTAACCTGGGCCCCTGAGACGACGTCCCCTGCTCAACACAATCGTATATTATTTTAGCCCAAAATATGTTTTGGGTTCCTAAAGTTCCTCTATTAGTTTTAGGTGTTCATATAGAAGTGTCTTTAAACCTTTAAGAACCATAAGATTCATTTTTAGCACACAAAAGAACTCTCTTTCTAATCCTTCCTTCTCCATAATAATCTCATTCCTCCATTGAAGTTGAAAAACTCCAAGATCATAGGTCAAATATAGGTCACATTGTAAAAAACGACGGCATTTTTGCCCTATTTATTGCTGTCTTACTACCTCTGTGTTTTTTTAGTTGCAACATTTGATTATTTTAATACACTCACCAAAAAGTCAAATGTTGCAACTAAAAAAAAACAGAGGAAGTACTAGTTTAGCATTTATTATCACTTATGAATTAACTTGCAAACTCATAACTTTGACCATTGAAATATTTACTTATCAATAAGTAACTATTACAAAAAAAAGTTAATAATTTAAATATATATGTTAAAACAAATGTAACATTCTCCATGACTATAATTTTACTTATGCATAAATCACAAATAAAGTGAAGTATGTGAATAATGTCAAAGTATAAAGTGTACAAAATATAAACAAACAAAAGGGGTATTTACCATTTAGAGAATCAAGTAGCATCCATATTGCTAGTTGTGGAATGTGGATACGTATTGAATTGTGTAGTAATGGACTAGAGTGTTCTTGGTTACGTTTTGTGAGGGTATCTATTTTCTTACCATTATGTAAACATATAATTTCTTCTAATTATTCGACAATTTTTTTAACCAACAATTCTACTTTAAGGCAAGTACTTTAACAGTTACCATCTAACACCTACTACAATAGTTAACAACAATGCTACTACTCTAACCGAGTAAATACTTTTTTTGGTTAAAAGTACACATAAATGGGTAGGAGAATATATAGTCATAAATTAAAAAAATTAAATTGAATAGTAATAGTGGAGAAAGAAGACTTGACTAAAGTCTTCTCTTTGAAGCTTAGATGTTCCTTCCTCTCCCAGTGTAGATCCATAACTATATTCATTATTTCTCAGTTCTTTTTTTTTTTTTTTTTTTTTGTGGTTGCCCACCCGGTTCACCGGAGCTTTGCTCCGACTACATCCGAGTCCGACCCGGGTCGCACACCTGGCTTTGGTGGGTGAGTCTCCCAACAAGAGTTCCCTTAAGCGACATCAAGTTGCTTACCACTTGATTCACTGACCACTTTTTTCTGGATTTTGCCTCATGAAGTTGCTAGGTACATGCTTCTACGTTTCAAAGACCAAGCAGATTAGACAATATCTATAAATTTGATCTCATTCAGATACTAAACAAAAAATTAGAAATGCTAACTAACCTGTTTTCTGTGTTAGCCAATCATATAGGATATACCCCAACAATCAGGATGCTAATGGCCTAATCATGGAAAGAGATAAAAAAAGGAGTACCGAATGATGCTGGCTGTAGCTCAGACAACCTTGATTTCTCATTGAAAATGCTTCTTCTGATCAGCTACTTTTGTTTCGTATTTTTCAGGTATGATTATAGTTGTTCCATTTGAGTTCTGTAGATAATGAGCATTTTCATCATAGTGCTGCTCCCTCCTTTTGTTAATTGTATCATTCTGACTTTCACATCTGCTAAACACATAACTTCGAACAAGTTTAGCAAGAAGCCAAGATGGACCATAGAAGGTGGAGCGTATGCAATGGATGCCATGTATTGAGCTTCACCAACGGGTAGGGGATGAGCTATTATGTACTGCTAGTCTGCTACTACCCAGCAACGGCAGACAGTTTACAGAGGGAGGCCTGACAAAATTTGATACAAAGTGCTTCCTCTACTCTGAACTGTAAAGACACACAACATAACACACATACAAAAATGGATGCCATCACACACACACACACACACACACACACACACACACACACACACACACACAAGCGCACACACAGAAACACACACACACAGAGAGACAGACACAAACACGCGTGGGCGCCACACACACACACGCCCAACACACACAAGCCTGACACGCCACGCACGCACGCACACACAGATCGAGAGAGAAACAACAGAGAGAGAGAGAAACACACGCACACACGCACACGCACACGCGCACGCGCACACACACACAGACACACACACAGACGCGCACGCTCACACTCACACACACTCACACACACACTCACTCACACACACACACACTCACACACGCGCACACACACACACACACACACACACACACACACAGAGAAACACACACACACAGAGAAAGAGAGAGAGAGAGAGAACACACACACACACACACAGAGAGAGAGAAACACACACACACACAGAGAAAGAGAAACACACACACACACACAGAGAAACACAAACAGAGGGAGAGAGAGAGAAACACACGCACACACGCACGCGCACGTGCGCACACACACGCACACGCACGCACACGCACGCACGCGCGCGCGCGCACACAGAGAGAGAGAGAGAAACACACACACATGACAGAGAGAGAGAGAGAGACAAACACACAGAGACACACACACACACACAGACAGAGAAACACACTGAAATACACACACACACACACACACACAGAGAAACACAGGGAGAGAAAAACACACACAGAAACACACACACACACACACATACACACACACACGGATTTCCCCACAAGATGCTAGGATCTTTATATCGAAATTGAACAAGCCATGGAATAGTGCTAAGGAGGCATTTCCTAGAGACAAGTTGAGTTAGGATAAGATTAGATCCTACAAACAAGATCTATAGACTAGAACGAGGTTAGTGCCATTTTGGTTGTTCATAAGAAAGTCATTACGATAGAGTTTGCAGAAGCTTCATGGGAAACTAGTATATTTCACATAAAAGATACCAGATACCCATGGGCTCTGTCGGAGCTGGGAAGACTAATTTTATGATGTACCTCTATCATGAAATTTACCAAGGACAAAATCAGAAGGGCTTCAAAGTGGTGTTTAGGACCACGAAATCTAAAATAAGGCAGTCTGATCGTAGCAACTATAAGAAGGTGCCGCATAAGCATATCAGTATGGGAACCATCGCCAACATAAGTCAACAGACATGCGGCCAAGATCATTTAACTAGCAAAATACAAATGTTGCAAATTTTCTTTCACTTCTGTCAATCCTGTGTACATCTTTTTGAGTTTATCACCTTAAACTTATGAACTTATAAGAGTTCAAACTATTATGGAACACTTAATAAGTGCACAAAGTTTTAGGAGATCAGTAAAAAGCTAAGCTTTCTCTCTTTTTCTTTTTCTTTTTCTTTTTCTTTTTTTTCACTTTACTTTTTTTTCAGCTTTCTTTTTTCCTCTATTTTTTTTTTTTAACCTCTATCAAAACTGAGTGTATAGGAATAAAATATAAAAGAGGTAGCAGCAATTGATTCTAAATGATAAGAAGTCAGGGGTGAAAACTTCAAGAGTAAGGTTAATCACAGCCCACAGGATGCATTTTCGAAGAACCAACATGATAAGTGTACAGGCAAGATACAGGGGAGAAAAATATGAAAAAGAAAAAAGGTAGAAAACATACAAGACGTAGCACTGTAGCAGAGCACCTGTAATTAACAGGTCTCAGTAATTATGAGTTTATGACACTCACTAAACATAAGAACAATTGGGAGCATGAAAGATCATATAAGAAAAAAGACTCTTCAGGCTTCAAGGATTCAAGTACCTTTATTTAGATACATGGGCAAGTATATCCAACCCCAACCCCCCTCCCCCCAAAAAAAACTATTACAAAACGGGGTAACATACAGGCCGCATGACTCAGTTTAATTCATCATGGATGTCTTCTCTACCACCCGTTAAACTCCTCCATCGATCTAGGTATAATTATTTACTCCCTGCAACAACATTGGTAACACCAATCTATGGAAAGGACTTAGAGAACAATCAAGCCATCTTCTCGACACCAAGCTCCCCTAGACTAGTCATATTAATTATCATTATCAAACACTAGTCCTAGAAAGAGAGACAACTGACAACCCACAGAAAAACAGAAAAACATTCAATTGGTTTCATGATCCTCTCATTTGACCTTATCAGATCCTGATTGATGCCTAGCTCTTCGTTAGAAGCACTATCTCGAGTTCCTAGTTAACCTAACCTTGTGATAGAAGAAGTTATCTCACTTTGCACGTTTATTCTTCATCCCGTTCCTCATTCAAATAGTGCAGATTTCCATTCATGGGGATCATCTATGCCACACATACGAGTAGCTATGTTCACAATCCTACGAGGCACTCCGGAACACCTATCAGTAAGTGAACGAGGAACGTCATCAAAGGAACAAATAGATCCTTCCCTAATGTTTGCTTCACGCATAAACAGCTTGTATGCGTCTTCCTTTGGAAGTCGCTTAATTTCAACTGTTTGAAAACAATCAAATAATTTGTACTCTAAGCTAGAGCTAGTAGATAATACCAGCTTGTACTCGCTCCCTTTTGCCGGGACTGGAATTCCAACCTGTTCCAGAGAAAAATTGGCTTTTGGCACACCATCTAAGAAAATAGCAAATCTACCAAGATTAGCAAGTGTGTCAGACAGTTTTTTAGCCCTTACAAACAAGTGATCAGCACTGGCAAGATCACAGTTCACAGCTGCGGCAACAGCATCTTGCAACTGCTTGATGGTGAACACATCAGGGAAAGAAACCCAAAAAACATAATCAAACCTGTTTAGCGCGCAGTTGTGCAGGTGCTTCATCAAAAAGGTTTTACCAATTCCTTCCATCCCATAAATAGCAATTCTACCAGCCCCATCACCTTCCAGCAAAACCTTAAGATAGTCAAAAGTGCTAGAAGCAACTCGGCCAACTAACTGTTTCACTGGTATATGATATCCACGACACAGGCCTCGGGCATCAGACAAGGCCTCTTTAAGGACCCTGTTACCCTTTGTGTCATGGTCTTTCAAAGCATAAACCAATTTGTAAAAGTCCCATCTCGTCTTTGCACCTAAGAGTAAGCTCCTCCATCCTCCAACTTGCCCTAACAAGCATTGAGATTTCACCACCAGACTCCGACCATCAGTCATCCAGGGACAGTCCTCTTGTTTTCGCTTCTTGCCCCGTCGAGCCTGAGTGGAAGAGGTTACACTAGACATGTCCAGTATCTTGGCACTTAAGCATTCAGTTTCACCCTCAATAACTCTTTTCATCTCATCAAGACTGGGTTTACTAAAATAGTTTATAAGTCCCCAAATTCCCACAGATATCTTTACTTGATCCATAGGGGAAGATAAACCTGAAAATATTAAGCCCGTTTAGATTATATCTTTCCTTAACTTACATAAATTCAAACCCTAATTCGCCGCAGATAAAAACAATCACTATTTATACGAACTACCGGAAAAAACAAACAGTAAAGTAAAATCCTACAAGCACTCTGTTAGGACAGATTTAGGAGTATTTCCTGAATCTATCTATCTAGAGTGTTTATCTACATATATCTAAAAGTTTTTCGGCAGCATAAAACTTAGAAGAAGAGATATGCACGCTCCTATTAGGTTGGCGAAGTCTAAGGGCATACAAATCACCACCAGAGCAAAACTCCATGACTAAACAAGAATAATGAGAAGCTTGACAGTCAGCATATAAAGTAGGCAAAAAGGGTGTTCCAACATCCCTAATATATTCTTTTCCATATCTGCCCTAAGCTAACAAGCTTCTTCCTTATAGCTAAAGCCCAGAGTGTTTATCTAGACATATCTAATATTTAGAGAGAATATTTATATATTAGTTTTTATATGATGGACTATAAATACCTTTATGGGTTAATAATAATTCCAACTTTTTTCCCTTCAATCTATTTTGTCACATTCAGATTATAAAAATAAAATCCAATAAAAAAAAATGACTAAAAACAAACAGGGAAGGAAGAAACCCTAAAACAGAACCTAGAAAAATCAAATAAAGTAATTTCCTACAAGGATCATACAAATAAAAACATAAAATCAAAACAGAAGAAAAGGGAAGAATTTCATTACCTTTCTGGAAGATATAAAGATTGAATTGAAGTTGAAGAAGGAACGAATTCTAGGTCAAAATCGAAAACAAAACAACCCAGAAAATCACTTGATAAAAAGCTGATGCAATTTATGACGGAATAAAGATAGAAGGAGCTTCTTTTTATTTCCGATGTAACATCAGTCATTTTCATAGAATCTGCTTGTTCCGAGTAACTTCCATACTCCTGCATTTCTCTAATGCCTAGTTTATTTAGAAATCAACACGCGTAAAACTAAACCAAATTAAGCTCGACCCATAAAATTTGATGATAAGGACCTGCACCCGGAGCAACCTGATTGGTCTAATTTCAAGGTCCGGATCCTTGCCAATTTCACTCAACTAACTCCAAAACGAAGACTTCTCAAGTTCTTACTCGAGTGTGAACTGTGAAACATAGGAGATTCAGCAGCTGATAAAACACCCCCTACGACTTGTTTTTTTGGCACAGTTTCACTTCAATTCAGTCATTTAAGTTTTAATATATTTCCTCCGACCTCCATAGTAGAAATAATGTTGTTTCTAAGTTATAAAATATTCAATTGTTGTATTTTATCTGTTAGATAGA
Source organism: Beta corolliflora (assembly GCA_947648045.1). NCBI lineage: Eukaryota > Viridiplantae > Streptophyta > Magnoliopsida > Caryophyllales > Amaranthaceae > Beta > Beta corolliflora. The sequence continues at coordinate 542,820 of CANSZD010003228.1, read as the reverse complement.
AAGTAATTTATTTTAGGGATTTTTTTTAGAAACAACATTTTAAAAATTACTTTTTGCGAAAGATAACCTTTTAAAAAAATTCTGGCAAAACACAACCTTAAATTAAAATTTTTTGGCACGAGACAACCTTTGGCCAGATTTGAGGGTTGGTTGGCGGATCTGGCGTTGACTTAACCCTAACCCCGACGGCCCCCCCCCCCCCCCTCCCCCACCCCATCCCCCCTCCCACTCTCCCTCCCCCTCCCCTCCACCACGCCCCCACCCTCCCCCCCCCCCCTACTCCACCGCCTGCCCCCGCCCCATCGATTTCCCCCCCCCCCACGCCTCCCCCTTCGAACACGGCGCAACACCATTTCCAAAAAAACACACAAGATCCAACTCGGAATTCTAATTAGAAGGGTTTTGCAAAAATCGAAGGGGTGGGGGCTGCAGAAATCGCGGGGGAAGGGGCATGGGGAGGGGTTGGGAGGGGAGGTTGGGCTGCGAAATCGCGACGGAGGGGCTGCAAATCGCGTCGGAGGGGGCGCTGGGCAGGAGGGTCAACGCCGGAATCCGGCCAGTCAACCCTCAAATCTGGCCAAAGGTTGTCTCGTGCCAAAAAAATTTAATTTAAGGTTGTGTTTTCCCAGAATTTTTTTAAAAGGTTGTCTTTCGCAAAAAGTAATTTTTAAAATGTTGTTTCTAACAAAAAAACCCTTTATTCTATCGATTTTGGAAATCAGAAGGATTTAGAATAATCTCTCATCTTGCTCTGTCAATTATTGATTTTCTCTAGTTTTTTTTTATTTTGATGGAACTATACAAATATAGATTTTTTTTTCTCTTTTATGCTACATTTTCTTAATATATGTAACATATTCATTTTTAGGAAGTTTATAATACTTGCAAGTTAAACATTTCTTTTTTGGCTATTTTTTTAGGAAAATTTCGTCAGAAATTATCTTATGAAAGTATGTTTTTGTGAGAAACTACCTTATAAAAAAGTTACCTTTAGGTGGATTTTGGGAATTCACCACCATTTTCGACGTCGACCTTTCATTTATTTTGCTTTTTTTTCCTTCTGTTTCCCTCCAATTTCACCCAAAATATTCATTTCCCTTTGAAAACCGGTACTAAGATGCAGTACTTCGGTAAATTTCGATAATGATTAAGTGAAAAACAAGAGGAAAATAAAAGGCCAACGCCGCAAAAAGGTTGTAATCTGCCCAAAGGTTGTTTCCTACATCATTTTTGTTTAAAAGGTAGTTTCTTACAACTTTTTTTTATAAGGTAGTTTTTTTTCGTAAAAATGAGTTTTATATGGAAGTTTTTGACAAATTTTCCAATAAAAATTACCAAAAGAGAAATTTTGCAACTTGCAAGCATTATAAAACATCCTAAAAAAAACTAGGCATTAGAGAAATGCAGATATTAAGAAAATGTAGCATACAAGATAGTGAAAGAAAATTCCTATGTTTGTACAGTTTCATCATAAAAAAAGAAACTAGAGAAAACCAATAACCGAGAGAGGAAGATGAGGGATTATTCTAAATCTTACTACTAATTTCCAAAGTCAATAGAATAGATTTTATTAAAGATTTGCAAGGGCCACTTGTGTAATATATGGGCCGCAGGGGCTAGGCCCCCTTGTAGCTTCCCCTATGTTTGTAGTCTTAGGGGTTTATGTTATTAAAGAGGTAGTTTATCCTTTGATATCGGGGCTCCAACTATCAATTTAAACTTTTAGATGAATCGGTTACCTGTCATCATATCTAAGCCAGCGTGACAAGGTCACAGGTTAGCGTTGCACATAAAAGGGCTTATGTTGCATCAACATTTTAAGCATGATTGGCTCTCATGTGAGGGGCATGATAGAATATAAAACCAATCTTGGAGCTTTAATCATCAATTTAAACTTTTGTTAAGTTTGTTGTTACTTGGTGGATTGTGAAGTGATATTGATTGTTGATGCACAGTGCAAATAATGTAAAGAAATTTTGTTTTTTTCCTGAGAGACTTTTCAATCTGTTTTAATAGTGGAGCCGCAATGCATGACATGTAAGCTACTGAAATGAAGTTGTATAATATATTGAACGAATGTGAGAAAATATATCAAAAAGAAAACTCCAAAAGGACCAAAACCACGATTACAAAGCAATTTCCATTTTTTACTTGAATTAATTTTTAGTCACTTTTGAACTGACCATTATATGCATCTGTATGGGGAGTTTGTAGGAAACAGCAAACCAATATGTCTCTTTGGAAACAAAAAGTCACCAAAGATTGTCATCCATCGGCGATTTAGACTCTCTCCGTTCATTTGTCGTTCTATCCAATTACGTTTTCAATATCATTTATATATTGTTAAAAAAATTATATGGACCATTGTCATTACTAGTTACAGTGGTCAAATCATCCCCACAAATTAACTTGACCTCATTATTTCATCTAACCTGCTTGTACCAAATCCTCGACAAGGGTACAGGAACTTGACACTTCATGCTGGACCAAAATCAATCATGAAAAAAAACTATAGTATGATTATTCGAGTCTAAATTACATTGCTTACAGATCAACAAATTGAACATCATTCGTCAGAAGAAAAGAGTTTGAGGTATCCTTGTTGGCTTGTTGCCGAGAACTCGAGCATTCAAGTTGCCTGCTTGGTGCATTTTTTTTTTTTAACAACGTGGAAAATTTGCATTAAGTAAAAGCAGAAGTACAACCTAATGCTAATACAACCAAACATAAAACAAACTGCTTGGTGCATTTTGGATGCTCTAGAATTTGATGTAATGGACAACAAATATATGGAGAGAGCAGTAAGGGACTGAATGAGAGCCAAAGCAAAGATAGTAACAAGACAAGACCAATGATACACCTTTTGTTCTCAACATCTTGAGATTTTTATTGAATTCTATCACATTCTAATTGCGGTTCTGAAGAGATAGAACTAGGCAGACACGAGTTTATGAAGAACATTGCCCTTTGGTAAGAACTAAGAACTTTAACTTCCCCGCTCTCCTGTAATTTTTCCTAGTCTCAGCATGTATCTCAATTATACTAGTTAAATCTACTCTCAATTCGCTTTTGAAGCCATATCGTTTTTAGTACTATTTCCATTCTAAAAAAAGACTTGGGATGTCTAAGACAGCCCCTTGTTAGTCTCAAGTAGTTCAGGTTAAGCGTACGTTACAAACATTCAGATGAAAGCAGGGGAGAACTGAAACAAGATGCCTATATTTCAATCTGACCAATTAAACTAATTCACAGTGCAACAGAGAAGTAAAGGATAAACTTGATTATATATATATACATACATAAATACATATTATAATGGATTTTCACACGTAGAGCCCCCCACCCATCCACTACAAAGGGAAGTTGGCAAAACTGTCATGAAGTTATATACTTTAATCCCGAATCCGTCTTCCTATATGTCAGGCTTATGAAAATCACTTCACTTACTGTGGTAAAATCATTGAACGTCAATATAAGAAGGTCCGGAGATCATGCTCTTTTTGACTCTGCTCCTCTTAATTGATTGAATGAAATCATCAGCTAGAAACAAAACCATTCATAACCGTTTCTTTCAATCATTAAACCTGGATCCTGGAAGAGGACCCTGATCAACTGCATGTTAGTCGACTTCCCTCTACACTGACCCAAATACTACTATACTCAGTTCCTTATCAACCTAATCCGACAAAATCCGGAAGGTTTCTTAGCCAGGAGCAGAAGAAGAAGGTACCATATCCATCTATAGTTTTTTTAATGTCACACAAGAGCTGATGAATCATGAGTTACACCCTCAATGGGAAGTAATTTGTTTTTCATCCCAGACGTCCAAATTCATACAGTGCATTTCTCCATTCACAGGAGTCGTCTATGCCACACATGTGAGTAGCTATGTTCACAATCATACGTGGCACTCCAGAACACCTATCAGCAAGTGAGTTAGATATGCCATCAAGAGAAGAAACAAATGCTTCCCCAATATTTGCTTCACGCATGAACAACTGGTATCCTTCTTCCTTAGGAAGAGGATCAACTTTGACAGCTTCAAAATGATCAAGCAATCTACACTCCAAGTTAGAAATAGTAGTTAAAACTACCTTGCATTTGCTCCCTTCTGCAGGGAAACAAATTCCTACCTGGTCCAAAGAAAATTCAGCCCCTGGTACACCATCTAAGAAAAGTGTAAAACTCTCCAAACCCGCAAGTGTATCCGAGAGTTCACTTGCCCTTACATTCAAATCATCATGACTGGTGAAATCACAGTTCACAATTGCAGAAACAACATCCTGTACATGCTCAATAGTAAACTGATCTGAGAAAGTGACCCAGAAAACATGATCAAATTTCTCAACCCACTTGATTGCACTATTGTGCAGGTGCTTCATCAAAAAGGTCTTACCAACTCCTTCTACCCCATGAATGGCAATTCTTCCAACATTATCATCTTGTAATAAAAGCTCGAGTTGATTCAAAGTACTTGAAGCAACTTCTCCAACTAATGATTTCACCGGTAAATAATAGCCACAATGTGGGCCTGGTGCATCAGACATGGTCAGTCCGAAGAGCTCATCACCCTTCTTGTCATGGATTTCCAAAGTATCAACCAATTTGTCAACATCCCATGACTTCACACCAATCAAAAATCCCCTCCATCCTCCATCATGCCGTCCTAACAAAAATTCAGCTTTCTTTACTAGTTCCTGGGCTTCATCCATCCAGTCCAATTGGTCCTTATCTAGCTTTCGCTTCTTGCCTCGTTGAATCCGAGTACTATAGACATCTCCTATGTCCTGCATCCTAGCTCTTAAATACTCAAATTTGCCCTGGAGAAGTCTCTTCCTCTCAGTAAGGCAATGTCCCCTAAATAACAAGTTCAGCAGACCCACCAATCCCCAAAGCATGGTGATGACCTCCATTCCCTGTATTAAAGTCAGCACCTCTCTTCAAATTAGTATTATCATGTTTTCAGTCCTCCCTCAACATAATTCAAACAACCCCCCCCCCCCCGGCCCTCGAGTTGTACCTAGTTCAGAACTGTTATGAACATAGCATATAACATATACAAATGTTCTACATTATGTAATATCAGATGTTCAGGTCACAAATATTGTTGTATACAAGAATTCACAATCTTAATAGATGATGTTAGTTCCCTGATTTTCATATACAATATCTATAAATCAATATACAGCAATCACCAAATTGCAAAGTGTCCCAAATTATAATAGCGAAAAGTTAAAAAATGAAAAGAGAAATGATAGACAAAGTGTTGTGGAAGAATCGAAACCTGGGATTTATGCGGCAAAGTCGACTGTGAAATTTGAGCTTTCTGCAATTGTTTTTCTTCTTTCTTTCGTTGGTTTAATTTTTTATTTCACCTCCCGAATCTTGTGATTTTTATTTTTAGTTTTCTTTGAGGGGAAACTAATTTTTTCTTGTACTTAAAAAGCATCGACCCCAAACCGCGAGTCTTTTAATTAGCACGTTCCTTCCTAGCAGCTTCCAAGTTCCATTCCACAGTTCATTTCGCACTTCCACTTCTACTTCCACTTCCACAGTTCATTTCACACTTCCACTTCCACGTACGGCCCTGTTCTTTTGAACTTATTTTGGCTGAATTGAACTGAACTTATTTTTTTTTGCTGAACTGGAATTATTTTTGCTGAACTGGACTTATTTTTGCTGAACTGAACTTATTTTTCCTAAATAATAATAATAAATAATAAATAATAAATAATAAATAATAATAATAATAATAATAAATAATAATAATAAATAATAAATAATAATAATAATAAATAATAATAATAAATAATAAGAATAATAAATAATAATAATAATAATAATAAATAATAAATAATAAATCATTAATAAATAATAATAATAATAAATAATAATAATAATAATAAAAAAAAAAAATAATAAATAATAAATAATAAATAATAAATAATAAATAATAAATAATAAATAATAAATAATAAATAATAAATAATAAATAATAAATATTAATTAATAAAAATAATAAAATATAAATAATAAATAATAATAATAATAATAATAATATTAATAAATAATAATAATAAAATAAATAATAATAATAAATAATAAATAATAAAAAAAAAAAAAAAAAAAAAAAAAAAAAAAATAAATAATAATAATAAATAATAATAATAAATAATAAATAATAATAATAATAATAAAAATAATATAATAATAAATAATAATAAATAATTATAATAAAATAATAAATAATAATAATAATAATAATAAATAATAATAAATAATAATAAATAATAATAATAAATAATAATAATAAATAATAAATAATAAATAATAAATAAATAATAAATAATAAATAATACATAATAATAATAAATAATAACTAATAATAATAAATAATAATAATAATTATAATAATAATAATAATAATAATAAATAATAAATAATAAATAATAAATAATCAATAATCAATAATAAATAATAATAAATAATAATAATAATAAATAATAATAATAAATAATAAATAATAAATAATAAAAATATTAAAATAAAAAAATAAAATTAAAAAATTAAAAAATAAAATTAAATAAAAAATTAAAAAATTAAAAAAAATAAAAAAATAAAAAAAATTAAAAAATTACAAATTCATCGTTATTATAATTATTATATTAATAATAATAACAATATAAATAGTAATATTGAAAACAAAAATAATAATTACAACATTAGATAAGATGAACTTATTTTTCTTTGAGCTGAACTTATTTTTGTTGAACTGAACTTATTTTCTTTGGCCTGAACTTATTTTTACTTAATTTTCTTTGACCGAACTTATTTTTACTTATTTTTTCTGAATCGAACTTATTTTTGTTGAAGCTGAACTTATTTTTAATTATTTTTGCTGAAAATAAGTCCAAAAGAACAGGGCCGTAGTCACATGACTAACAAGTCACAATTTTACAAAGCCGCCCACACCTTCAAGTCTAAACAAACCACACAAGAGAATTCTTGAAGTTTTGCGCAAGTAATGTTGTGTTAATATTAAAATACTCGTTTTGAGAGGTGGATTTAGAAAAATTATTTAATGGAATGACACCATAATTATTAAGTTTTATTTGGGTTAAATGGTCAATTTTGAAGACAATTTTCAAAATTTTACCAATTAAGGTGGGGTCAAGTAACCCCACTTCTTATATGGTGGAACCGCCACTGCGTCATTGTCAAAGATTAATTAAAAATTAGTCATCACGACTCAGACGGTTAAGATCTCTATGTTCGCCTTTTTAATAGAAACAATTAATGTTTTGATGTCTATAGTTAGTCGTGTGAATTAATTCAATAACACAAATTCTTGTATGGGATGAGAGTACCGTAATTTATTGAATAATGGGGGTAACTTTTAAACCTAAATGGGTCATTTATGTAAAAGTGACCCCTTTAAGGTAATGAGTTACATGTCTGATGGAGGTAAGTATTTTTTCTTAATAGGTCACTTTTATTTATATAGAAATAACCCAACATTTCATGTTAAATATTATCCTTTGTTTTAAAGTGATCTCTCTTAACTTGAAAAGTAACTTATTTTCACTTAAAAGCGGCCATTTTGGCATTAAGTGAGTTGACCTAACAATAAATTTATTGTACACCCAATGCAAACAAATACTAATTGATTAAATAATCTTATAAATATACTAATTGTAACTAAAAAGAATGATTTGACAATATGACAAAATATAACTTGGCGGCATGGAGCAACACCTACTAAAATTGATGTAAAGGGTAATATGAATTAGAATGTTGGATTATAGGTTAGAACCAACATTGATGTTGGTGTGCCCAATGAAATCTTATCTGCAAGGTATGCAAGCCCAAGAGTCCAATATAATAGTCCGGCTCAGACACATATCATGTGTTTCGTGAATATTCAAAGGATTTTGGTGGGCGAAGAAGAGCAAACGGGCATACAGTACAAGATCAGGTGCTTTCCAATGTAGAGCTGGCAAAATGGACCCGTACCCGATACCCGTTATGAAAAAACCCATCCCAAGACCCAATTTTCACCTGAAAATAGCAGCACGAAACATAACGAAACCCGAAATAACCTGAATCGAATCGAAAGCAACCAGACCCGAATATGACTTGTACATGTAAACAACTCGAACCGAATCTAACCGACCCCAAATTGACATACAAGGGCACATGTAACTGGTAGCAAAGTTGGTGTTGTGAACTACTAGTTTTTTTTTTTTGAGGGGATGTGAACTACTAGTTAGTATAAAGACATTGCAACGTTATGCGCATACTTATTTTGCAGTAGGTCATCCATTGCTGGCTTAGCAATCAGCAAATGCACAAATTCCTCCATAACCCCATGGCCTCAACCAATGGAGTCACTTTGGTATGAATGAGAGGTCAACAATTAAGAATAAAGTGGCAGTATGTTGCATAATCAGACAATTCGTATAGAAAAGTTTCATATTTGCTAAATGCAACCTTACTTTACTAAACATAACCCTTCAAAATATCAAAAATACCCCTTTTCCTCATAACCCATTTCTCCCTCTACTATTCCTCTCTCCTTTATCCCTCTTCCTCTTCCTCTTCCTCTTCCTCTGTCTCTAAAATTGAAGTTCAATTTTATCCCATAATTTTGCCAAATTTCTTCATATGTGACCAAAAATGGGAGATGAAGATTATTTCCTCCCTCCTTTTTCCCTCTTCCTCTTCCTCCTTTCTCCATTTTCATTTGATACAACCATATCCTGAATTCCTAAACTATCATTTTAGGAAATATATTTACTTCACTTATGCCAATGTCTGGATAATATTGTCACACTATAGTGGAATAAAAGTAACGACAAATTGCAGCCTTGATTTTAAGGTTTTGGAAGTGGGACTTGGGAGGATATCTTGAAGGGTTTTGCTATTCACCGCCCTAAAATTACTTACGAACGCCCTAAAATTACTTACTAAGTATTTTTATATTGTATATTTATACTTCCATTTCTTTTCATTTTCCATTTCTTTTCTCCCTTCCCCTTCCCCTACCATCACCACCACCAACACGGCCACCACGACCATAACCACCACCACAAGACCATTGGAGCCGCCACCACCAACACCACCGCCACCACCACCAAATTAAAAATATGAACCTCGCCTACGATGATGTCGGATCTCGCCGGAGACTTCCCCACTAGCAAGCTTTATTTTTTTAAATTATTGCACAGAGGCATCCATAAAAACCGTCTAACCACTAGTCTGAGCATCCTTTACAGGCGCCTCAACATTGGTGTGGGCGTCAATTTTAGGCGCCTCACGATCGGTGTGGGCGTCCTTTGTAAGCGCTTGACCATCGTTGGGGCGTCTTCTTTAGGCGCCTTACCACCGTGTGGGCGTTTTTTTAGCCGCCTAGGTAGATCTCAATTCTCAGTTGGTAGTCCATGGTTCTGATTTTGAATTTTCGTCCTTTTCTAACCTATGGTTCTGATTTGAAGTAAGCCAAGAATCAAGACGCAATAAGCAATTGGGGGAAGTTTCGTCCTCTTCTAACTCCATGGTTCTGATTTTGAATTTTCGTCCTCTTCCTGTGTTTTTTTCGTGAAAGAAGTTTTTGTAATCTTCTGAAATTTTTTATAAAAGAATCAATTTTTGGATTGTCGACGATACTGTCAAGCTCACCGGAAATTGGTGGTGATGGTGGGCCCAATGGTGCAATTCATAGTGGTGGTAAAACAAGAAGGGGAAGTGGAAGTGGAAGGGAAAGTGAGAAAGAGTAGAAAGAGAATATACAAATACAGTATAAAATACGTATTTAGGGTGCTAGTAAGAAATTTTAGGGCGGCGTTTAGCAACTCAGTATCTTGAATGAGTTTTATGAGTACAACCTGTTTAAGGTTTGGTGCCGACATGTCTGCACAAAGCTAGTGTCGATGAAGGCGAGATGTACAAAAAATCTTTAAAACCCTAAACATAATTTATTTATTTTTATTTTTTTGACGGGACCCTTAAAATAATTTAATTTGACTTACGGATGAGTTATACACAAAAAAACATGTCACATAAAAAAGCAAAAAAAATGGTTTTTAGGGTCTCATACGATCCAAATGATACATGAAATTAGGGTTCACTGTTTTGGAAGAAACGCATAAAATTAAGTAAACTATTTCGTGCAATTTGCACGAAATACGTTAATCTGTTTCTTGTGGATTGCACAAAATAGTTCCGAAGATTTCCTTCGACTTGCATGAATTAGTATAATTTCGGGAAAAAACGAGTAACTTACATCAGATTGAAATTCATTTGGGTTAAGATAATCGTCCATTGAATATCATATTCAATTTTAGTTGATTAATCTCTTACAATTTATACTTATCTAAGTATAGGAGGAGGAGGAGAAAATATTTTTTCAGAGAGAAAGTTGGTTCTGTTTTAGAGAGAATATGAAAACAAGGGTTTTGAGGGGTGCGTTTAGTAAAGTGGGGTTGTGTTTAGTAACCCCCAGAAGTTTACCTCACAAAAGCTAGTTAACTGATTGTAGAATTGATATTTTCATGATATGATAACACAAACTGAATTCACCGGAGCTGGTTTTAACCAAACCCGACATTGACCTCGTACCCGACCTGACCGACCCTGGACTTCACAAACCCGATGTGTACCCGAACTCAAATGGACTCGTTCCGAACGTAACCAACATTCAATTGTGGCCCGAATATTACCCAACTCATATGACATGTTTCCACCTCTCAGGGGTGATGCGTAGAAGGGGTCTAAGAGGGCTATGGGCCTATGGCCCCTGCTAAGTAGGGGTGTTCATAAAAAAAGTGAAACCGAAAAACTGTACCAAAAAACCGGGCCAAATGGGTGGTAACCGTACCGATAAAAAAAAAAGTTTTAATGGTACGGTTACCGAACCGGTAAAATTAAGTTACGGTTATGATTTTTGAGTGAACGGTTAACCAAAAAACCGAAATACTTTTTTTTCCTCTAATTAATTATTGTAATTAATTCTAATATTTGTTACTAAGTACAACAATTAGAGGAAGTATATAATTATTCGAAAACTTTAGTACTAATTTAAACACTATAATTAGAAAAATGGAGTAAATTCTTAGTGTTATTATGTTCTAAATGGATTTATTATCCACTTTATAATACATTTTATATTAAAGTATATATAATATTAAAGTATATGCACAAAAGAAATAGAAAAATATATATTTACATTAAGTAAAATATAATAGTATGACTTGAATAACGGTTAATGGTTAACCGGAAAACCGTACCGAAAAAATGGTTAACCGTTTAGGCGGTAATCGGTCTAAATTCTGATTTACGAGTTTGCAAAAAGGAACGAACCGAAACTTTCGGTTACCGAACCGAAATGTTGTTTCGGGACGGTTAACCACCAATGAACATCCCTACTGCTAAGCCCAACCGTACCTATAATATATATGAGGTCCGAATAAAAGAAAATAGAAATTCTAATAAAATGGCCTGAGTAATTTTTTCGAGATTTGGCGCTTTTCGGTGATGGGTTTCAAGTTTGCCATGGAAATCGATTTTCTCTGTTTCTTTCACAAGGAGGTTGAAGCGATGAAGTATAAAAGAAGAGAAAGAAAGAAATAAGAGAGGAAGGAAAAACAAACAGATAGAAGAGAGAGGTTGGTCAGACGTAAAATTTACAGCTAGGGACAGTTGTTTGGTTGTAAGTAGAAGTTCAATTACTCTCTTTCTTTTCCCTTTTATTTTTGTTTTTTTAAAATTTTGATTCATCTTTTTTGTCCCCCTTTTTTTTCTGGCTACTCTACCCTTAAGTCCTTAACCGGTTAACCCAACTACTCCAAGTATCCATTGAAGCATTACTATAATATAATATATATATATATATATATATATTTTGTACCCGTCGTATCGAAATCACCGAGGGTAGCGTACCTCATACCCGAATTCGTACCCTGTTTTGAATCGAATCTTGTACCATGTAACATTGCTTGGCCCCTGCTCCTGCCCAAGTCTGACTTCGCCCCTGCCACCTCTACTTTGCATGCTAGATGATTAGATGGATGTACATTAACATGTGAGTCGGATAGTGTGTTTTCCGCATATGTTTTCTGCAAGTTCCATTATCTCCCAAATATGAAAGGAACAACATGTCCAGTTCTCCAACCAATTTTTGAGCGTATAATTACAGTTGAATAGTGCACATAGTTACTTTTATTACACGATAAAGATAATCAACTCCACCCTATAGTCTATTTGAAACCAAGGAGCGCATTGAGGATTGGAGTATATATAACTATATATAAGGCACAAATGAATTTGCCACATTGTATTGTGTATCATTTATATCTCTATTATATATGGAAAGAGGGGTGGGTTTTATTATACTACGTAATTAATTAAAAATATAAAAAAGGCACGAAAAAAAGTGAGAATTTACAACACAATCAATTATTTTCCTCTCAACAAAATTTTGGAAAAAATTTAAAAATTCCCGATTTAGTGGGATAAACGGATTAAAAATTAAAAAATCCATGATTTATTAAATGTAATTAGCAATTAATCTAATTTTATACATGTTTTCGCACGCATAGTGTGCATATAAGGCTAGTATATTATCTACAGTAAGAATTCAACAGCTCCATCATACTTATATCAGAATCCCGAATTCTTTTCACTTGATTCACCTTATATAAGGGGAACTAGTGAATGTCCCGGGCTATGCCCCGGGTTGTTTCTTTTTGTAATTTATTGTCTAGTGAGGAAAATTTGACGTCATAATAACTTGAATCATACACCCTTAAAATTTTGGAAATGAAAGCAATAGCTTAACTTTCTACAAGGAATTAGTAAGAGTTTATGTCTACAATAGTATATTGTTATTACCATAAATATGTTAGGTGTCTAACTATTTGTGTAAGTCTTTTAATGAAATATAGTTACAAGACCTTATTATATTTTATTTTGAAATAATAAACAATGATGTTATGTTGCATTCATGGTTAAGCTCTCACTTTTCATTTCAAATACTACTACATTAAAGGGCAAAGGCAACACATGAAAACCGTTGCAATAGGCCCAAAAGTCGTTGCAGTAGACCTATTGCAACGGTTTTGAACCGTCGTATTTGGAGGCGTTGCAATAGGCCTAGTGCAACGCCTTTTGGGACCTATTGCAACGGCTTGATGAACCGTTGCTCTAGACCAATCTTTTATGCAACGGCTGTGTGAGTCATTGGTTTCATGTAGATTATGCGACGGTTAGGCTATTCCAACGCCCATTAGCAAAAGCTATCGCAACGCCCATTAGCAACTTCTATTACTCCACACTATTGCAATGCCTATTACTCCAAGTTATTGTACCGCCGATAATTATATATATATAGATTTATATTTATTTGTGGCAAAAGATTAAAAGGTGCTCCAGAACTAAAAAAAGTTGTTATGTTTGTATTGAAATTTCTCAAATTAATGAATTTGTAAGAGTACTACAATCATGACTAAATTCTTACTAATATAAATAAAATGTATTAAATCAAACTAAACTAAATAATTGTTTAATGTACCACAAAATATTTCTAGCATATACCGCTAATTTCCTTCTAAATATTGCCTGCAAGCACCATATTACAATAAATAGCTAGCTAGATCCGGCCACCAATAGCGTATATAGTGGGACATCCATGTTTGATCTCCTCCATTGGCTCATTGTTCACCTAATAATTTAAACACTATAAATAGTTAGAAACACGAAATTTAGCAATTAAAATTGAAAATGGAGTTAGGAAGTGTTTGAGGGGGGATACAAGAAGCTACAGCTTGTTTATTTATTTGAAACATTCTTAATCTAAACAGAGAATTCTTTTGCAAGTTCTTTCTACATTCCAACAAACATCATACTAATAGCCTTTTTCGACTATTATTACACTTTCTTGCAACTGGATTCTGATTATGTAAGCGAGCAATAGAAGCTTCAAGGTGCATCTATTCCACTAGTACGGCGTGGTAGGAGTACGATTGGATTCATTATAATGGTAAATCTAACCTTTTACCTTATTGTGGGAAACGGGAAACCTATATTGTATTTACACTACAACATCATAATTTATGCTTCTATACCGATGAATGAGATGAATATTGGATCAAATGAAGAATTACATTTTAATTTTAACTAGTTATTAGCCTAGATGATATGATCCATTAACTAGATGATATGATCCAATATATATGATGATCGATCTATGTTGTTAGGCTAGTTAACTAGTTATTAGCCTAAATGAGCAACTATTAGATCTATGTTTGATCTCCTGCATGTTATAGATGATATAATGAACATTTTACTTCCTCCATGAGCTTTTCACCTTATGTTGCAACAAAGGGGATGTATTAATTTATTTGTATATATATATATATATGGCCAAAACGATGTCAGAAACATACATGGAATCCAACACAAAACTATCAGCAACCATATCAACATGATGAGTGATATAGAAATCTAGAATCAACATGCATAATAACTATTTGCAACACATTTATGTCTACAAGAAAATGCACTTATGTCTAGTTCTTAGAGAAGTGAGAGAATAATACCTCATTTAACAAGTGTGTGCCGTCTAAGAAGTGAGGTATCTACGTTTGATCTCCTCCATTTAGCTCATTGTTCACCTAAAAATTTAAACATTGTAATTGTTTGAAAACACTTCATTTAGAAATAAAAAAATGGAGTTGAAATAATAATAATTATACCAAAATGTCCTCTGTTCATAATTTAGAAATTCCAGATTAATGTCAAAATTTTAAGTTTCAGAATTTTTCTAAAACTTTAGCATATGAATTCATAAATGTTATTCAACTATGTAATAGGTGGTTCTGATCTCCCCCTCCTTTTCCCCTTCTTTCTTCTCCCCTTCATTTCCTTTATCCTTCCACTTTGTGTACCCAAACTAGCTGTTAATCTTTGCAGCAGTTAACCATGTATCACATAGCAGCACACCACCAGAGGCAATAAAGAAACGACTATGCAACAATTTCAGCACGACAAATTCTGGCTGGTGCACAACAAGTACCTAGATAAACCAATCAATAGACAAACCAAAAAGCCACAATAATCCATGTGTCGGTAAACTAATTGGTATCTCTCTCCAGGTCTACGACAATAAAAACTTATCAATGACCAATATCAAGTTAATTGCATCGTGGGATTTCAAATAATATAATAAATAGTGGTGCAGTAAATTAAACATGGAACATAAGAATAATATTACAACTCAAACTTAGTTCATTATCAATATGCATAGAGGTTATATATTACATAATAGCTACTCAAAGTTGAGCAATACTAGTTGCAATCACCATCATAGAAAGAAAGCAAGAACACTGCATTAATGTCAGGCACGATAAATACCAAGCTATTTGAGTAATATAGAAGTCTTCTACAGCATGGTGACATGTTAATAAGCAATCTATGTAGCAAGAACCAAGGAAGATTAGTCAGAACTTCATCACAGATTGTAAAGTACATACAAATGTCACATTAGATATTTCATATTGGAAAACGTAAAAGTGCTATATGTAACTCTCACCAGCAAAAATTTAAGGAAATTCCTAACATGAGTTTCTAACATCACCAGCAGATATAGAACAAACAAACACAAGGAAATTCCTAACATCACCAGCAGATATAGAACAAACAAACACAAGGAAAATAAAACTTCAAAACACAAATCAACAAATTGAAACAACAGAATTCCTAACATCTGCAGTGCACGAAAACCTAATTACAAAAAAATGAAAATAGAAGGGGTTCAAATCGGGGAAGAGATGAGTTTTACCTTGAATTCTCAGCAACCCTAGAATTCTCCCCATCAACCCTAAGCCTTGAATTTCTATCAATCACAGGATGGGTTCAATCAAATTCAAAGAGGGTAACATAATTTCTAAAGAAAGTCAACCCAGGAGTTCGAATTTCACCTTGATCAGGATTCGAATCGCGGCGATGCTCCAGAATCTTCAACTGGGCATCGCGAATTTGAATTGGGTATCGCGAATTTGACAGACTGCCAAGAGAGATGTAGAATATGGAGGTTGAGAATGAGAGATAATGAGAGAGAAATCAGATAGGTGAAGGACTCGAAGGGAAAATAGCTTTTGTTTCCATGAGCGGGAAGGCAGAGGAGAGGTGGGTTTTCTTTACAATTTGGTTTTTGAAGTTTTGGGAGGGGAAAAGTGAAATTTTAGAATTTTACGAAAATTTGGAGAAGAGCATGTTCGCGCTTCTATGATACAGTATTACTTCATTAGTGACAAAATGAGTCTATTGCAACGGTAGACTATCTAGTGCAATGCAACGACATTTTCTATACTGTTGCAATTGATATAATTCTTGTGCATAAACTCTAAGTAGTTGTTGCATTAAGTACCCTACTGTAACGGTACTAGATCTATTCAACGGCTAACCAAGTGTCGTTGCATTAGACTCTTTTCAATTGTTGCCATTGTTAAAAAATGTAGTAGTGAAAGGTCAGTGTTCGATACCTTGTAACTACACAATGTTTTTTTTTTAATTGAGGGGTTTGACATGAAAATAGAGCACTTGCATTAGAGCATTAGAGAAGAGTGTCATGTGGCACATAGAATTTCTTAGTAATGCCTTTTAATATATTAGTATAGATTGTGAAAAAAGGCCTTATTTATTACAAATCTTGCAAAAAAGCACCTTACACAATTGTTTTTGTGAAAAAGTATCTTATATGAGTTTTTTTATTAGAACACACACCTTATTACCCGATTACAACCAAATAGTCAAATTTTCGGTATTTGACATATTTTTTTGCACCTCCCTCTTGGGGCGTGAACCTCAAACATTATTTACTTTTTTTTTTGCTACTTTTCAATTACTCCCAATTAAGGCCAGCCTCTTACTTGATTCCATCTCAAAATTAGCCTAAAACCCCAAAATTAATACACCTCATTTCTCATTTACCCTGAAAATCAAAAGAAAAACATATAAACTACAGAATGGGAGGTTATCAAATATATAAACACAAACAAGCAATTGAATTACCCCACTTTTTTTAGAAAATATAATCATATTGAAGTCAATATGTCTGATTGAAAAGAAATAGGAAGAGAAAGAAAAAAAAGAAGAAAAGCTTGGCCTATGAAGCATGCAATACACCATTATTAATGCCTCTTATTTGAGTCCTGCCGTCTCTTGACCCTCGTTAGTTTTTCAATGCTTTAGAAAGATATTAACATTGAATACAGTTGCTACCATTGAAACTGGATAGTTGAAGTTCTAATATGTGGGGATGGAAGAGATGTGTAGAAGTATGCAAAATACTGGTAGAAGCATACAATACTTTTGAGTATTTCAGCTAGTATTACTAGGATTAAGTATATGCAGCTGTATTTTATTTATGTTTTGTCTTATAGCCGTTAAGGTGTTTTGTCTGTTTGTATGAGGTGTATCCTGCTGATTGTAAACATTTTCATATAAAAGCTGCAATGAGATCCTCCTAGGTTTTTGAGAGCCTCAATCATTTTGCGCCTCCTTATATTGAAAACACAATAAAACTTTGTTCCTATTTTCATGGTATCAGAGCACTAGGTGCTGATTCCTAAAATTTTCTCTAAAAATCAAAACTTAATCCTTTATCTTATTTCTGATCATCAGACATTGATCCTGAAAGATTTTCCTTTTGAAAACAAATTTCTTCAGTCTTAAAATCGAAGGTGAAATTGTTGATATTAGCTTAGAGCTAAAAAGTTTGTTCAATATAGCAGAGAAACAAGTCATCCCTAACTCTGACCCATATTACTTGGGTAACTCTAATAACTCTATCACTCCTTTGTCAAGCATCATTCTCAATTGGAATAATTATCTTCCATGGACCAGAAGCGTGAGAATGGCGCTGGGAGCTAAGAACAAGCTCGGTTTCAGCGATGGTAAGATTCCTAAACCTTCTCCTGAATCTGAAGATTTTAGCAAATGGACTAGAAATGACTACATGTTAAGATGCTGGTTGTTTGCTTTTGTTACACCTGAAATTGTTGATATACTCCCTCCGTCCCAGAAAGATCAGAACACTTGTTGAAACACGTAGTTTAAGGTGATACGTTGTGGTATGGTTATCAAATGTTATTTTATTTAAAAAGTAGATGTGATAGGAGTTGGTGGGGTATTTTTTATTAGAGGAGAGAGAAAGTTGAGTAACTTTTTATTAATAAAAGGTAGAGTGTGGGCCAAAGATGTATAAAAGAAATTATCAAATGTTATTTTATTTAAAAAGTAGATTTGATAGGAGTTGGTGGGGTATTTTTTATTAGAGGAGAGAGAAAGTTGGGTAACTTTTTATTGATAAAAGGTAGAGTGTGGACCAAAGATGTATAAAAGAAATAATATATTAATGGTGGGACCATGCCAAGAATGGAAGTGTTCAAACTAATTTGGGATAAACATAAAAGGAAAGTGTTTAGACTATTATGGGACGGAGGTAGTATTAATTTTGAGTGAGTCTGCGAAGGGGGATGATTTGGTTGAAAGATATGGGCAATCAAATGCTCCACAATTGTATTCCATAAAAAAGGAAGTGACTAGGCTGATGCAGAATGAGATGAGCATAGCTAATTACTATGGAAAGTTAAAGAAGTCCCGGGATGAGTTGAATGCCTTGAATGGGTTTCATGAGTAAACCTGTGGTGTCCTTAAAATATGCGAATGTAAATATCTTAAGAGGATTATTGAGAGGGAGGCACAAGGGAATGTGATAGATTTTTTGATGGGGTTAAGCAACAAATATGATAGCCTTAGAGGTAGTATTCTTGCCATGGATCCACTGCCATCTATCAACAAAGCTTTCTAGCTTGCTCAGCAAGCAGAGAAGCAGAAGGAAGTAAATGAAGGAATTAAATCTAGAGTTGAAGCAAGTGCCTTGTTTAGTAACAAGAGCAATATGGTCGGTGGTCGGCGATAAAGGGGAATTTCCACAATGTGAAAGGAAGTTTCCAAAGGAAAGAAATTAAGGAAGAGAAAATGAGAAAATATTATTGTGACCATTGTAAGATGAAGGGTCATACTAGGGAAGGTTGCTTTAAGCTTAATGGTTACCCATTCTGTGATCACTGCAATATGAAGGGGCTTACCAAAGAAGGATGCTTCAAGATACATGGTTACCCATAACGTTTTAAGGGTGCTCCTCAATAGGGAAAAAGAAACTTCACTTATGCTGGGAATGTTGAGAACAAGGAAGAAGGCAAGACTCAAGAAGATCCTCTGGAATTTGGGAGTCAAAAGGACAGTAGTCACATGGTGAATACTGTGGTTGAACAAGTGCTGAAGGCATTGCCCATCAGGAATGAGGGCACTAGCAGGTCTGTCAACAATTCTCACATGAGCAACTTTGCAGGTATTATTTCTTCCAATAGTGCTCAATCTTACTATGATCTCCTTGGAAGAGATACCTGGATCTTTGGTTCAGGTGCTTTTGAACATACACTAGTGGAAAAAACGTTATATGTCACAACACAACCGATGCGGTCCTTAAGAAAACCGGATCAGTAAATCCTCAAAAATTTGGGTGGGAAATATGGGAAACTAACCACTCCGGTTTAGAGAACCGGATTAGTTAACAAAAAACCGATCCGTTTTTTTTATTAACGGATCCGGTTCTACAGACCTGATCAGCGAGTCCTTAGCCCAACGTTAAGAAAGGCCCAACGCCCCCGATCCTCCCAATTTAAACCGTCTCAAACCCGCTGATTTAGTCAAACCTTAAAGCCCCCTCCCTCTCTTAAACCCTAAAGCCCCCTCTCTTCTCTCAAACGCACCCTCCCTCTTCCATCTCCTACTCCTCTTCCCTCTAATCCTCCCCTCTTCTTTCATCGACGCAGGTAACTTCGCAACATCTTCGTCGTTCTCCGTTGTTCTCCGCACCATCTTCGACGATTTTCGAGTTCTCCGCACCATTTCCCTAGTCCCGCACCATTTTCGAGTTCTCCGCACCATCTTCGACAAACCGAGATCTTCAACTCTCCATCCAAATCGAAGATATTGTAATTTTTTCTTTTCATTTTTCGTTTTTTCAATTTTTTCAGATCTGAAGTCCTCTCTCAATTTTTGTTTTTTTTCATTTTTTCATTTTCGTTTTTTATTTTCGTTTTTAGGGTTAGTTCGTTTTTTTTTAAATTTTGTGTATTTAAGTTTGTTTTCGATTGTGTATATTTAATTCCAGATTTTGTATATTTTAGTTTGTAATTCCAGATCTATGCTTTATATTTTCTGCCTTTTATTCAATGTTTTTGTTCACGATTTTTTATTATAATTTAGATGTGATTATAATGGTTCATATTTAGTTGTCATTTACGTTTTTCGCTATGATTATTGTTTGGATTTTTTGGGTTGTAAGTGTTGTTGCTGCTCTTCTCGTACAGTATTAGTCGAGTTCTTTTTTTTATGACCCACCCCAAAACTTATCCGATTTTACGTGAAAACCGGATAAGTTAGTCACTAATTGATCCCGTTTTCACCTAAAACCGGATCAGTTAGTGACTAACTGATCCGGTTTTCACCTAAAACCGGATCAGTTTACTATGTAACTGGTCCGATTTTTGTGAAAACCGGATCAATTAGTGACTAACTGATCCGGTTTTCAACCGGAGCAGTTGACTTTTGTCAACCGCTCCGGACCAAAAATCGGATCGATAAGGCCTATTTTGACCGGAGCGGTTCAACTTTTTTCCACTAGTGGTATGGTCAACTGTGATAAATATTTCTTTGAAAGGAAGGGTTTAAACAAGGTTGTTCATGTTGGTATGCCAGATGCTACAATAAGGCAGGTGAAGGAAATGGGTTCTATACATTACCCAAGTTAACCCTCAGGATTGTTTTATATATACCTGAGTTCAAGCACAACTTGCTTTGTATTGCTAGAATCATACAACAGAACAAGTTGAAAGTTCTCTTTTCTGATGAAAGGTGTACATTTCAGGACCCTTTTGATGGTGAGATAATAGGAGGAAGAAGATATGGGGACTATATCAGCTGGAACTTGAAGAAAAGAAGTACAAGAAGAATGAAGTTAGTAAAGGGATGTCTTATATGACAGAATGTAATAATATAGTTTTGAGCACAAGAAGAAAACAGAATGTGATGTTAATGCACCAAAGATTGGGCCATACTTCTTTGTCCAAACTGAAACACATTTCAATGTGAATGCCATGATTTGAATGAATTATTCTATGATACTTGTTGTGTTGCAAAACATCACAGGCTTCCATTTCCTCTTAGCAAGTCTATTGCTGTAGATATATTTGATCTTATCCACATTGACTTGTGGGGACCTTATAGAATTCATGCTCTTACAGGTGGGAGATATTTCTTGACTATCTTAGATGATCACTCAAGGGTCACTTGAACCTTCTTGGTCAATAATAAAGAACATGTGAAAAATGTTTTAAGCAATTTTATTGCTTATGTAGAAAATCATTTTTCAGGTGATTATCAAAACAGTAAGAACAGACAATGGCACTGAGGTGGTTCAAGGTGAATGTGGCAAAATGTTGGCAGATAAAGGGATTTTTCATCAAAGAAGTGCTCCTAGAACTCTCTAGCAGAATGAGAGAGTAGAAAGGAAGCACAAACACTTGGCTGAAACTGCAAGAGCCATGAAGTTTCATGTTGGGCTCCCAAATAAAATTTAGGGAGAATGCATTCTAGCTGCCACTCATATCATCAATCTACTGTCAAGTGCTGTGATTGGATGGCAAACACCTTTTGAAAGGTTGATGAAGAAACAACCAGATTACAGTTTGCTCAAAGTGGTGGGATGTTTGTGTTATGCAACAAACTCTCACACAAAGGGTGACAAATTTGCTCCTAAGGCAAAGAGGTGTGTCATGCTAGGATACCCTAGTGGACATAAAGCGTACAGGGTCTATGACCTGGAAGATCACAAAGTATCAATATGCAGAGATCTCATTTTTAAAGAACACATTTTTCCTTTTAAAAATGAAACCCATCAGGAACAAGAAAGATTTGTGAGTCTTTCTCATTTTCCACCTATGAATGTCGATGAAGATTCTGTTGAACTGGCTGAGCAAGAAGTTACAGAACCAGTTCTACATTATCCTGGTGAAGAGATAATACCTGGAAATGATAGTGTTGATGAACAACACTCAGATAATGCTGCTGTAACTCCTTCTGTTGGAGACTTGAATCCAGTGCCCAGACAACATAATGTAAATTTGAGAAGATCAGATAGAGAAAGAAGGATACCTTCCAAATTTACTGATTATGTAACTCTTCTCAACAATCCAAGTGAGAAGGGTGAAACAACAGCAAACATAGGCCAAGCAGGAGCCAACTTGGTAATGAACACTCTTCAGAACAAGGAGTATTACTCTCTTGAATATGTTGCCTCTCTTAACAATGTGTAGAAAGACCCAACATACTCAGAAGCATCACAATATGCCAAGTGGAGACAAGCAATGAAGGAAGAGTTAGCAGCTTTAGAGAAGAATGGGACTTGGGAAATCACTTATCTCCCAGAAAGAAAGAAAGCCCTTGATAGCAAATGGGTTTATAAGATCAAATTTAAACCCAATGGTGGGGTTGAAAGATATAAGGCAAGGCTTGTAGCAAGAGGGGATAGGCAAGTGAAAGGCAAAGATTACAAAGCTACTTTTTCACCTGTAGCCAAATTTGCTACTGTTTGAACAATGATTGCTCTTGCTACAAAGAAGGATTGGAAATTATATCAGTTAGACATAAATAATGCCTTCCTTCATGGGCATCTAGAGGAAGAAGTTTACTTGAAAATTCCTCATGGTTATGCATTAAAGGAGGGTCAAGGGAAGGTTTGCAGATTGAAGAAAAGTCTTCATGGCCTTAAACAGGCATCAAGATAATGGAAAATAGAGTTGAGAAGTTTTCTAAAACACCTTGGTTACACTCAATGTGCTAGGGACAGTTCTGTTTTTTATAAAATGGCTGGAACAAAAATCAGCATAGCATTAGTCTATGTTGATGACTTATTGCTAACTGGTGATGATGAGCTTGGCATTGATTCCCTTAAAAGAAGCCCTGATAAAGCCTTCACCATCAAGGATTTAGGTGAACTAAGGTATTTCCTTGGGATAGAGGTGGCTAGAAATTCACAAGGAACAGTTATAAATCAAAGAAAATACACTCTTGATTTAATTCATGATGCTGGACTTCAAGAGTGTTCTGCTGTAAAGTTTCCATTTCCTAAAGGCATCAAATTAAGCACAGATGAAGGAGAGATTCTGGAAGATCCTGAAATATATAGAAGATTAATTGGAAGACTTCTATATCTCAATTTATCAAGGCTAGACATTACATTCTCAATTCAGCAACTCGGCCAATTATGCATTTGCCTAGAAGACCTCACTTACAAGCTGCTTTACATGTCATCAGATACTTGAAAGGTACACAGAATTATGGGTTATCGTTTTATCCCAGATCTAGAGATGCAAATTTCACAGCCTATTCTAATACTGACTGGGGAACTTGCCCCTTCAGTGGCAGATCCTAACTGGTTACTGCATCTTTATAGGTGGTTGTTACTCTTTTTTGTGATAACATCTCAGCTGAATACATTGCTCATATGAAGTGTTCCATGAGAGAACAAAGCATCTCAAGCTTGATTATTATTACATTCGAGAAAATATTGAAGCTGGCCTCATCAATACTGCTCATGTTAAATCATCTATGCAGCTAGCATATATTCTCACAAAATCACTTCCAACAGCTCAACATTCTTTTCTTTCTTCCAAGTTGGGACTTGTCTGTCTCCATCAAGTCCAACTTGCGGAGGGGACGTAGAGGTATGCAAAATATTGGTAGAAGCATACAATACTTTTGAGTATTTCAGCTAGTATTACTAGGATTAACTATATGCAGTTGTATTTTATTTATGTTTTGTCTTATAGTCATTAAGGTGTTTTGTCTGTTTGTATGAGGTGTATCCTACTGATTGTAAACATTCTCATATAAAAGCTGCAATGAGATCCTCCTAGGTTTTTGAGAGCCTCAATCATTTTGCACCTCCTTACATTGAAAACACAAAACTTTGTTCCTCTTTTCAAGTTGTCAAAATAGTCGAAGAGGCACAAGAAAAGAGCAAAAATATTAATTTTAATTAGTGTGACGTCCACGTCGAATAGGAAAGTAAAAAAGGAAAGTTCAAATGCCAGAAATTTGACTATTTGGTCGAAATTCAGTTAATAAGGTGTATTTTAATAAAAAGATTCATATAAGGTTTGTTTTCTCACAAAAACAATTATGTAAGGTACTTTTTAACGAAATTTCTCACAAATAACATATTTTCTCACAAATTTTCTTAAATATAATAAGTTAAATAATTTACACGCAACACATGAACATAGTTGACATTTAGTTAACATAATGTCCTTGAAAAAGAAATGATAATATTTGAAGCTAATACCAAGTGTAAATTGAAGAGGGGAGAAATATTTTCTACCACCAAATCCAAAGTTCTAAGATCTTTTATCAAGAAGATACTGATGGTGTATGGCAAATCGAAATCAACAAAGGTTACTATGTGGATACTTTAAATTTACGAACGTCTTGTTGTAAATTATAGAACTCTTCTTTCCGTCTCATTTGAAATATTGATGCAACCCTTACTTCGTCGTTTTCCTCTCGCAGAGCATGCAAAGTAAAAGTAAATGTACCATAAGACGCTCACTTATATCTTTC
This sequence comes from Beta corolliflora, assembly GCA_947648045.1. Lineage (NCBI taxonomy): Eukaryota > Viridiplantae > Streptophyta > Magnoliopsida > Caryophyllales > Amaranthaceae > Beta > Beta corolliflora. The sequence goes on along the minus strand of CANSZD010003228.1, from coordinate 518,076 downwards.
TTCAGAATATCGCCCTCGAACTCCTGATTATGAATAAAAAGATTATGGTTAATACACGTTCAAGTATCCAATAATAAAATCAACGAAGTGTATACTTACATGCATGTGCTCCAAAGTCTTTGACACATGAAGCTTTGACAGTTGACAACTTGACATCCAATGAGGCAATGACTATCTCAGCATCATGACCAAATATTGTAATAGGCGTCGTAACAATATTGTCACCAATCTTCATAGAGACTCTGAACCTGAAACATTAATGTTGTGGTTAATTTATTAGACGTATACTGTCCTACTTTTAATCCCAATTGCTATTTACCGTCCGTATTTACTTGAAATCGTCCGTATTTTTTTCATTAAATACCCCCCATGCCCCTCCCCCTTTCACCTCACTTGACCCTCTCCACTCTCATCAAACTTAACCCTCTCTCTCTACCATGAAGCACTAACACCACCACCACCTTCCGAACACCACCACCGAATCAACTTAGCACCACCGAAAATGTCCGAGGAAGGACCCTCAACGCCGTCGGAACGTAATGTGGTAAGTTTAAAATTAAAAATTTTTTTTTATGTCGCCGGAATTTTTTTTTTGCGCCACCAGAACAGGGTAACGGATCGAAAATCCGTTACCCCGATGGAGGAAACGGATGAAAAATCCGGTGCTTCCACAGTGGCAACGGATTAAAAAACCGTTGCCTCTGCGGAAGCAACGGAAAAGTGATCCGTTGCCTCGGTAACGGATCACTTTTCCGGTGATTCCACAGAGGCAACGGTTTTTTAATCCGTTGCCACTGTGGAAGCACCGGATTTTTCATCCGTTGCCTCCATCGGGGTAACGGATTTTCGATCCGTTACCCTGATCTGCGGCTTTTTTTTTCTTTTTAGTAATTTCTGTTTCATTTATGTTTTAATAATATATTTTTTATTTATTTAAAATAATTTATGTTTTTTATAATTTACGTTTTAATTAAAAAAATTTGTGTGTATTTTAATTATTATGTTAATTTGTGTGATTATATTGTAATTAGGATTTTATTATGTTAATGCATGTTAGTAACATGTTAGTATTATTTAATTTGTTTGATTTAATGATTTAAGCATATTAATATTATGGATTGTTTTTATTAGCATGTTAATATTAGCATTTAAAAGAAAATTTGTAGTTAATATTAGCATGTAAAAAATAATTAGTATTAATATTTTATTCAAATAATTAGTCTTGGTATTTTAAAAATACCATTTAGTTAATATTTGATTTTCCGTGATAATTAGTATTGATTTTGTAATTAGCGAATAATAGTACAAAACGAAAGAAGAGTGGTTTTGAGCACACATCCAGTTCGTCTTCAAAGAGAAGCAGATCTTTAGGTTCAGTTATGAGCTTGTCAACTTCTACAGGTAATATGTTTGTTAATTGTATGTATTGATTATTTATAACATTTATTTGCAACGTATTGATAAATTTAATGTTGATTAATTTGATTGTTGTAGGTCGGGAAAGCGTGGATGGAGAAGAGGGTTCAAGTGGATTTCCATTTTACCGCAGGATTCCTGCGATTGTTCGCCCATTCCTCACTAGATGGACGAATGTCCAGGCGGACGGTAACTGTGGATTTCGAACTGTTGCAGATTGTTTTTTAGGGAGTGAAGACCATTGGGGTTTTATCCGCCAAAATATGGCAAATGAAATTGTTGCTCATCGGGATGTTTACACACGTATTTATTATGATGGGATAGACGCAGCAATAAGGCGCATTACTTGGAGTGGGGGGCCAGCATCTCAGGCTTATTGGATGGTTACTTCGCAAGACTTGTTTCCTATTGCGCGGATGTTCAATGCCGCAGTCATTTTGGTCGGACTAGGCCCAGATGGACAACTATATCCGTGTATCACTGTCCTTCCTTGGCGTGCTTCTGAATACACGATGGGTCCAACTAACGAACTCGTGATATCACATCTTGGTTCCTTTGAGCATTATATTAGACTCGGAATTACTTCCTCGGATCACCCGTACCACCTATTCATAACTTGTGGCATACCATGCATGAAGATAGTGTTGATGGTTGGGATCAGTTGTATGGTGTGAGACGCGCTTTATGGGATGAGTTACTCTCTACTTAGTATATAGTATATAGTGACATATATTCATTGTAATATTTGATAATCGCATTTGTAAATTATAAGTATAAGTTGATATGATATTAATATATATGGATGGATCATAATAACTTGCTATGATTGAAACTGAAATAATAAGTTGCAATGATTCAAAGTGAAATAATAAATTGCATCATAAATTGCATCGTAACAAAATAATATCATCACAAAATGTAACTAAATAATACACCCGTACATCAAAAATGGAATGAAAACACCGATATGGACTAGTACATGTGATGATCATGCGCATCCTCATCAGGGGTCCCGTGCCCGATCTAAGCGCAATGCAGCATCCCAATCCCGAGCGAGGTCGTCCAACATCTCATATGCCGAAGAAGTGTTGGGTCGCTGGTCATTGTGCCGATCCTCCGTCAAAGCTCTCGTGGCGTCAAAATGTCGGGCCATCCACTGCAAAAAGTCAGTTAGTTATGTTATGTTATGTATCAATAATATAACAACGAAATGCTAAACATAGAAATGATAAAATTGCATACGTAGTGGGTGTTTGAAGTGTTGGGTCGGGCCGGAATATGCGTCCTATCTGCGCAAAGAATAAAGGTAGGATGGGAATATGTACAATACCAATCCATGTACTCCCTCGAACACTGTCCCCGGACGAGTAACCCGTCTCAACCGTGATACATTGAGACCCCCGCATATGGCGTGAAACGCTGCCATGTAGACTCAATACGATACCGAGAACCGAACCTCATACTTCTTCGGGTTGCTCGGTCCGTATGCGAAATCAGCCGAATAGGAGGGGTAGGAATGACCCGAACATAACCCAACCTGTCGCAAGTACACGATTCGGGTTGTACGGCTCAATGATACCTCGATAACGTATGAAACCGACATACAACGTCCTCGGAATCATGGCGACTGGTCATCCCCATATGGCGTCCACATGACTCGAAATAGGATAAATGTAATAATTTCATTAGTCTAATAAAGTAGTAATATATGAGAACATAATAATATATATTTTACTAATGCAATAAATTTCGTACCTCTGAAACCTGAAGGGTGTCCAAGCGTCTACGAATGGACTCCAGTCGGACGAACTCCTTGCCGACGAGGTGGTAATCCCACTTTCGTGCCCGGGGATCATGATCACTGAACGCTAGCCCCTCTCGTTGAGGTCGGAAACACGGGAAGTACTCGTATATCCAGCACTGGAGGAGCGTGAGACACCCGACAACCTGTTTGCTATCCGCTCTACTCGCAACCCCTAGCCGACGATATAAGTACGCCAAAGCAAATGAGCCCCATGAGTAAGTATGAACTGAATCAAGGTCATCCAACCTCACTAATGTTCTGGGGCATGAGGCGGGAACCACTCTTATCAGTGAAGAGGGTACACCCAAGTGTTAGAAGCATCCATGCTCGAAGCTGCACATCAGCTGGACGGCCCTGAACCCTGCACAGATCGAAAATCTTCTGAACGGTAACGCCACCGTTCCTCCAAACCCGTGACTCCTCACGAGTCAAGCCCAGGAGCTCCTCAAACCGTACATATAGATCAGAAGTAGGCAAAACAGCACTCACAGTCCGACCCTCAATAGGAACACGTAGGATCTGCCAAACGTCATGTAACATGATCGTCATCTCTCCAAAAGGCATGTGAAACGTGTTCGTGTCGGGCTGCCAACGCTCTACAAACGCTGTAAGCAATGGAAAGTCAAGGTGCCCAAACATAATCCGTGGTAGCTGCGCAATACAAGATCTATCCAAGCGCTGCAACGACCAGCCAAGGGAAACCCCAAGTCAGCAACGGATCAAATGCACTGGAGCGGTTATGGCACATCATAACATCACTAGCAGTCGTATCGTGGTATATAAGGGCACCGACGTGACCCCGCCAACTAGGAATCAGGGTACCGTCAAGTGGGCCCCCAGGCATCGCCTCGGTAACTAACCACGAAGTATCCCTAGCAGCTCTAGTCCTGCTCGTCATCCGACTACCTCCGAAACTCGACCCCGAAACAAACCTCCCTCTACTACCCTTCCTCACAGGCACATGGGAGGCGACTTCACCCACATCAGCTCCATCACCACCGCTCAAAGCATGATCTAACTCCCGCTCGTCCGCGTATCCCATCCCGCACTATCAGGCACGTCCTCAGGAATAGGCATCTGCCTAGCCTGAGCATCAGTCCTCGCCCTCCTACTAGATGCATCAACACCACGAGATCTAGTGTGTCGTGGCGTCGATCCCTCAGGACCCTCAAGACCCTAATAATCAATTATGTTAATTACTTATTATTTATTTAATGTCTACGTTATTATATTGTAATTACTACTAATCTATAACCATTGACATTCTATTAACTAAAATTATAACGATAAATAATACTAACATGCATTAACATTGGTGATGGTGTTAACATAATATTATTAAAACATATTAACATGCGCAAACTAAGTAAATTATTATATAACTATTCACTTTCTAATAATTAATTAATTAACTAAAATTACAACAACAACTCATATTAACATGTTAATATCATTAGTAAACATGCTCAAACATGCTACTAAAAACAAATTAACATGCTAATATCATTACAATAAATAATAGTAATATGCTACTAATATAATATAATAACATGCTAATATCATTGAAATATTTTTATAATATAATAACATGCTCAAATCAATTAATTAACTAATTAAATAATAACTATTAAAATTAAATAATACTATTATCACATGCTATTAAACAAATAATTAAATTAAATCAAACATGCATTAACATAATAAAATCCTAATTACAACATAATAAAATCCTAACATGCACTAACATGTTACTAACATGCATTAACATAATAAAATCCTAATTACAACATAATCACACAAATTAACATATTAACTATTAAAATTATAATAATAAATTCAAATAACTATTGACATAAATTATAAAAACCCAAATAAACACAAATTATTATTTTTAATTCAAACAGAAATTATTAAAAAAATAAATTATAAGAAACATAAATTATTTTAAATAAAAAAAAAAATAAAATTATTAAAAAACATAAATTACTAAAAACATAAAGAAAACATAAATTAATAAAAAGGAAAAAAATCGAAAAAAACCGAAACACCCCCCACCCCGATCCCGAAAAACAAGAACACAAAAATTTTTTTTGAAAAACATCGGGGCAACGGATAGAAAATCCATTACCACCGACGGGGTAACGGATTACTATTCCGTTACCACCGCAGAGGTAACGTTTTAGATCCACGTTACCTCTGCGGTGGTAATCGGAGTAGTAATCCGTTACCCCCTCTCGTGGTAACGGATTTTCTATCCGTTGCCCCGATGTTTTTCGAATTTTTTTTTTTATTTCCACCATCTTTTCGGCGAGGGGCAGTTTAAATCACTACTATTTGTTACCTAAGGGGTTGGTTTTAACCACAAATAAGTACAAAACTAACCCGATTTGAAGATTCCCGATTTCCTTTGCCTTCTTCCTTGGGCCCATACTTTTTCCTAGCGAGTTGTGGTGGTGGTTGGCGTCGGTGTGTTCTTCGTCCCCGGTGTGGTGGTCGCCGGTCACCTCTTGTTTGCCGTGTGGTGGTGGTTGCCGTGTAGTGGTGGTTGCAGTGGTGGTGGTGGTGGCTATGGTGGTGGTGGCTATGGTGGGAGTGAGTGAGGAGTGAGGAGTGACAAGTGAGAGTGAGAGAGTGTGAGAGTGTGAGAGTGAGAGAGTGAGGTGGTGGGGTATGTATATGTAGGGGTAGTTTAGGAGTATTTAAGAAAAAATACGGGTGATTTTCAGTAAATACAGGCGGTATTTAGTAAACCCCCTTTTAATACAAGATAGACATGAAAAATACCTTGGCACAATATTGTTGAAAGATAAGTATCAGCTCTTGTGAAGTATCTTTGACACGATTTATAGTTTTATACCAAAGTGGCCTTGTGTCAATATCAGTGTTACCTAATTTGCTAATGCCCTTGCGAATTGCAAATTGAGACAACAAATTATGATTAGTTTTGGTTTATTTTTGGGTGAATTGTGAATTCGAAAAACAAATTAGGTAGCACTCATCAATACTCATTACTGCAGCAGAAACCATAAAATATTTCACCTACAAGAAAAATAACACATGTTTAATATAAGATGGCCAAAACTCGTATGGTCGCAAACCCAACATATTTGTACTCTCTCTATTCTTTAAAGATCTCACCATTTGTGTGTTTACGTGGTCTGCAAAGAACTACTTGGACCATTAATATAATTTTATTGTATACAAGTAAAAATTATCAAAAATTAAAATTATAAAATATAAATCAACACAAATCTAACAAAATCCCCCATGATAATATTTTCTATAAACATACTACCTTTATTCTGAAATAAGTAAAACACTTCTCTTTTTAATGCGAGAGCTTTTTGATAGAAGTGTTTCACTTATTTTATAATGGAGGAAGTATTAATTACCACATACTATCAATGTTTTTGAACTTTGATCACTTAAATAATGAATGGGTAGATCTTTAAAAAATGGAGGTTGTACACAATCTTGGGCATTGACTTAACCTGTTAAGAGTCCGTTCTGTTCAACTTATTTTAACTTATATAATATTTTATAAAATCAGATAAGATCAGATAAGATAAAATAAGATGTTAGATACACTCAATAAACTATCTTATAAGATAAGATAAGATAAGATAAGATAAGATTTTATAAGATCTTATAAGATAAGATAAGATAAGACAAAATAAGTTGAACATAACAGACCCTAAGCATATGCGCTTTTCTAATAGTAGTAAAGACCTTTTATTTTAGAGGTGTATATGATACATGGGTTCATGGGGTTGGAGATGTAAGAAAATCTTATCCTAATGAATTTTAGATTTGCAACTTATAATTATTTGAAATAAAAGCTGATGTAACCTTTTTCTTTAAAATACATAATTTGAATAAACCATCTGTGTTTCTCCTTTGGTTATTGTTTAAGCTAATAAGTTCACTCATATGCATGAACTAATGCACATGATATTTGAAATATTATAAAACCTAAGAAAAGTGATGTATATAATTATATAATAATCATAATAATTGAATATGATAATGTAAATAATGAAAAAATCACGTATTTTTCACATAAAAAGTGTTTCTAGATGCATAAAAACATTCACAAATTATTAGAATATACGGTCTAATTTTAACATAAAATTAGACGAACCCAATATTGAATTTTTCTAACAAGTCCATTCCATTTTACTCTAACCTAACACTATCCTAGTTATCCCTTCTCTTCTCCTTCCATTGTTTTCTTGATTCTCGAACTACAACAGATAATTTCAAAAAATAACTCGATAGTCTTACCGAACGGATTAAACTAGTCACTAAATGGATTAAACTAGTCACTGAATGGGTTAGAGAATGTGGTCCCTAAATAGATTAAACAGGTCACGAAATAGATTAAATTGGTCCCTAAATAGATTAAATTAGTCACTATATTAAGTAAAATGGCATGTTCTCTTCTTAATATTGGGCTTGAGCCGTGCCTAATTTTAAACTAAAAAGTAGACGGTCTCTTACAAGACCAACTGAAAAATATTAGGTTACGTATTTCAAGAATGAACATATATTTCAAACTCTATATCTCTCTTCATTTTTTTGACAAAAACATTTTTAACAATTTTCAAAACTATCACAATCTCTTTAGAACACTAAATTATTTTCATTATATCATCTACTTCATCCGTTTTTTAATAATTGCAACATGTAGGGGTTGCACATTTTTTAAAGAGATGAGAGATGAAAAAAGGGACACATGTGGTAAGGAGAGAGATAGAGAGAAAACATAGTCAAATTTAGTAATGTTGCAATTAATATGAAACTTCCAAATAAAGGAAATGTTGCAATAATAAAAGAACTAACGGAGGAAGTATTATATTTGTTATGAATAGATGTTTGTAGAGGAACTAAAAATGATATTGACACAATATTGTTCTTCTAAACTTTTTTTAATACCCAAATTAGAGATGAAAAAATAAATATAAAAAAAGGAAATGACGTTAATACCAGCCAACGAAATCAGAACATATACTCTACCTATTTTAGATTTTAGCGAAGAAACTTCTCTCTACAATATTTTTTGGTAGTCAATTTTGAATTTTTACTACAATAAAAATAGTTTTAATATCAAAATATATTAAAAAAGATTTATCATTGTTAATTTTCATTATAATTTCTTTTCCTTTCTTTCTTATCATCATCAAATTATTTTTGTTCATTTTCTATTTTCATTATCAAAAAAATATTCTTACGCAAATATTGATCAACATTTTTTTACACATCAAATTTATTGATTTATTGTGCTATTGATTATTTTATTTTCATAAAAATATTATTGTTATATTCTACGTATTTACTCTCTTCTTTTACCTTCTTTCCATTTACTTTGCTTCATTTGGTACCACCAGTGTTTCTATTAATCTACACAAAACTTGACCATTAATATCGTTAATTATGTAGACGTAAAAATTATAAAAAGTTGATATTTGAAAAATATATGTCGATACCAACGTTCAGAAAATATCTTTAATTACGCAAAACTTTGACCATTAATATCCTTATGTATAAATCAAAACGATAGTCAAAGTGATGTATGTAAACAGTGTCAAAGTACAAATTGTATAGATTAGAAAAAACGGACATAATAAACCATACAATGCATATAGCGTTGTACATATTTCATAGGATAATGTATTGTTTTAATAATTTTTCTACTTCATTTACCATCTTGTGAAGTATTTTTTTAGTTGATGCTGACCGTCTTATAAAATATGTCCTCATTATCTCTATTTTTATCTAAAACAATCTAATTGCTAATTTTTGACATGGAGAATTTAGGAAATTTTGGCTTGAAATGAGAGAGAGTTGATATAAGCCATATAAATTTTTATTTAGTTCCTTTTGATGGCTCTTGATATTAGGAGGGAATAATCTAAAGGTTTATATTTGATACAAATAAGATCAATGACTCACATCATCTAGTGCATAGAATTTCAAGGATGGTCTTTTGCTCAATTCTCATTCATTCTACTTTTCTTTAATAATATAGATTTGTTTTCCACCCCTCAGTTTAACCAAATATGGCTAACCAAACGCTTTAAATGACATAAGCTAGCTTTTTTTTAACCATGATTGATCAACCAAAAATCAGCTTAAAATGATGTACCCAAAAAAATGTATGGCTTGAACTTTTATCTGTTCTCTCCTCTCTTTTTTGGTATTGGGACAGGGTGAAGAAAATGATGGAATCAAAAACTACCAACACAGGTTGATTTCTAAGGGCATGACTGATTTTCACCACTTCCTTTGACCTATGTTCTCATACAGATTTGGCGGGGTTCATATATTCTAAGGTTGATGTTTTCTTTGTCAACTTCAATGAAAAATCTTGTTATTCTTTTATGAAACGGTCTCACAATAACTTACTATGAGATTGAGGTGAGCTTTTTTCTATTCCATTCCATTTTTATAGGGGTCACTTTTGACGTCCTACAATAAGTTTGTAGGATACGACCGTCTCATTGAAACATGCACCAATTTAATATGGTATTGGATCTATATGTGCATGAAGGGTACGGGTTTGCAGGAAATGTACAAAAGAATTCCATATTATACAATGATGGAAGTAAAATTGTTACCATGAGCTGCATTCCCTTCAAGTTTGGCTCTGATCACCTCCAGATATCGGTCTGTATAAAGTTTGCAGTGATAACTTAGCAGCAGTCTGGTTTAGTTCTAAGGAATCCCACCATTCATCTTGTCCCTCAATTTTTTCAAGCATCGGTTGAAGTAATTTGCATTGATCATCCAGAAAAAAGGAGAATGGAAGTCGAGTCAGTTTCGGACATTCATCAACCCGAATAGAATGGAGAGAGGTGCAAAGCAATAGACCCTTGTAAATGCTGGACAGCAGGGGTAACCGTGTCAGCTTTAACCTTTCCAAATTTGGCAACCTGACAGTAGAAGGGCTACATTCAGATGAAGATCTGTCATTATCTTCCTCTGTAATTAATTCCTTTAAACTCTAAACAATCCCTAATTTCCAGAATTTCAAGATTTTGGAGACCCATAATCTGCTTAGTGGTGAATAATTTCTCAATATCATGGCACCTACTGACTATAACTATTTCTAGGTTCAGAAGGGGTCCTCCCCTCGTTACAACAGCTTCATCCAAACGATGTATTGTGTTGTTCAAACCAGAATTTTCCCAATATGAGTCTTTAGATTCCCAATTCAACTTATCACATAACCTTCCCAGGCCTTCACATTTGTCTATATGCAACAGGTTAACATTTTCAGGTAGGACTAGCTGTTCTCTTTCACCAACAAGAGAGCACCCATAAAAGGACACCCATAAATTTGAGAATAACATTGTGTTATCAAATTTGACATTAAGTGACTTAAGGAATTTAACATTGCGCACTTGTCTTCGGACAAGTGGGAGATTGAAGGAATATGTCCTTAGACATTCCGGCAATTACTAAATATAAATAGGAATGTTATTATGAAGATAATAAAGTTAATTATTTTAGTAATCATATTTACTTGCTAGAGAATAAATATGACTAATAGGACAATATTGATTGGGCCTATAACTAAAATATATTAATCCTATGAGGTCACACATTGTAGCACAAGTTGGACAAAGTAATCCGAATCCATTTAGGATTAGGGTTGGGCCGGTCTAAAGGGGAATAGGAGGAGAATTAGTTCTCCTAACTAACCTATGACTCTTCTATTATATATAGGATATAATATTAGAGTTTAGGTGATCAATTCATTAATCAGTTTCTTTTCACAAGAGAGAGAATTGAAACCCAAATCTATTCCCTCTAAACCGGCGCCTATACCACCAAAAAGCAAGGGATCTTTTCTCTTCCGTTCTAGCAGACGTTGGTGTTCAACTGGTGCTCGTGGACTGATTAGAGGAGCAACACTTGGGGCTCTCGGATCTTCAAAGCTTGCATACAACTAGGAAATCACGCTACAAAGGTTTGATATTTAATCCCTATTGAATGATTCATATGTTTGATTATGTCTGCGATCCTATGATAGATGTTAGGAAATTGTTTCCTGAAATTCCGCTATATGCATCTATATATTCTTACAGTGGTATCAGAGCATGAATCACTGTAATAATTGTTATTATGTTCCTGCTATCACAAAGAACATTATTTCGATTCCTGTTTTGGATTTCGAAGGTTATTCATTTACAATAAAGAACAATTGTTGTTCTGCGTATTTGAATGATATGTTCTATGTCTCCGCTAAGTTATCAAATGGTTTATATGTGCTAGACTTAGAAACCCACATCTATAACATAGACAGCAAGAAACATAAAGCAAATGATTCAAACCCTACATACATATGGCATTGTCGATTAGGCCACATAAGCTCAAAGCGCATTGAGAAACTTCATAAAGATGGAATTCTCAAATCATTTGATTTCGAATCATTTGATACTTGTGAGTTTTGCTTGATGGGGAAAATGACAAAGTCTCCTTTCACGGAGTTCAAGTGAAAGGGCCAATGACCTTTTAGCCCTCATACATACGGATGTGTGTGGACCTATGAGTACGTTGGCTGGGGAGGGTACGCTTACTTCATTACTTTTACCGATGATGTGAGCAGATTTGGATATGTTTACCTCATGCGGCATAAGTCGGAATCCTTTGAAAAATTTAAGGAATTCCCGGAATGAAGTACAAAACCAACTTGGGAAGAAAATTAAGGCATTACGATCCGATCGTGGTGGTGAATATTTATCTCAAGAATTTGGTGATCATTTGAAGGATTGTGGAATACTTTCACAATGGACTCCACCTAGAACACCACGGTTAAATGACGTTTCGAAAGAAGGAATCGAACTCTACTTGATATGGTTCGATCCATGATGATTCTTGCTGATCTTCCTATTTCATTTTGGGGATTTGCACTTGAAACAGCGGCGTTCACACTTAACAGAGCACCATCCAAAGTAGTGGAAAAGACACCATATGAAATGTGGACAGGAAACGTTCCAAAATTGTCTTTTCTAAGGATATGGGGTTGTGAAGCTTATGTAAAACGTTTACTTTCTGATAAGCTTTCACCCAAATCCGATAAATGTCTTTTGTGGGTTACCCAAAAGAGACTAAGGGATACTACTTCTACAACCAAAGCGAAAACAAAGTGTTTGTTGCTCGTAATGGTGTCCTTCTGGAAAAGGAGTTTATTTCCAGAAAAACAAGTGGGAGAAATGTATATCTCGAAGAAGTTCGAGATGAGCAACAAATGGATGAGGTTAACACCTCATCGAGGCGGCCCTAAGCATGAAAATGCTCAGGAGGTGGTGCATTCAATTCACGTACCTCCTACCGTCCCACTTGGAGATACTCCATGCGAAGTCACTCAACCTAGTGAGGTAGAAACTTCTTCTGTTGTTCCCCAACGTAGGTCTAGTAGGACCATCATTCCGTCAAAGAGATATATTGATTTCCTTTTGACTGAAAGTTCCAAATAACGATTTTAGAATCAGAAGAGCCTACTAGCTACAAAGATGCTTTGGATAGTCAAGACTCCGAAAGATGGCTTGAGGCCATGAAATCTGAAATGGATTCCATGTCTGAAAATCAAGTATGGGACTTGGTTGATTTGCCTGATGGGGTAAAACCCATTGGATGCAAATGGATTTTCAAGTTGAAAACGGACAAGGATGGGAACATTAGTGTTTTCAAAGCAAGGTTGGGTGGCAAAAGGTTTCAAACAAATTCATGGTATTGACTATGATGAAACCTTCTCACCAAGAGCTCATGCCGAAGTCCATTAGGATAATCCTTGCGATTGCCGCCTTTCATGACTATGAAATATGGCGAGATGGATGTCAAAACCGCTTTCTTGAATGGGTTCTTGAAAGAGGATGTGTACATGACACAACCTCAAGGTTTTGAAGATCTAGAAAATCCAGAGAGGGTATGCAAGCTTAAGAAGTCCATTTATGGACTAAAGCAAGCATCAAGGAGTTGGAACCTCAGATTTGATGAGGCAGTCAAGAAATTTGGCTTTCTCAGAAATGAAGAGGAATCTTGTGTATACAAGAAGTTAAGTGGGAGTAGTATTACTTTTCTGGTCTTGTATGTGGATGACATACTTCTCATAGGAAATGATAAGACCATGCTTGAGTCAGTCAAGGAATGGCTTAAAAATTGTTTCTCTATGAAAGACCTAGGAGAGGCTGAGTACAGATTGGGAGTAAAGATCTATAGAGATAGGTCGTAAAGGCTGATTGAACTTAGTCAAGAGACTTATAAAGATAAGGTTCTTGAAAGGTTCGAGATAGAAAACTACAAGAGAGGATGTGAAAGTAAGCAAGGTTCATACTGAGGATAATATTGCAGATCCTCTGACTAAACCGCTTGCTCAACCTATGCATGAGTGTCATACTAGGTCTATGGGGCTTAAGCATATGGGAGAATGGCTTTAGGTTGTTTACTTCATTTTTACAATTGTAAAGACATTCATTATGCTTTGAATGTTTATCAATAAAAATTCCGTTCTTATTTAATTGCTTGGTTTAGTATTAAATAAAATGTCCAAATAATTTGTGTTTTCAAATAGGATTATCGAAAACGTTTTGATAATGGAACCCTATAAAGTGAACGGAAATCACAATTTATTCAAAGTCCCTAGTCTAAATCACTAAATTGGACATAAGTGATTTATTTAAAAGACTAGTATATAATTAATTGATAGCGCTAGTCCATGGGCTATGGAGACATAGAGATGTCTAATTGATTATATGGATGTATAGTTGATACATTGAGACTTGACCTAATTAGATTCTAAAAGTAGAATCAAACTACTATATTTAGTGGATTCCTTAGACATGAGTATGTCTTAATAACCACAATATAATTAGTTTAACTTTGACACTGTTAAACACCGTGCCGTAAAAGGAGGTTATAAAGGCAGTGATCAGGTGGGCTAAGAATTGAGTGGGAGTTATGGTTATACAAGAATGGATAAGTCCTCCTATTAAATAGGAATGGTGTCTGGGCCTCTTGATGAGCGAGAACTGAAAATTGCATGGCCATGCGGAGTAGGATTAAAGAGTTAATCCTTATTTGATCGGTTCGAACTCGACGATCAAGGAACAAAATTTGAGAATAACATTGTGTTATCAAATTTGACATTAAGTGACTTAAGGAATTTAACATTGCGCTCTTGTCTTCGGACAAGTGGGAGATTGAAGGAATATGTCCTTAGACATTCCTAAGATTACTAAATATAAATAGGAATGTTATTATGAAGATAATAAAGTTAATTATTTTAGTAATCATATTTACTTGCTAGAGAATAAATATGACTAATAGGACGATATTGATTGGGCCTATAACTAAAATATATTAATCCTATGAGGTCACACATTGTAGCACAAGTTGGACAAAGTAATCCGAATCCATTTAGGATTAGGGTTGGGCCGGTCTAAAGGGGAATAGGAGGAGAATTAGTTCTCCTAACTAACCTATGACTCTTCTATTATATATAGGATATAATATTAGAGTTTAGGTGATCAATTCATTAATCAGTTTCTTTTCACAAGAGAGAGAATTGAAACCCAAATCTATTCCCTCTAAACCGGCGCCTATACCACCAAAAAAGCAAGGGATCTTTTCTCTTCCGTTCTAGCGACGTTGGTGTTCAACTCGGTGCTCGTGGACCGATTATAGGAGCAACACTTGGGGCTCTCGGATCTTCAAAGCTTGCATACAACTGGGAAATCACGCTACAAAGGTTTGATATTTAATCCCTATTGAATGATTCATATGTTTGATTATGTCTGCGATCCTATGATAGATGTTAGGAAATTGTTTCCTGAAATTCCGCTATATGCATCTATATATTCTTACAAATTTTTCCTCAAATTCTCAGACTTAATCCCATAATCAGTTTGTTTTTCCACATTTTCAAGGTTATTCCGTTGCAAATTTCTGACTTTTCCACTAATGAAATCAGGAGTCATGATCCAATTCTTTGACATCCTGAAAAAATATTAATAATCTATTGAAGATGTGTATCAGGTTTTAGTTTTTTTTTTTTGCATATGCATATATGAAATAAAAAACAAAAACCTAAAGCCATAAAAGAAAACACAATTTGCATACAAAATGAAAAATACCCAGAGTTTTGTGAGGGACAGATCAATTTCGTTTATTAAAAGTCGCATCTACAATAGGCGTGATAGAAAAACGAAATACAATCTAACTTGACCAAATAAAATTATTAACTATGATGACGATGAACTAGATTCGGGAAAGAGCCAGGAAATGCAGATAGGTAACATAAAGAACCAGAAAACCCCCCAACCTCCTAATTCCAATGTTAGCTTTTTAAGTCTAAATAATTAATGGGTTCCAATCTTGAATTAGTCAATAATCAGCCGGGGCATAAAATCCATCATAGCATATGATATACTTCCTCCGTTCCAAAATGAGTGAAACACTTGTCTCAAAAAGCTCTCACATAAATGAGAGAAGTGTTTCACTTATTTTGGAACGGATGAAGTAAATTATAATATGAGAATAGCAAGCAGTAAATTAGTAGTACCCAGAAAGCTCAGATCTGCAAAGGACTACTACTATGAAAAATTACAAAGAACTTAAATTGAAGCAGAGATTAGAGAAGTTACCAAGAAATTTCTTATCGAGTAGTTCTTCAAGCAAGATGAGTATGTAGAGACTAACTGACTAAGGAATGAGAGAAGCTTACATACGTCGTTTGGTGCACTTGACTTGCTAGCTAAAGGTCATACTGGAAGACGTGACCGGCTATAGCAAGTTGACTAGGACATCAAGTTATACACCATTACTATCCGGCCTCCGTAGTCCGCACACTCCGAAGTCCAAAAGTCCAAAACCACACAAACAACCTGCTTTGTAGCCGTTACATTTAACGGAAAAAATCACTTCTTTTTTATGGGTAGGGTCCAAACTCCAAGTCTTTTTAGAAGGCAAGCATTGGCACATCCTACCAAGTAATTACTCAACTCAAGTACTCAACCCAAGTCCAACTCAAAATTAGCGGATTTGTTTTAAGGTTTTCAAGTCGTTCAAATAATGAGTTAATCCAACGTAATTCAATTATTATCCGGGTGAGTTAGTCAGTTTTTGGGTTAATCATGTAAGTTTGAACCGGACACACTAATCTATTCAATATTTCAATTGCAAGGTTATTACCAATTTTGTTAGGGTGGCCTGTAATGGTTCTCAAGTAATTCTATTTTAAGATTTGTTTTTTGGTTGTTATATTTGCGTCAATACGACATAATATTCGCAACAAGTTGATTTATGAGGGTTATATATGTGCGGTTGATAAACGAGTCAACGGTCAGTGACCTGTTTATTAAATAGGGTTAGGTTTGGGTTGAGAATATTAAACCTATTTATGGTGGAAATTTGGTTTTTGTTGGTCCAGACATGGGAAGTTTATCTACTTCATTTGTTGTTGTCCCACTGCCACATTGATGGTGAACAAAGTTATACTCCAATTTATTTAGAGAAATATTCCATAATGTGCAAAACATGTTATGGAGGAGATAATAGACAATCTTCCACGCGCCGTTGCCGTTACTCATATTCCAATAATCTTGAAGTCGGTGCGTGCTATCTAATTGCACCTATTGTGAATGTCAACTTAGGCAATGATTATTCAATTTTTGTTAATAGTTCTAACATATACCATTGAACTCGTCGTGATCTATTCTACCCGGGCTGCTGTTATTTCTATTTTTAGGTTTATTACAAGGCTGGATTTACATGAGAGCATGACCATATGGGTATTAAAATATATGTTTAAAAAATCTTCATACGTTTCTTTTTGTTTTATATGGATGGAATGTGGAAGCAAACTATGGAGAATTTTTTTTTTGAATAAGATTTTTTTTCTTATTTGATTGTATCTTATTTTTCTTTAATACCTATTGTAGAAGCAAACTATGGAGATCCTCATATGCACTCTCATACTATCTTTTTCTACATGGGTCTAGTTAATAATAATATAATTGCTAAAAGTGGATAATAAAGCGATAGGTGATCTCCATTCTGTATGTGGTTGAGGGTAAAGAAAAATTAAACAAATTGGATATAAATAGAAATATTCCAAGCACAAGAACAAATAAAATTGTATAGAAAGGATGGAAAAAAAACCGTGATGGGCTAGCAACATGAATATCTAAAAATATAGTATTTGCCAACGTATCTCTATTATATAAGTAATTGAAGAAGGAGTAATGGTGTCCCCCCTTATTAAATTACAACTCTGCCCTCAATAATAAGAGATAATAACACCATACATAATAATCATATATTCCAAAATAAATTCAATCAACTCAAAACCTTCCTCAATCAATGCATATCAATAAATTTAAAGTTCAAGCACAATCAAGGCATATTGGACATCACGTTCGACAAAGAAAATTAAAAATGGAAGGTTACTATGTACTAAACCATACACAAATACACAATATACAAAATACGGAGTAATACATTGAATAACTACAATCTAAAAAATGTTTTGATCTATAAAAAAACCCCATTTTCAGCTACACACACTTAAGATATATAAATTCAAGAAGCTTGGAACATCACAACTTTTACGATTTGCGGGAGCATTACATACTATCAATTAAGTACGCAATTTGTTTATCTTGGTATACAACACATGCTTCCCTACTAAATTTACAAAATCAGTTGTGTGTTAGATACACATAAGTAGTAAAATTTTTTCAAAAGAATGAGTATTACTCACAACCGTAAATACACAATAGTCTTTAAAAGGCAATGCAAAATTACAATAAAAAATTTGCACTTTTGGTTATAAAATAATCGTTAATATAAAAAAGTACATAATGCGAATAAAAGAAGACACCTAGAATTTTACAAAAAATGTTATGTAAATGCAATTTCTCTTAAAAATAATACAAATCAATGTAATTTTTAAAATCAAAAATAAAAGTAATCATTCTTAAAATCACACTTAAAGTGGGTGAAATCATACGTTTCTATGATAATGATTCAATTAAGTTATAATCAACCAACCAATTTTATGTCATTTTATAACTGGATAACATTACTAAGTCAAAAATATCTCCGCACGCAAAGCATGCATATAAGGCTAGTAGATACTTCAAAATAATATTATGTGTTCCACAAAACTTTTTGACATAAGTCTTATGATTTTCTGCAATTAAGTCTTTTTCTTTTGCACCTTTTCTTTTTATTTTTATTTTTTGCCCCATATTTCTCCTTTTGTGAATAGTTGTGACTCACAAGGGTAAATCTATTGATCCCCTAAAAAAAAGGTAAATTTATTGATTGTTGACTTAAATTCATTTTAATAGTGTTGGAGAGATAAGGGAGAAAAATGGCAGAGGTGAGAGAGATTTCAACAAATGTTATAATATTTTTTTTATAATTTCTTTTGGGATGTTTAACGTAAGCACAAGGTGCGACTGAAGGTGAAATAAATATAATAATTACTCAATAAATTTCTATTGTTTTCAATTTTTTTTGCCAAAATCTTAGTTGTTTTTGTAAGTCATTCATGTTATGAAAATCTCTATTATATAAGCCAAGGGGGGAGCTATGATGTCCCCTCTTGAAAAGACTTACATACCCTCAATCTCATAAAATAATAATAAAGAAAAGATTTTCTTAATCCTTTCCTCATTTACAAATATGGGTAATAAGGAAAGTTCTACATTTTCAAAAAAAAATACATAAAAATGTGTAAAAAGAGGAAACTCACAATTAAAAATATAAATTGGTGACTAAATCAATTTTCAAACTATTATAAAAGTAAAGATTTACAGAGATTCTTACTATTTAAACTCTCAGTTGTAATAACAATTTTAAATATCATGCATTAACAAACCATAAAAGAATTAAGAAACTTAGAGAATGTTTATTTTTTTATTTTTTGGGGCTCACAATCAGTTGAGATAATAAATAATTAAAGAGATAAACATACATCATTAGACAATATCAATTTATAATTTATTTTTTTTATTGAAGCACTGCTCACCATAGTATGCCTAAAAACCTCAATTACCCACTGAAATTAAATTGAACTACTACTTATTAAATACGCCTATAAAATATACTTATGTATTTTTAAATAAATAAAAAACATAACCTAGATAATTGTTTAAAAGGAGAATTGTTGAATTATCTACCAAATATATGATAACATATCCTACCTCGGCATAGTTCTTTATGGAAAACATTACTCTTTACACTAGAGCAATGCAAATAAAAAATTATAATGCTCATCAATATTGACCATAAATATTACACTCTTAAGTTAGCTTTTTAACACTTTTTGATGTTAATATTAATATTAATATACTGTTGCACGCATCGCGTGCATATAGTGCTAGTAGAGAAAGAAGGGAACAAGGGGAGAGAAACTGTAGAATGAAAATGGTAGTTATCTTATTCAATAGGCACAAGAGTATATATATACAAGTCAAGGGTAATATGGACATTCACATTTTTATATATTTATAACACTCCCCCTTGAATGTCCATTATCTAAAATAATACAATGCCTCATAATCCACATAAAATCTTTGCCTCAATAAAACCTTGCCTGAAAATCGGTGGGACAAAACCATTATCAAGGAAAAAGAGTACAGTGTAGTAACTCCCCCTGATTTTTACATCACTTAAAATCTCTATGTTGGCACACTTGACACTTCAATCTTGTAAGCTCCTTGACTGGATTTGTAGAATATGCACATCTCTATACTTGTGATATATCATCTTAAACACCAAATGTATCATAAGAAAACTCTTTATTCAAGTTCATATAACTTCATTTTGTGCATATTATGTTGCCTCATTAAAAACCTTGCTAGTAAAAACCCAATGGGACAAAGACCTAGTCGAAGGGAAAAAGAGTGCAACAATTTATCATAAACGTTTTCCGTCGAAATACCATATGCACATACTTCAATGTACGACGTAAATCAATTCATCCCTTTATTTCATAGGATATATTTATATGTCTTCTTCAGGAAGCTATACGTGCATGGAATTGTCACCCAAATAAGACTACACTATTATCATATGTCCATGGTAACATCTTATTCATGAATTGACTTTCCACCATCACTTTATTTCAGGATCATATAAAATTTAATGTCACATAAGATCACTTTACCAATTGAATATCACATACTCAAACTTCAGGTTGAGTTTAACATCAATCCTTTTTCTGTAGTACTCTTAGGGAACTTCCACAATCATATTAAAGAGGACAAATATAATATCATTTTCATAACCATAAGCCATAGTAGAGGTTCATATATTGTTAATGCAAGTTCTTCAGGAACTTTTATTCCAATACATGTGATTAATCATTATATAATCATGGAGTCCTTCTAGGACTATCAAATCATAGGAGAAACCTCATCTAATAGAGATACTCATAAAGATCAAATATAGTATTAGTAGTAAATCATGCACACATAATATGAAACTAAAACTTGACTAATGCATTGTATATGAGATAAATATTATGCATCATAAACTTACTATCTATATGTACATGAAGATTGACTCGATAATGCAAAGCGTACAATTCGAATAAAATTCATGAATCGACTGGACTTCAGGTCCACGAGCTCGTATTTATCACTATTATGTCGACACCAAAATGGACTCAAGTATCTGATCCCCATCCATAGTCCATTGTATCTTGCGTGTATATTCATATCGGTTCCATGTATATACCGGTATTGGTGCTGATAACGTGTTACGAAAATAGAGAAAGAAGGGAACAAGGGGAGGGAAACTGTAGAATGAAAATGGTAGTTATCTTATTTAATAGGCACAAGAGTATATATATACAAGTCAAGGGTAATATGAACATTCACATTTTATATATTTATAACAATTCAATATTATTTGACATTCCACTGAGATATACATCATACATGTTGATATAAATATATAAGAAGTGCAAGAGATATAACGAGTGAAGTAAATATATATTAATAGAGATAAAAGAAAATAAGAAAAACAAAGAAAATTGGAATACGGCTAACAATAAGATTTAAATGATCAATCAAATGATATACAATATTCAAATGTTATCAGCAATTATAAAAATATCCATACGACAAAAGGGTTATTGCAACAATTTACTATGAAAACAAACTCAATATCATATACGAACAATGGTACTTAAGTCACTCATATCATATCTCATGATCTCCTCCTTTAAAAGAAAAAAAAAATCTAAGTATGTAAGTGTCCAAATTAGTTTGTCTCAAATTAGTTTGAGCACTTTTATTTTTGACTAGTTTAAATTAATGATAAAACATAGCTCGAATATCTATACAAATATATTAAAATGCGTTCCTATCAAAGCAACGGTGCCACGATGACCTTTGAAATAAATGTGAGTGTTTAACCACTAATCCACTACAATTTCAATGCTTAATGTTTCAAAGTAAAACATAATAAAGTCTTATAATTATATGTAATCATAAAGACGTGCACAAACTTTTTGATCTCTAACACTTTTATTAAGTAATAACATTCTCTTACCCTAATTCCATTGAAATTGTTATTTTTATTCCAATTCCTTAGAAATTTTTTTGAAAACAATTTATCATGCCATAACTTCCATTTTTCGATTTTGCACTAGATAATGCTCCTATTAAGAAAAGCTAATAAAATCAATTATGAGATTTATGAATAATAATATATTTGATAATTGTAACTGATCCGCGACATCATCCGAGCCAAAATACTTACTAGTATGATTAGTGGTTCCTCAACGGCCAACGCCCTTTAAACTTTGGAGCAATTTAAAAACGCATGCCAAATACGATTTTTTGGCCTTCCGATATCCGCATCGACGTATCCCCAACCCAACTTATAGATTCCCATGTGAGTTGTGACGCGTTTAGCTTGAGAAGTTGCGAGGAAAGAAGAGAAGTAGAAGCTCCACTAACCTGTTGATAGTTGATAGTACTATAAAACCTGTTGATAAGTTCAACTACTTATCTCAATAAGAGCACCTCCTTATATACAAACAAAGATTCTCCTATAAAGTGGATTTTGTTAGATTTCCTTCAAACAAAAAACACACAAATTTATTGCTTCTCTTCTCTGAGCTGAATCGTACTTGTAATTCGTCGATTTTAAGGTAAATATGACTTTCCCTGTTTTCGATTTTCGGCGATTTTTGATTCTTGATATTCATTTGGGATTTCTGCTTCATCATTATTAATTTACGTTTGATTAACGTCATTTGATTACTTCTAATCATCCTTGTGTATATTTGTATTTTTTTTTTCTAGTTTTTAAGCAAGTGTCACTTTTATTATCTGATTTTCGATTTTTAACTTTGTGTTCATCATCATTTGCTTTGAATTGTAATTTTATTTTAGTTTCGTGTTTAGCGTCTGATTATTATATGCTGATCAAAAAGAGGGGATTGCTTTTGTTGAATTTGAGATTGGAATTTGGGTTTTTTTTTAATGAAATTGGAATTAGGGTTTTGTGTTTATCAAATTTGGGGAAAGATAGAATTTTGATGTGCTGAATTTTATACAGGGGAAGTAACAGCTATGGAGCCAGTAGCGATATTTGTGGGAATTTTTGGTCTTTTAACCTTTTTGGTGATCATCATTTGCTTTAGATTGTAATTCCCTTTTAATTTTGTGTTTAGCGTCTAGCTGTTTATATGCTGATGAAAAAGAGGGGATTGCTTTTGTTGAATTTGAAATCGGAATTAGATTTTTTTTAATCAATTTCGAATTAGGGTTTTTTTTATGAAATTGAAATTAGGGGTTTTTTTTTATGAAATTGGAAGTAGGTTTTTTTTTTATGAAATTGGAATTAGGGTTTTGTGTTTATGAAATTTGGGAAAGATGGAATTTGATGTACTGAATTTTATACAGGGGAAGTAATAGCTATGGAGCCAGGAACGAATTTAGCGATATTTGTGGGAACTTTTCGTCTTTTAACCTTTTTGAGTGGGGTTACTGGGGTAGCCAGCCTTGATGAGAGAAAAAGAATTCTCAAGGGTGAAGCTGAATCCCTAACTGCTAGGAAGCTTGACCTTCACAGAGAAATCACTTCCTCTCCGGTTCGACGAAGCAAGAAGCGAAAGAGAAATGATGACCTCGGTCACTGGATGGCTGAGGGTCAGAAGCTTCTGGAAGAAGCTAGAGGCTTATTAAGCCAAGTTGAAAGATGGAGGTGTTTCTTTGGGGTTCCTAAGATGAGATGGGATGGTTGCCAATTGGTAAATGCTATGAAAGTCCATCAGTTGAAGGGTGATGCTCTCCTTAAACAGGCTTTATCTGATGCCCGTGGCTTGTGTGGTGGCTATCATATACCCGTCAAACGATTAGTTGGTCGAAGTGCTTCTATAACTTTGAACCATCTTAAGCTCCGGCTGAAAGATGATTCGGTTGGAAGGATTGCTATTCATGGTCCAAGAGGCATCGATAAGACCCATTTGATGAAGCACTTGCACAACTGCGCGCTATACATGTTTGATTGTGTTTTATGGGTCCTTTCCCCTTGTGTGTTCACCATTAAAAGTTTTCAAGATGCTGTTGCTGCAGTTGTTAACTGTGATCTTTCTAGAGTTGATGATGTGAGTATAAGGGCTATGAAATTGTCACATACGCTTGCAAATCTTAGCAGATTTGCACTTTTCTTAGATGCTGTACCAGAAGCTGGTTTCTCTCTCGGACCGTGTAGGAATTCCACTCCCGGCAGAAGGCAGCGGATGCAAGTTGGTAATAAGTACTAGCTCTACTTTGCTGTGCAGAATGTTGGATTGTTTTGAAGCAATTGAAGTTGAGCGTCTTCCAAGAGAAGAAGCATACCAGTTGTTCAGGCATGAAGCAAGGATTGGTGAGGGCTCTGGACCTTCTCTTGGAGACATGCCTATGTTACTTGCTGATTCATGTTGTTGTGTTCTACATGAGATTGTAGAGTTAGCTACTTCCATGTGTGGCAAAGATGACCCTCGTGAATGGAGATATGCACTATATCAATCGGGATGTCTTGGGACAAAGAACAAACTTCCAGTAATTCCTGAAGTTGGGCGTGAAAGTAAAAGGCTGAAGATTGATATGGCTCTCTGCCATTCTTCTCTCGTCATCCTAGGGAGTGAGTGAGACATCTCCTTCGGTTTATAGGCCAGATTAACAAGATATTGAAATTTGAATGTGAAGGTAACCGATAATTTTATTGGATGAGAGGGCAAGAGCATGATCCTAACTGAATCACTTGCGTTTCTGTGGGTTGTCAGCTGTCTCATTTCAGGAACCATGTTTTAATAGTGCTGGGAACTGGATGCTCAAGGAGCTCAGCATCAAGAGAATAACGTGATTGTTCTGTTAAGTCCCCTTTTTTTATTATCAGTGATGTTGTCATGGTACGCTATAATCACGGTAAGAGAACAAGAAGCTCTGGCAGGGAAGGCATCAGGGAAGTATATTTATCAATGAGGCTTTTTTATGACTTTTCTTTATGGTTGAGATTTTTCTGTGTAGATGTCATAATTGAGTTTTTTTTTATTCTGCCTATGCAATGTATATTATTTCCTCTGTCAGCAAGAAATTGAGCATTCGTTGTATTCTGTTCTCCTTGCTTCATTACTTGTGACTGTAAATTTTACTCCGTGCTATGTATGAATGAGTAAGTCATATGGTGGATCCTGGAAGAGAGGGAGGGGGGGGGGGGGGAGGAGGAACTTAGAAGTTAACTTCTTCGAAATCCAACCCAACAATCTCGGTACTTTATCTTCACCTAACTTGGAACTTTTTAGACCTCATTGGGCATACCGAGCCTTGAAACTACTATATTTAAGGTGAAAAGAACAAACCATTAAAGTGTAACTAATAAGGGAATTTGGAGAGAAAAAAGAGTAAAAGAAAAAGAATAGATTCATTTTCCCTCGTTTTGGATATCACGTGGAAGAACGGAAGGCAATTGGTAGGAGACTATATTTATTACCCTTTAAGTAAACCAAATCCCTTCCTTCCCTCTACTACCTTCTCTCCATGTTTGGTATCTAAACAAGTGTTTGCCGAGTGGCAGTGGCTTGGGGTTGCTTGTTGTTTACCGTTGGAAGTACTCCCCCACATATTACCTAAATGCTTGCCTTAACTTAGGAGGCGACGAAAAAGTGGTCTTGTGATTTGCTACATGAATCTCGAGTGTCATTGTTATATGACCCCACACCTGCAACTTCCAGTAAAAGTTTGAAGCTACTGAGAATAGGTTCCATCATGTCTCCACCTTTTATTACTATTCCATTCTGTTTTCTTCCTTTCTTTCCTTACATATCTGGTTCTGAACAAGTGTGAATCTGGATCATCTAAAATGCATCCTGTGGTGTATCTCGCTGCTCAGATTAACCATCCAAACTAGTTACTGCTGATGCAAACAAGGATACTTTCTTGCTTTGAGTTTTCCGGCTTCTTTGGAATTAATTTAAATGTGATTCTGCACCGAATGATTAAGAGTTAGTCTTACGTGGACCTGATTATTGTGGACCAAAGCCACTTATTTAACATAGTGACCCTTTTTTTTTCCATATAGTAACCTTTTAAAATCTTAAGTTACACTGTATAGTTACTATATACTATAGTGACCGTTTTTTTAATATAGTCACTCTTTCTTATACTAGTTTATCATAATAAAATTTTCACTTTATGACATAGTAACTTTTTTTTTTCACATAGTCAAACTTTACAATCTATATCTACTCATCTTTTATACTTCTTCCGTTCTAAAATAAATGAAACACTTACGGTCCGTTTGGTTAGATGTCATAAATGGTGGTAATGGTAATGCATTATTGTGTAAATTTGTAAAGGAAATCTCACATCATTACCCATGGTAATGCTACTTGATCCAAAAACATCCATTTTCTTCCTAAAATCTCATTACTATCCATTACCACTTAGAAAGGTGGTATTGGGTGGTAATGAAAATTTATATAGGAAAACCCATATTTTGTGATGAAGTTTCATTACCACGGTCATTGACATGAGAACTTCTTTACAAATTTACACTAAATTACATTACCATTACTACCATTTAGGACCACTAACCAAACGGGCCGTTACCATTTTAGACCGTTTCAAAATAAATGAAACATGGGTCTCTCTTTTTCTTTCTCTCTGTCTCTCTCCTCTCATAAATCCCCGTGCCAAGGCCCTACGTTTCATTTAAAATAGAACGGATGAGGTATCTATTTTTTTATACAGTGACCTTTTTCTCTATAAATCACATGAATTAGCATTAGGTCCACACTAATTTAGTGTGGACTAGGTCCATATAAGTTTTTTACAATGATTAATTATACTTGAACTTAGAGATGAAAATGGATCGGGTTCGGGGCGGGTGGACCATCACCCGCATCCATCACCCGCCTCCATCCATCCCACCCGATCCATCCATCACCCGGTCAACCATCCACCCGAATCCATCCACCCATCACCCACGGGTGAAACGGATGGATCGGGTGATAATCGGATGAACTATGTTAAAATTAAAATAATAAAAAATATCAATAACATCAAATAATTAAATCCAAATCCAAACTTCAATTAATTAAAATACACCGACACAATGTTCAACATTTAACAACACCAAATAATTAAGGAGTCAAATAAAGTTTAGCCAACATATGGCAATATCTTAATTCATTATAAAAGTAAAAATCGAGAGTAAGACAACAACACAAAGAATTTTAGCAACACAAGAGGTCAAGAGGCACAACACAAAGAACATAGTAGCACGACAACACAAAGATCACAACAACGGAGCAACACAACAAGAAAGACAACACCACCACAAAGAAGATAACAAAGACAAAGACACCACCATAGTAGCACAAAGAAGATAGCAAAGACATCAAGCACTAGCGATTAGCGAAGTAGCGAACAACGCCCTCCACTACCAGTCTGCCACTTGCATAATCATCATATATTTTCATCTTCATCTCCCTACCAATGATTAAACAAACAAATGATTAAGATAAGAATAATATTTAGAAAAGTAATAAGTTAGGAAGTAGAAACTTAGTATATAAAATCATTACCGAGTCTATATCAACAACTTCACTCCCTCCACCACCACTTGCATCATCCTACCTTGTATCAAAATCATCTAGTATTGTAGAACATGCTTGAGCATTGTCCAAAGAAGTATCTAAACAAATACATAAGATTTTGCATTAATTTCACCTATGTTAAAGTAACAAATACATCAAACATTAAAAGAATAAAATGTTACCTGAGTACTCTCCAAGTATCCAATTTTGCATGCACATTAAAGCTTCCACTGTATTAGCTGCAAGTCGGGAACGATGAGGGCTAATAACTCTTCCTCCCATACTAAATGCGCTCTCTGATGCGACAGTAGATGCTGGAATTGCTAGTAAGTCTTTGGCAATCTTTTGTAATGTTGGATATTTTAGCTCTATATTCCAATACCTCAAGATTTCAAATCCACCACTTTCCGGCAAGGCATCTTCCTCTAAATAATGGTCCAATTCTGACTTCACATTAACCTTCCTCTTCTTTGTTTTCTTCATTTTACTCCACTTATCATCTCCCTCATCTCCACCAACATCCATACCATCAAATGCAGATTGATTTCCAATACCATCAGCCCAAGAATGAGTGTCATTTGCATACACTTTATCTTGATACTCATATAAGAGGTCATACAAAGAGTTTTTCACCCTCTGAATTTCAAAGTCAGCCTCATCCCCATAAATCTCATTGAAATAAAATTCAACACATTCCAACTTATTTCTAGGATCTAAAATGGCGACAAATAGCTAAAAGTTCATTAATATTACTCCAATACTTATCAAATTTATCAACCATTTTTTGTGCCATATCCTTAATAACTTGTACGTCACTTGCCAACCATGATGTCAATGCAAGTTTTATTTCACAAATTTGACGAAAAAACAAATTGGAAGTTGGATACTTTCTCCCCGAAAACAACTCAGTCACTTTGTGAAATCTTTTCAGTTTTCCGCAAACAAGTAAAACAAATTCCCAATCTTGATTGGTGGGGAGTGTGAATTTCAACCTAGGAGTTTGACGCTTAATACTTGCAAACACATCTTTGTAAGGTAAAACAGATTGCAACATCAAATAGGTTGAGTTCCATCTAGTTTTACAATCAAGTACTAGTTGTCTACCTTCCTCACCTTTCATAGATTTCACTTTGTTTGCAAAAATCTCTCTTCTTTTAGGGGTTCCTGACCAAAAAGCAACACAATCTCGAACTCTTTCAATCCCTTCACCAATTACATCTAATCCATCTTGCACAATCAGATTCAAGTTATGTGCACTACATCTCATATGCACAAATCTACCATTCAAAATCAGAGAATCTTCACTAAGCCTTAGTTTCAAAACATTCATCATAGCATCATTTGTAGTACAGTTATCAACTACCACAGATGAAATCTTTTCAGCAATATTATAAACATTCAATGTATCCAAGAGAACTTGCGCAAGTGAGTCTTTTGTGTGTGGACAAGTTGAACTCAGTGGAGGATGTTAGCTTCTGCCAGAGGAGGGCTTCAGCAACAAGTATGCTGATCTGCGAAAACGATTTTAGGTCTAATATTTTTTGCACCCAAGCAGTAAACTGTCATCTACTTTTTGTATGTACAGGGCTATGGGAAGATCAAATTTCATTGTTTAATGACTTCTGTATATAATTTGCATCTTTGCGGCAATATGATTTTGTCTCATGTATCAGTTGGAAACAAGTTCTGTGTTTATGGTTCCCCTGCTAAAGCAGCTGCAATGCAGATGTAATTATGTAAATTGGTGTATGGTGCTAATGTTAGTAGAAAGAGTGCAAGCACATTTGTAATCAGTTGTCAGATTGGTTGAGAAATAGAATGAGATCCCTTTCAAGTGGGGAGTCTCTTGATGGACTAAGTTAACTAAACAGGACATAGGAGAGTGAAGGATCTCACATTTATTGAAGTTACCAAATTGTTCTCACTAAATTGTCTTTTTAAAAGTTAAATCAACTACAAATTGATCAAGTAGTCATTCCCTATTCTTTTGTTTTTTTCACATGACATTCCCTATGTTTAATTACCCTTACATGCATTAGGGGTGATAATTTATAATGAAAATCTCCCTTATATTACGGCAGTATTTTTTCTCAAGTAGTAGTAGTGTATCTTGCTCCATTGGAAATTCAGTTGTAGGATAATAGACAATTAAAATACAATTGTTCTTCTAAATGAATACAAGAACAATGACAACAGTTTGGACATCCCAACATTGTAAATGTAATTGGGACGAGTAATACCCACCTATTGGGTAGATTACCCACATAATTAGACAATTAAAATACAATTGTTCTTCTAAGATGTCTTCAATTCGTTTTCTAAAGATCTTTCCAAGAGTGTAAAATTGTGTGAGTTAATCAAATGGGAAAAGATAGTGTGGAAAGGGAACAAACCTTTACCGAAGTAAAGGTAGGAAGATTAAAATCTATTTCATATGGTTAATTAGCTAGTGAGTTACGAGTACATAAAAAAATCTCCCAACTAATTGTTGTATTTTAAAATAGCACAGATCTAATGAAATTATTCCACATCCTCCATTACAGTAGGCTCAAGTCCTCAAGGCTCCTACTTCACCTCCTGCTATTGCAATGAACAACTCCTGCACTACACAAATATCGCAGGAGACAATCTTGACCACAAAAGGCTGAGTTTCACAATAATAAAGTTGCTCTTTTCATTTGAAGCTCTTTTTTCATTGCCACTGCACGTGACATGGCTATTGTGACTGCAACACTAACCATTGCAAGTAATTACATATCTATTGCTGTGAGACAAAATTATTTACAACTTACAACTAATCCTCAACTCGTGTCCTTAACTCCTCATTAATCTTTTGCCTGCAAAAACTGGTCGCATTGAATGACAATACAGGAAAGACTGTAATCTTGTACCATTCCATCTTCAATTTATAGTGTCATGTATCAAGTTCTACAGTTATCACCTGAAAGGAGTTCCCCTAAGCTCATACAGTATAATGCATTTCTCCATTCACATGGGTCATCAATGCCGCGCATACAAGTAGCTATGTCTACAACCATGCGTGGCACACCATGACACTTCTTTGCATGTAAGCTAGGAATACTGTTAAGCAAAGAATCACATCCCATTCTCGTGCTGATGCTCGCTTCATTTGTAAACAACTCACATGCTTCTTCATCAGAGAGACGGTCAAGTTTCAGAGTTTTGAAACTATCCAACATTTCAGGAACATAATTGGACCTAGTAGTTATAACTAGTTTGCTCTTACTCTCTACTGCAGGGACTTAAATTCCTATCTGATCGAGATCAGAATCACGTGCCTCTGGTACATCATCTAGAAAAAGCACAAAATTGCCCAGCCGTGCAAGCATATTTGATAGTGTTCTAGCCCTTACACTCAAGTCATCATCACTGTGGAGATCACAATTCACTGCAGCAGTGACAACATCTTGCACATGCTCGATGCTGAACTGATAGGGAGTAGTGACCCGAAAAACAAAATCAAACTTCTCAGGCTCAGCCCATTTTAGCACAGAGTTGTGCAGGTGCTTCATAAAAAAGGTCTTACCAATTCCTTCGATTCCATAAATAGAAAACCTTCCAATCCCGTCACTTCTTAGAAGAGCCTGACACTAGTGGAAAAAAACGTAAGGGATGCGGTCAAAATAACCCTAAGGGCTGCATTTTTGGCTCGCAGCCTTTGCCGTAGCAGCCCTTCGGCAAAAATGAAGGGCTGCGGTTTTTGACCGCAACCCTTCTTTGTACAAATGGTTGCGGTTTTGACTATAACCGCAACCCTTTTTATTTTATTTTTTATTTTTTTGCATTTTTTTACTCCTAAATACTATCTCCGTTTCTTAATAAGTGCAACACTTTCTTTATTTGGAATAGTCACAATAAGTGCAACCAAGCTCAAAGTGGCAAAAAAGTTCAATATTATTACAAATATGCCACCACAAAACAAGAGGGGACCACAACTTTTTTGTTTGATCACTTGAATTACTCTACTTTATTGTGGTCCCAACTTTCTCTCTCTACATTCCTTGGTATTCCCCCACTTTATCTATGTTGCACTTATTAAGAAACAGAAGAAGTATATAAGAACAGCCGAGAACATCACAAATTCTACAAACGAAATTTACAGTCAAAATTACTTGTGACTGCATTTTTTTCATTATAAATTCTAAAAAAACAAAATCAATAACATTATATAAAACATGGAAAATCAAAAAACCTAAAATACAAAAAAAAAGTCACAAACGCTCAACAAAATCTCAAATATCACAAGTAACAAATAAATTACAAAAAAAAATTAAAAATGATAAAAACTAGATCAAACCCTAGATCTGATGCAGCGACGACGAAGGCAACTCCCAAATTCTTCACTGCATCTAAACAAATGCAATCGCCAGAAACCTTCAACTCTGGCGACTTGGAAACTCCGGCAATTCGAGCTCGGGATGTCGAAATTATCGCGAAAGGAGGAAATCAAGAAGGAAAGGAGGGAAATTAACTCTTCCGCGCTCGAAGTAGCAGTAGCGAACCAGAACAGCGGTGGCTAGCAGCGACAACAACTCCGGCAAGAACGACGGCGAGACAAGGTGGCGCGGCGCAACACCGACAACCAGCGCAACACAAGGGGTGAAAGAGAAAATGGGGTTTAGGGATTTCGTTTTTGGGTTTTCCTCTTCAATTGAAGGAGTAATTAGAAATGAAATCGTTGGCAAATTCGCGGATGTGGTGATGGTGGTGGTGGAGGAGGAAGGGAAGGAGTGGGGAAAGGAGGGAAGAGAGAGAATTTGATGGTTGGAGGCTGCCGAAGAGGCAGAGGGAAGAAGGGGAAAAGGAAACGAGGGAGGAGAGAGGGCAGATGTGAGATTTGTGAGAGAGGAGAGAGAATGAGGGAAGGAGATTGTGAGATTTGCTGCTTAATATTTTAAATTCCTTTCAAAATTTTTAAAAAAAGCCCATAAAGGGCTGCGGTTAGCCCAAAAACCGCAGCCCTTTATTACGTATACCCTTCACTATTAAGGGCTGCGTTTTTCAAAAAATGCAGCCCTTGCACCGCAGCCCTTGCGTTTTTCCACTAGTGTGAACTTGGTCCAAAACATCTGAAGCTTGTCGGCCAATGATATTTCACTGGCATAAGATTTCCATGATCATGACCTTGTTTGTTAGACAAAGTTCATCTCAGAAGCGTATCAGCCTCCTTTTCATAAGCAGACAATGTGTTAATTAACTTGACAATCACTACCAGCTTTGCCCATGTCAGGGAGGAGAAGATGCTCCCTACTTCAACTCTTCTTTTCTTCTCTGGACAAGCTTCACTAACTTGTCTTAGCAAGCTTTTCGCTTGATGTGAAAATTCTTGACCCTTGGTCACTTGGGAAAAGTGGTCATCATCCCTCTTTCTCTTCTTGCTTTGTTTGATAGAAAAGCAAGATAATGCTGCTTCAAAGTCTTCTATCCTGCCTCTTACATAATCAGTTTTACCCTCAAGAATACGCTTCCTCTCAACAAGGCCTCCTTTCTGGATTAGGAACTTCGGAAGCCTAAAAACATCCCAGAGAACAGCAAAGGGTATCATAGCGAGGATTTCCTGTACAAAATTAGTATGTTAAAAAATAATATTTCAGATTTTCTATATACGAGCTT
The DNA here is from genome assembly GCA_947648045.1 of Beta corolliflora. Lineage (NCBI taxonomy): Eukaryota > Viridiplantae > Streptophyta > Magnoliopsida > Caryophyllales > Amaranthaceae > Beta > Beta corolliflora. The sequence goes on along the minus strand of CANSZD010003228.1, from coordinate 485,110 downwards.
TGCCTAATTCCTCTGTGGAGGAACAAAAACTTGTTCATATCAAGACCACAAATCATTCACTTTTTATACATTAGTAATTTTTTGTCTTTTCACTCTAAGCTAGTCCACAAGCACTATGGTCTATGGGGCACACTTTCAATCTTTTGGCTGATACTAACTCAATTGCTGTTTTTTCTTTATCTTGGACCCTTGGTAGACTATTATTTGACATATTATGTTCTTCTTAAGTTGTTCCACGATGGAGATCATCTCCACTCACTATCACCATTACCATCACCATCACCAATTCACAATTACATCATCACCATCACCATCATCAACCATCACCAATTCATAATCACAACATCACCATCACCAACGCCGCCCCCACCACCACCATTCACCATCACCATCACCATCACCATTACCATCAATTCCACAATAACCATCACCACCATCAATTCCACAATAACCATCACACCATCAAATCCACAATAACCATCACCATAATCACAATCACGACATCACCATTTTAGAGATAAATCAAAACGCCCTCCAATTGAATAGTAATTAGGTTAAAAACCCAAATCTCAACCGTTCAAAACGCACTAAGTTTAAGTTAATATAATCAAACAATCACCCGATAGATGATCATAAATTCATAACCACAAACACCACAAAACTTATTCATTCAAACCAAATGAAGCAGTAATGATAGATAGTCTATTAAAAGGCAGCTTAATTAATAATAATTTGTAGATAATTCGTAATCAAAAGTACCTTTTAGTGGGAGCAGCAGCAGCAAGTTAAAACTCAAAAGTAAGGAAGAGAGAGAAACAACGAACAATAAGTATTAAGTGGTGCTTCGTTTTCGCGGCCTTTCACACACTCTTTCTCTCTCTTTTTTTTTGCCCTTTTCGCTGCTGTCAAATTTGGGCCAATTGGGGATATGGTAAATGGTACTCCCTCCGTCCCCGAATAGTCTGAACACTTTCCTATTATGTTTGTCCCAAATTAGTTTGAACACTTCCATTTTTGGCATGGTCCCACTATTAATATATTATTTCTTTTATACTACTTTGGCCCACACTCTACCTTTTATCAATAAAAAGTTACACAACTTTCTCTCTCCTCTAATAAAAAATAACCTACCAACTCCTATCACATCTACTTTTCAAATAAAATAACATTTGATAACCACACTACAACTTATCATCTTAAACTACGTGTCCCAAGAAGTGTTCAGATCTTTCTGGGACGGAGGTAGTACTATTTTATAGAGAGTATCGATCCAAAATACAAAATTCTGAAATTTCTTGCAAAAATAATTTGCTATATTAATTAATCTTTCATGGTGTAGGCGGATTTTTTGTTATGGCGTACAAGTATTTAAACAACGCCGATGCTGATAAAACAAGGTACCTCAGAGAGAAACTACCTATCTTTTTAGGTGAATAAGACATGTTCTTTTGGACTGAACTGAACTGAACTGAACTTAATTTATTTGAATTGAACTGAGCTGAACTTTATTTGTTTAAAGTGAACTTATATTTCATAAATTGAGTAATATTAATAAAAAAGTAGAATAAGATTTTTATTATCATTAATAATCATAATGATAATAATTAGTAATATTAATCATAATTAACTATATTGATGTATCAATAAAAATAATAGTTATTCCACTACGTTAATATTAATATCAATTATATTAATCAAATAATTATATTAATGATAATAATAAAGTTAATACTAATACTGATAATATGTATAAAAAACATCAGTATTCTCCATCATCAACCTCATTTTTGGCAATACCGTATTATATCAAAATTCTAACATCAGACTTGAGTAAAACTTTTTTTTGAGGGAAAACTGGAATCAACATATTATTAAGAGAAAATATTATTAGTTGGGGATAAGAGTTTACAAAACTTACTCAATCCCAACACAAGGGTATGTTCTTGCACAAAGATGAGCAACTGCATTCCCTACTTTATTTTTTTTGGTGTTTAGAGAGCTACAAGGGCGAGAATAAGAATCGATCACAGGATCTCCTGAGATCGGGAGGGAAGCTCTAACCAACTGAGCTATCCCTCACTCTCGCATTCTCTACTCTCTTAACATGAAAAGAAGAAAAAGAAACAAAACTAGAACTAAGAACACCAACATCCTCAATAATCAAATCCAACGGAGATCAACCACCCTTTGTGAGACAATGGCTTTGATCAAATTAAGAGCATCACATTCTAATTCCACATGTTCATACCCAAAATTACTAGCCATTTGCAACCCAAATTTAGCCGACATAGCCTCAACCAAAGTTGTTGGCCACCGAGCAGTAACACGCTTCGCCCTAGCGGCCAAAATTTTCCCTTCACAGTCCCGTAACACCGCACCCAGCCCCACACCAGCATCACCCAATACAGCAGCATCTGTATTCAACTTGCATCGCCCCCTAGCAGGAGGAGACCACCCCGCCACAGGCGCAACATTATTGAAGACAGACTTTGCCTAGCTCTTATAATCATTAACTAATCGGAGAAATCCATCCACACCCATAGAAAAGTACTGCCACAGTTCAACATAAATCATGGCGTTACGATATGACCACGTCGCCTAAGCGAGGGTTGCAAAGGATAATAAATCAGCACCATTCAGTTTGTCTAGCATCGAAACCCGACGAGCCATAAAGGAAGATGACAGGAAATCCGTGATATAAGTAACAAAAGGGGAATTCTGCCAAATAGGATTAATAGTTAGGCAATTGAAAATAGCATGAATAATGGACTCACTAATAACACCAGAACACAACCCACAACTTCCATCAGCAATTACATGCCTTTTGTTCAACCTATCTTTCGTAGCAAGGGAACCACTACAAGCCCTCCACAAAAAATGCTTCAGTTTTGGAGGGCCTTCCACCTTCTAAATAGATTTCCAGGCCTCACTATTGCTATCACCAAAGCGAAATGGCCAGCAACGTATGGGCGTTTAACGCCCTAACCAATAACTCGACTTTGTCGTATAAACACCATCTTGTGCAGGCCACCAGTCTTTAGTATCCATAGGACGACGTTCACTAAGTGGAATTACCAAAGCTGCATCCTCATTAAGATGTGTTGCCAAAGCCATATCGTCCCAAATCATTAATTTGGAATTCAGAAGATCATAAACTCTCGAGTCAGCAGGGCTTTCAACATTTGGCGTAGGAACCACATATAGCAGATAACTCACCAGTAACATGAATCACTCCAAACATTTATACTAATCCCATCCCCCACCCTCCATTTTAGACCCTCAAGAAGAAGCGATTTTGCACCCCCAACACTTCACCAAACGAAACTTGGGTCATATCCACGTGAAGCATTAATGAAATCATCATGCTTATAATTCTTTGCAGTCAAAAATTTGATGGGCCAGCGGGTTGGATTTGCACATTAAACTCCATCTAGCCAAGAGAGCTTGGTTAAACACCTTTAAGTCCCAAAACTCCATTCACCCATGGCATACACAACTTCTCCCAACTTACTCAATGAATTTCATGTTCCGTTCCTTTCGCTCCCCACAAAAAGTCGGAATTGACTGCACAACTGCTTTGATTAAAACTTCCTTACCCGTACGAAACATCAGCTTCTCCTTTCACGAAGTTTCTTTCTATATGCACCCTTGGAGTTTCTTCCATACTCTATCCTTTATAACATTAAACACCATCTTTTTGACCGGCCAATCACGGTTGGAAGCCTTTGGTATTTCTCATGACGATCGACTTCTCTCACACCAAGGTTGGTTCGAATATCATGTCTTCTCCCTGCATCAATATTTTTCCTAAAGGCCACTTCAGACTTAATGACATTAATTTTCTGACCAGATGCTCGTTCATACGTACTGAGGATATCATCCACCTTTAAGCATTCCTGAAGTGTAGCTCTAGTAAACAGAATGTTGACATCGGTAAAAAATAAATGTGACACTCAAGGAGCATCACGACATACCTCTGCACCATGACGGTCACTATTATCCGCAACCCTAACCAAAAGTGCCGAGAACGTATCGGCACAAAGGAGAAACAAATACAGGGACGATGGATCTCCCTGCTGGAGTCCCCTCTCTGGAACAATACTTCCTTCAACCCGTCCATTCAACTAAACAAGATATGTAACACTAGAGAAACACACCATTACTCTTCGAATCCACTCATCACAGGACCCGAACTTTAGCATCACTCGTTCCGAAAAATACCATTACACCCTATCATAAGCTTTGCTCATGTCAAGCTTTAAGAATCATCGAACCCACTTTTCCTTCACCTCATTGCTTCATACCATGAAAAATCTGAAAAGCAACCAGAGCATTGTCGGTAATGAGTCTCCCCGGCACAAAAGCACTTTGGTGAAAAGACATAAGATAAGATAGAACCACCTTAAGCTTATTAGCCATAACAAATGATTTTGTAAATCACATTACAGAGGCTAATAGGACGAAAATCACCCATTTGCTTAGGATCTTGGCACTTCGGAATAAGGATTATACAAGTCTTATTTAACTTTGACAGGTCAACCAAGCCATTCCACCAATTTTGGATGAAAGCAACAGTGTCAGAGCCAATAATACACCACACTTGAGTAAAACTAGAATACTAGATCAGTTGTTGGACTACAAGAAACTTTATAAGTATCTCATGTCCATTATATTTAATTGTGCAATCTTTCATGTTGCATATGTAAGATGATCAACATAATACATCATTCAAGTATTAGTCTAGCAAAATCTAAGAAAGCATCATACACTCCCACATGAATTAATATAACAATCAACCTGTAGATTGCACGGAATAGAAACTAGGATTAATTAAAGAACCAAACACAGCTCGAATATCACCTACTGTAGTGCAATAAGTAATCCTTAGGGATGGCAATGGGTAGGATCTAGACCGGATCCTCTAGGATCCAGATCCATTTTTTAGGCAAGGATCCAGATCCTACCCGGATCCGATGGGTAATAAATTTGAGGATCCAGATCCAGATCCGATGGATCCTACGGATCTGGGTCCAAAACGAATCCAAAACGGATTGTAACTTATTTTTCTTCAAACGACCCTAATTTTCATCCTAACATTAAAACATAGTTTAACAAAACTTCAATAACAACGCCATTTGTCGATACAAGCATTCACTAACATTAAATTTAACAAATCCAAAATAAATACATTAAGAGTTTAACAAACTTCAATAATACTACAATTTTTACAAACAATTAAAACATAGTTTGCACTTTGCAATGTTACATCATTCATTCTTCACTTGGTCCATCTACCAAGAGTCCAAGACTCCAAAAGGGCTATTCTTCAATCTTCATCACTACTAACATTATCAACATCCTAAAGCAAAGAAAAAAAAACAACACAATAACCAACCAAATAGGAATATTAGTAAAAAACTATATACAAATATAAAACAAACAACAAAATGATGACACACTACACACCATGTCAATGATATCTTGAGCTTCATTATCGTAATCACAATCTTCATTAATTGTGTATGACGAATTCTTCCCATCAAGTGTGTCTTTGTCATTTATAAACCAAATAAAAAGTATACTAAAGTATATTAGAGAATAATGTAAGTTATATAATAAAAGTAAGAGAAATATATATATATATATATATATATATATATATATATATATATATACATATATATATATATATACATATATATATATATATATACATATATATATATATATATACATATATATATATATATATATATATATATATATATATATATATACATACATATATATACATGTATATATATATATATATACACATATATATATATATATATATATACACATATATATATATATATATATATATATATATATATATATATATATATAACTCTACGTAAAATATTACCTTTCACATCATCAATCAACCAACTTTGCAAGCACATCAAAGCCTCCACGGTTTCAGAATGAAGCCTAGAACGGTGAGCACTAATTACTCTTCCACCCATGCTAAAAGCACTTTCCGAAGCAACCAAAGACACAGGAATAGCAAGAATGTCCTTGGCAATTTTTCTCAAAGTTGAATAATTTGTGTCTCTCCTCCACCAATTAAGAACATTAAATTCATTATCCTCCGGCATAGTAGCACTCTCCAAGTAGTTATCAACCTCATCCCTTAATGGTGTTGCTCTTACTTTTTGTCTCTTAGATCTAGTAAAATCATCTTCATCACCACACTCATTAAACCCTCTCTTTAATGGTGATGATTGTCCATTCACTACATCATTCTTACTTTCAAACTCACGAACAAGTTTATCAAGGGTCCTTCTCACTCTTGCCATTTCACCATTGGCTTCATCTCCATATAATTTCCCAAAATAATGAGCCACACAATCCATTTTGTTTCTAGGATCTAGAATACCCGCAATGGCCAAAATTCCATTAATCTCATACCAATATTTGTCAAACTTATCAACCATACTCATAGCCATTGTCTTAATGACCTCATTACTATCATCTTGCACCCAACACCTCAAAGCAAGCTTAATCTCACAAATTGTTCGAAAAAACAAATTTGCAGTAGGATGATTTCTAGAGGAGAAAACTTTGGTGGCTTTGTAGAATATTTCTAACTTTTGACAAACAATAGTAGCCATATTCCAATCATGGTCACTAGGAACGGAAAACTTAAGCCTTTTATTTAGACGTTTCAATTTATAAAAAACATCTTTGAAAGGCAAACTAGATTCAAGCATCAAGTAAGTAGAATTCTACATAGTTTTCACATTGAAAACACGACATGCATCCTCAAATTTCTCAATTCTTTTAGGGGTGGACATCCAAAACGCAATGCACTCTCTTACTTTGGCAATAGCATGATCTATTACTTGTAAACCATCTTTGACAATCAAGTTTAGAATATGAGCACTACACCTCATATGCAAAAATTCTCCATTTAACACCAAACAATTACTCTCCAATTTGTCCAATAACACATATATCATTGCATCATTTGTGCTACAATTATCAATAACTACAGAAGAAATTTTGTTTTCCAAAGAATATTGAGAAAAACTTTCCATAAGAATCTTAGCAATGACCCCATTTGTATGCGGACTTGGAACATAACAAAACCTATTTAACCATGACAAAAACCAAGATTTTGAACATAAAAAAGACCAAAACTCCAACATGTTAACCATTATAAATGCAAATAGGCAAATAACCACAAGTTGGAACAAAAGTAAATAACCAAAACATGTTAGAATTATAAATGAAATAAGTAAAATTACCTTATTGTTCGATTATGCAAAATCCATTTATCATCAATGAAGTGGGATGTCACGGCCATATACCCCCTTTTTTGGTTGGAGGCAGTCCACATATCAGTTGTTATCGCCACTCTACCCTCGTTAGCAACTAACAAAGCCTTAAGAGAACCTCTCTCATTGTTGAACATCTTCACCACATCGCATTTCAATGTGTTCCTCGAAATCATCTTAAAATCATCATTCAAACTCTTGACAAAACTCCTAAAACCAACGTTATCCACAATTGACAAAGGATACTCATGTACTACTTAGAGGTGGCAAACAGGTCATACGGGTCGGGTCATTACGGGTCCGGGTCATAATCGGGTCAACTTTGTGTTCGGGTTACGTTCAGTTCGTGTCGTGTCCGTTCGGGTACGGGTCAATATCGGGTCCATTAAATTTCGGTTCACATCGGGTCGGGTTAAATCGGGTCGGGTTAGGTTGGGTTCGTGCCATCATTATCGGGTCACTTCAGGTCGGGTAGATTCAGGTTCGGTTTATATTCGGGTCTGTTTACTTTCAGGTCAGTTTTGGCCCGGGTCGGGTTACTTCGGGTTTCAGTTCCATTTCGGGTCATTATTTTCGAGTGAAAACGGGTCTCGGGTCGGGTCGGGTACATGCCTATTTTGCCGGCTATAATACTACTACCATATTAACCAACTCTCGCCTTGATCAAATGCCACTTTCTTTGTTTTTTCCTTAAGTGACAAAGAAGTGGTCCCATCATCTTCTTTCTTAAACTTTAATTGTGATTGACCACTGACAAGCCTCAAGTGCCTTCCCGAACAATGGTTTTTGGCATGTTTGTTGAGGTGTGAAGTTCCATTGGCTCCCGAATATGAGAGTAAGCTACTACAATCCTTACACTTTGCCTTTTTAACACCATTGACTACAACCACATTAAAAGTTTCCCAAGCTGTAGAAGTCAATTTCTTACTTTTCGTACCACCACCAGATAGTTCTTCCTTGCTAGTATCAGCCCCAACGTCAACAAACCCTTCCAAATCATCCTCTTTATCAGAATCACCCAACACAACAAATGGTTCTTCATTGGGGTGACTAGAACCAGCATCACTCTCTTTAAAAGACAATTATTCATCCATAATTACAATTTACAAATAACACTAATTTGAAAAACACAAAAAAAATCAGCATGCAACCTACAACAAAAATTCAGCATACAAGCTACATTTTCACAAAAAGGCACAAAAGTATGATTACACACAATGCTACAAAGTAGCAGCAACAACTAAATTCATCAAAACAAAACAAATCAAAGAGTAATTTCAGCAAACTCAATCAATCCACCAAAAAATAAAAACGAAAATCAACCTAACAAACATATAATTAACTCGCAAGCCTCAAGAAAATACAATGATGCTGCAATTTGCAAACAACTCGAGCAAGAAGAAATAAAAACGGCATTGAACAGGAACTACAAATGGTGTTGCAATTACATATTAACTCGAGCAACTTATTCATATTGAAATGGAAATCAACAAGAAATACAAACGGAATTCATTCAGGTTACAATCGAAAACCAAAATGAAAAAGAATAATTAGGGTTCCGGCGAAAACGAAAAAGAAACAGAGAGTTAGAAACGAGGACTGACCTGAATCAGTGAAGAGAGGGGAGTGCTCTGGGCTCTGGCTGAATCAGTGACTGCTCGGTGGTCTTTTTTGACTTCTGGTGTGGTGGTCCAATGTCGGAATCAGTGAAGAGAGAGGAGTGAGTGACTCAGTGAAGAGAGGTAGAGAGTGAAACGTGGGAGTGAAAATGGCGTTTGCGTGCTTGACTTAGTGAATTTAGGGTTTTAACTTTTATACCAAGATTTTATATATTAATTTTAACTTAGTTAAAAAACGGGTAAACGGATCCGGGTAATATTTTAGGACCCGGTCCAGATCCGATTTCAAAAGCGAGGATCCAGATCCTACCCGGATCCGCCGGGTCCAAAATTTGAGGATCCAGATCCGCTAAAAAGGGATCTGGATCCACGGATCCGGGTAGGGTCTATTGCCCACTGCCATCCCTAGTTATCCCTCAACACCATTTAAAACTAAGAGCAACTCAAAAATGGTCCCTAAATGATTCCTCCATTCTTTTACTTGTAATGTTTTCCATTTAAAAAACATTGTATATTACTTGCAATATTAATATATTTGGTTACGTATACTCTCATTCTCTCTCGTAGCACATAGGACTTTTTTTTTGTTATTTCTCACAACCTCTCTCATAACATATCAGGCTTTTTTTTTTCTCTCAATCTCTCTCCTCTGCTTAATTATTGTGCCAAATCCAAAGTTACAAATTTTAAAAACAGAGAAAGTAGGACTTTTTGGTGTTAGGCGGGGTATCCGACTATCCATACCAACACGGCCACATCCCCAATTTATTGATTCCCATGTGATACGACCCATTTGGCGTCTAGGAGAACCGAGAAGAGCTTGAGGAATTTGCGATGAAAGAAAACGCAAAATATAATTCCACTATACCGACCAAGTCGGTTATAAGAGCAACTCCTTATTAATAAGAGCAACTCCTTATACTAATAAGAGCAACTCCTTATCTATTTATCTATAAATACTGGACATATAGTCCATGTTTTTATCAAATCACCCAAAATTTCTTGTTTGTCTTAGCTGAATCGTACTTATAATTCATCGATTTTAGGTAAATATAACTTCCCCTGTTTTCGATTTTGCGGCGTTTTTTGATTTTTTTATACCCATGTCATTCAATTGGGATTTCTGCTTCATTCTTATTGATTTACGTTTGATTAACGTTATTTGATTAGTTTTCATCATCCTTATGTTTATTTCATTATATTCTTGTTTATTTATTATCATTTTTTACGCGATGTCACTTATATTAACTGATTTTTTATTTTACACTTTTGTCTATCATCTTTAGCTTTAAGATTGGAATTTCCTTTTAATTTTGTGATTAGCGTCTAATTATTTATATGCTGATGAAAAAGAGAGGATTGCTATTGTTCAATTTGAAATTGGAATTAGGTTTTTTTTAATGAAATTGGAATTAGGGTTTTGTTTTTATGAAATTTGGGGGAAGATGGAATTTTGATGTGCTGAATTTTATACAGGGGAAGTAATAGCTATGGAGCTCGTAGGCATGTTTATGGGAATTTTTAGCCTTTTAACCTATTTAAGTGGGGTACCCAGTTTTCATGAGAGAATAAGAATTCTCAAGGGTGAAATTGAAGCCTTATGTGCTAGGAGGCTTGATCTTTATAGAGACATCACTTCCTCTCGGGTTCGAAGAAGCAAGAAGCGAAAGCGAAATGATGACCTCGGCCTCTGGATGGCTGAAGGTCAGAAGCTTCTGGAGGAAGCTAGAGGCTTGTTGAGCCAAGTTGGAAGATGGAGGTGCTTCTTTGGGAGTCCCAAGATGAGATGGGATGTTTGCAAATTGCTTTATGCTATGAAAGTCCATCAGTTGAAGGGTGATTCTCTCCTTAAACAGGCTTTATCTGATGCCCGTGGCCTGTGTGATGGCTATCATATACCTGTCAGAAGATTAGTTGGCCGAAGTGCTTCTATAACTTTGAACCATCTTAAGCTTCGGCTGAAAGATGATTTGGTTGGAAGGATTGCTATTCATGGTCCAAGAGGCATTGGTAAGACCCTTAGGATGAAACACTTGTATAACTGCGTGCTAGACATGTTTGATTATGTTTTCTGGGTCCTTTCCCCTTGTACTTTGACCATTAAGAGTTTGCAAGATGCTGTTGCTGCAGTTATTAATTGTGATCTTTCAAGAGTTGATGATGTGAATATAAGGGCTATGACATTGTCACGTACACTTGCAAGTCTTGGCAGATTTGCACTTCTCTTAGATGGTGTACCAGAAGCTGATTTCTCTCTGGACCGTGTAGGAATTCCACTCCTTGCAGAAGGCAGTGGGTGCAAGTTGGTATTAAGTACTAGCTCTACTTTGATGTGAAGAATGCTGGATGGTTTTGAAGCAATCAAAGTTGAACGCCTTCCAAGAGAAGAAGCATACCAGTTGTTCAGGCATGAAGCAGGGATTGGTGAGGGCTCAGAGCCCCCTCTTAGAGATATGCCTATGTTACTTGCAGATTCATACTGTGGAGTTCCACATGAGATTGTACACTTGGCTACTTCCATGTGTGGCAAAGATGACCCTCATGAATGGAGATATGCACTATATCAATCGGGATGTCTTGGGACAAAGAACAAACTTCCAATAATTCCTGAAGCTAGGCGTGAAAGTAAAAGGCAGAAGATTGATATAGTTCCCTGCCATTCTTTGCCCCCGTAGGGAGTGAGTGTGACATCTTCTTCAGCTCATAGGCCAGGTTAGCAAGGAATTGAAGTTTGAATGTGAAGGTAACTGATAAATTTTGTTCGATCAGTGGGCATTGGGCAAGAGCATGATATTAACTGAATCACTTTGCCTTTATGTGGGTTGTCAGCAGTGTCTTATTTTTGGAACCATGTTTGATAGTGCTGTGAACTAGATGCTCAAGGAGCTCAGCATCAAGAGAATAACACGACTTTTCTTTGAAGTCCTGTTTTTTGATAATAAGTGATGTTAATTTCATGGTAAGCCATAATCGCGGTAAGAGAACAACAACCTCTGGCAGGGAAGGCACCAGGGAAGTATATTAATCAACGAGGCTTTTTCATGACTTATTTTTTAGTGATTGAGTTTCCCTGTGTTCAGTTGTCAAAATTGAGTTTTTCTTCCTCCTGCCAATGCAATGTATATAATTTTTTCTGTCAGCAGGAATTGAGCATTCTATGTATTATGTTCTCCCTGCTTCATTACTCGTGAATGAAAATTTTACTTTGTGCTACATCAATAAATGATCTAGTCATATGTTGGATCCCTGGAAGGAGGGGGAGGGGGGGAGGAGGAACTTAAAGTTAACTACTTAAAAATCCAACAATCCATGGTGCTTTATCTTCACCTAACTTGAACCTTTTAGACCTGGTTGGGCCTACCGAGCCTTGAAACTACTTTATTTTAAGGTGAAGAGAACACACTATTAAAGTGTAACTAATAGGGAAATTTGGGGGGAACCGAGTAAAAGAAAAGAAATAGATTCATTTTCTCTTGTTTTGGATATCACGTGGAAGAACAGAAGGATGTTGATATTATATTTATCCCCCCTTAAATAACCAAATCCCCTTCCTTTCTTCCCTTCCCCATCCTTCCCTTCACTACCTTCTCTCCATGATTGGTATCTAAATATACTTTTAGTGACAAACCAGCAGAGTGGCTTGGGGTTGTTGTTGTTTACTGTTGGAAGGGGCAGTCACTGCGCAGTCCAAATATTACCTAAATTCACGCCTTAACTTAAAAAAGGTGAAGACATGGTCTTGTAATTTGCTACATGAATCTCGAATGTCATGGCCTCATGGGATAGAGTTCAACTGCAACTTTCAGTTATAGTTTGAAGCTGTTGAGAATAGGTTACATCATGTCGCCATCTTTTATTACCATTGCATGTTTTGATTTCTGTTCTGTTTTCTTCCTTTCTTTCCTTACATATCTGGTGCTGAACAAATGTGAATCTGGATCATAAAATGCATCCTGTGGCGTATCTTGCTGCTCAGATTTAACCATCCAAACTAGTTATAAGGAGAGTTTCTTGCTTTTACTGGTTTCAGTTTTCCGGCTTCCTTGGAATCATTGTCAATGTGTTTCTGCACCGAATGATTTTGTACTTGAACTCAGTGGAGGAATTTGGGTGTTAAATTTCTCAAAAAGAATGATTTATACAAAATAAAAGCTGAATTTCGTTGTGGGTATATTATATTTCTATAGATTAATTAGAAAGAGAAACTGTTGCATCTTCAAGTGTGAGTTCAATACAAAGTACAGGTGGGAGGAGGAGAGAGAAATAGGATCATCCGGAGGTGATATCCATTAATTAGAAATGGGAATTTCAGTTTAGAAATAAGAAACAAGGAAGGTGTTCAATGCAAAGTGTAAGTTTAGAGAGTGAGAGAACGAAGCCAACAAAAACATCCATATATCTGGATTCGGGAACTGATTCTAATGCCAAAATGGAAACCGTTCTACTATCATATTCTTGTAAAGGTGAGACTTCTTTTTTTGTCAATCCTAAGGTAGTTATATTCTCATGTTGTGCTCTATTAGAGAACTTATACTATGAGTATGAACTTATATACATTTTTTTTTGTTTGAAACACAAAAACAGAGAAAATAAAATTCGCATTATCAAAAGAAACTCAATGTCAATACATCCTTCAAAAATCAGAAGTCTAAAATTTAAAGCCCACCTGCAAATAATATCATAAATGAGAAAAAGTATATGCAAATTCCATTATTATATTGCACCAATAAAGTAGCACTTCCTAATGCTCTCAAACACTAGTAAGTTTGGCACACTAGTGACTGTGCCTTGAATATTTTTCATCAGGGGAGAAGCGACCTGGATGAGTTGATTATGTTGTTTTTCCAAGAGGGGATTCCTTCTTGGTGGTGTAGACTTTGTCACCATTGTTGTTGATGTAAAATTGCATATACCTTTTCTCTATCTTTTACAACGAAGATATGTTTGAGTTTTTTCCTATGCGGTTCTGAACTTATATATGTGATTCCTCATTTTCTAATATATGGTAGAAAATCTTAGTTGCAAAATTTGTACATTATCCTGCAATTTCTTTGTTTCCCTTTCATCATGCTATAGACAAAAAGAATTACAATATCAATTGGCCAAGAAGTCAAGTAAGTCTAAAAGAACATCTAAATTGTCAAAGTAATTCCAAAAAATTACCATAAAAGACTCCAAATTATCAAAGTAATTCCAAAAGAAGCTACTTATTTCAAATGCAATACGATTAAAGTAAACAATCCAAGTCCTAAACAAAAGAAGTAAAGTATCATTTTATTTTATGGTTGTGACTGTGTAAATTGTGGTTAAGACATCTGAGATATACGGATTTGGGTTGTAGAAGCTTCTCCATTCTTTTCACCCTTTCCTTTTTGAGTTGCTGCTAGGTTTGGTGCAGTTGTAGCTTTCAGTGCTGCTCTTGCTTCCTTGGCTGCTTTTGATTGGTCTCTGATCCTGGGGGTTTTAATGACAATTGGTTCATCTTTTGCCTTTAGCTCTTTGCCAGTACGACCTCCTTTGCAAGTTCTTGAATTGTGTCCAAAGCATTGACACTTTTTACACCTCACAGTCTTTGATCGCTTCCCTGGTTGATCTTCTCCTTCCTCCCTTTTTCTATTCCTACTAGGCCTGTCAACTCCTCTTTTCATTTTAGGTGGTAATATGGTAGGAATACTTTCATATGTAGGCCATTGCTCATTGTCAGGGATAGGGTTTATGGTGTAGCTATACACTTGTTTGTAAGTTTTGACAGAATACCAAGAACTCACATACTTCTGTGGATCAACTCTTGCATGAACCATTGCCCTAATGGCATGTCTACAAGGTACACCAGATAGCTACCAAGCCCTCACATGAACATATTTTTTGATTCAAGCTCAGAGGGAATTGTGATTTACCTTCATGAATTTCATATTCTCCGGGTCTTGACATGTGTACCTTGCATTTGGTGGATTCCATACTGATTTTCCTTAACATTTTCACCACCTTAGGGCATATATCTACATCATTCCAATTCATTGAATTCTGATGCCTTGTTGCAATTCTAACCATACACACCCTCCTTATGCCTGCATATAAAAAAAACTTGTATTTTAATATAGCAATCTGGAGAATATAGTTCAAACTCTATAAAATGTGGTAGAAATTTAGTTACATTATACCTTCAAGTAAAGTTAACACTGGCCTACATCTATCAATTCTTAAAGTTGAGTTAAAACTCTCCACAAAATTGCTTGTGTTGGAATCATTGCAAACAGTGGGATCAAACTTGTGTTTACTCCATTTAGATTGATTTTCCAACTCTGAAAACCATTCCATGACTTTCGATCCCCCTATTTTCTGCAACTTCTCCATTGCTTTCCTAAACGTGAAAGGGTTTATAGCATTGCACGCCCTCCAAAACAGAATGTATATTGCAGGCCCAGGAAACCGCCTTTTAAAGTTCCTACTAAGATGTCTGCAACAATATCTTCTTTTTGTAGTACACCACACATCTTTTAAAGCGAGATCAACCCCCTAACATTATTCAACCAAATAATTTTTAAAATACGTTTAGCAAATTACAATTGATAAACTAAAAAGTATACATATAAAACATAGATGAGTTATATTCTTACCTTATGTCTATCTGAAATGACAGTCCAATTTTCTCTTTTAGAGTCCTTCACAATATTATGAAGATGCCAGAAGAAAAAACTCCAATTATATTTATCCTCCACACTCACAATTGCAAATGCTATTGGATATATTTCATTGTTGTCATCCATAGCCACTGTAGACAATAGAACTCCCCCATAATTTCCCTTCAAGTGGCAGCCATTCACACCTATCAATGGTCTACAACCTCCTAGAAAACCCTTCCATTGTGCACTAAATGATATGAAAATGATGGTGAACAAAAGCTGCCTTGGAATGCCTTCACTATCTTTCCAAGCACAAAATGCTTTAGATTCTGGATTAGTCTCTTTAATAATCTCAGCATATGCAGGCAAATGTGCGTAAGACTCATCATGGCCTCCAAACAACTTGTCAATCACATACCTCTTCATTCTGTAGAGTGTTGACAGTCTCATGTATAAACCAAATCTATAAAATAACAAATCATTCAATGACTTCCCTAATATATCAGGATTTACCCTAATATCCTCCATAACCTTGCTAGCAGCCCACTTTACACTACATATAGGGTTGTATGTTTCTAAGCCACTACATGTGTGTACATTGGACCATATCTTCTTTATAGCCCATGTTCTGCCATCTGGTAGCCTACTATCATGAATTCTCCAATCACAAGTCTCAGCATAACAAGTTGCTGTGTATCTGACATTATCTGCAGCTAACACATTGATTGAGAATCGCTTTTTGCACACAATAATCCTTTAAAGTGTCTCTGAAATGACCTTTATCAGTAAAAAATCATCCAAGGTTTGAGTTTAATCTTCCCAATCTGTTCATCCTCATACAACTCCCCATTCTTGTACACTTTCTGAAAGTAGTCATCATCATCATCATCATCAATGAAACCAAACCACTTTCCTGGCTTCCAATTATCCTTGAATTTAGGCACTCCTCTAATATCTTCTAGCTCATCTGTAGGGATGTCTCCAGTACGCCTAACCTCGACATCAGAATCATCTTCATCATCCTCATGCCGAAAAATCACTCTCCTCCTCACACTAGACTCACCACTTTCAATAGATGTAGGCTCAACTATACGCTTTAGATCGAGCTACCTCTTTTTGTTGCGTTTTTAATAGCCCTTTTCTTATTAAAGTGGTCTTTGGAATTTTTCTAGTAAAAGTGGTAGATACAGTTGCACTAACAATGTTCGCATCAATTATTTCAGGTGCTGGAAACTTTTGTGGAGGGGAAAACCTTGGACTTTTCCTAATAACCAAGGATGCAAAATATTTGTGAGGTGAGATGGGGGATGGTGGCAGCGTGTTTTTCAAGGGAGTGGGAACATTGAGCTCAGGTAATGTGGTGTCAAAAGGGGGAGTGGCAACAACTTTTGATTGTTTTTTTTGGCTCCCTTAGTCTTTGCAATTTTCTCTAAACGCTTCTCAAAAACTATTCTCCCCTTAGTGTAGTCTTTTTCCTTCTCAGGAGGTTGATTCTCCATCATTTACTCCATGTCAGCCCATGTGTACTCAACTGCATGGTTTATATACTCAATAGAAAGATCATCTAATGAAGGGTCTTTAGATATATCATTCTCTGAAAATTTTCCGTTTGCAACATCATTACATGTTATCACATCAGGAGGAGGAATCAATTCAGACATCCGAACACCACTTCTCTTAGGAACAAGCTTTCCTTTTGGAGATGTTTGTTGTGAGGTGACAATAGGGTTCTCCACCTTATTAGGGTTCTCATGATCAATATAACTACTATTGTGAGTACTCATTAATGCCAAGACCAATTTGTACAATGAATTAGGCTATTTTGTTGTGCCAACCCAAATGTAAATTACTTCATCTTCAACATCATCATATCTACTCAACATAGTCGTAAGATCATCATCTGTTAACAATACCCAATGTTCCTCATTAAATGCATACTTAAAGTTCAAGTATGGGCAATCAAAAGTAATAGCAGATTTCCTAGCTTCATTTTCATACTCCATCACTAAATCTAGTAAAGTACACTTATCAACTTCTACTCTAATATCTATCTCCTTATCCTTCCAATGAAAACGCAACAGTTTGTGATCATCACTCATTCTGCAATATTAACAACAAAAAATATCAAAATTAGTCCACATAATTCCACATGATCACAATATACAATGCAAATTAACTCCACAAAATGACAAACTTTCATTGTTCACAATAGACTTTTGCCTATAGTTTGACTTCATCTAGGCAATCACTATAACCATCATGCCCTTTTTTTATTTTATCTATTATTCCCCGTCCACTGTATTTTTTTTAGCATATAAGTTTATGTTGATTACTTATGAGATGGAAAGAGTTGGCATCAAACTCCATGGAACTTTATCACCATCTACGAATCAACCGAAAAAACCATGGAACATTATATTAAGCAAACTAATACAATCTTCTCATGATTAAACATTAAGAAATTCTAAGCAAACATACCTGATACAATCTTCAATATCCCCTGATTTGCATTGAGTTCTCCAGAATTTTGAGCAACCAAGAACCGATGTAGAAGCCCCAAGAAGAGAATGTCAGGTGGCGCAATTTTTGATCAGGTTCAAAGGTGAAGAACAGAGGTAGAGATATGAAAGCTTTTGACAGATACATTTTTGAAAGAAGATAATTGAATTTTTTATTTTAGGCAATTGAGTTGGTTAGGGGTTTAATTAGGGATTTGTTTCCTTTTATTTTAACAAATAAAATGACAACATTAGAAAGTCAATAATATGTTTACTAAGTTTCATTAATGTAAAGTTCACATCTATAAGGGAGACAATAGTATAATGGTACTATTGAGAAGTCAAATTTATTTTGTGTACCAATGGCAAAATCCAATAGTTTAAGGGTACTATTGGGAAGTCAATTTTATTTTGTGTACCAATGGCAAAATCCAATAGTATTAGGGTACAAGTGAGAAATTCCCATTAATTAATTACAAATTGATTGAGTAGCTATTTTCTATTCTTTTTTTTTTTACATAACATTCCCTATGCGTTAGGGGTAATATTATTGATGAAAATTCCCCATATATTAGGGTAGTTTTTTTTTTCTCTAGTAGTAGTGTTTATTTCTCCATTGGAAGTTCAGTTGTGAAATAATATCTCGAGACTCAACCATCACTTATTAGTTATTACTTCTATAAATAAATAAATTGAGATCCCCATTTTGGTCAAGCGGCTTACTCGAGGGGTGCCATAATGGTTCAGTTCCTATTAGTATCAATGATGCAAGTCAGATCCCAGATGTAAAATTATCTTCAGACATCCCAACATTGTGCAAGGAATTGGAATTAGTTATACCTACCTATCGGGTAGATTACCCACATAATTAAACAATTGAAACATAATTGTTTTTCTAAGATGTATTCGATTTGTTTTCTAAAGATCTTTTCTAGAGTGTAAACTTATATGAGTCAATCAAATGGGGAAAAATAGTGTGGAAAGGGAACAAACTTTTACAAAAGTAAAGGTAGGAAAATTAAAATCTATGGCATACGGTTAATTACCTTGCGAGTTCATAAAAAAGTTCCCCAACTAATTTATGTATCTTAAAAATAGCACAGATCTAATGAAATTATTTCACATCCTCCATTATAGTGCTCAAGGCTCCTATCTTACTCCACATCCTGCTAACCTAATTGCAATCAACAACTCATGCACTACAAATATCGACAGTCCTTACCACAAAAACTGGTTTCACAATAATAAAGTTATTCTTTTCATTTGGAACTCTTTTTTCATTGCTACTGCACATGGTTGTTGCGACTAAAACACTCACCAATCACCATTCCAAGTAAATTACATATCTATTGCTATGAGACAAAAAAAAAATTTACAACTTACAACTAATCCTCAACTCATGTCCTCATTATGCCTGCAAGAACTAGTTTCATTTAAAAACAATACAGGAAAGACTGTAAATTTGTATTATTACATTTTTGTGTGTGTCATGTATCAAGTTCTACAGTTATCTGAAATAGCAGTTCTGCTAAGCTCAAATAATGCATTTCTCCATTCACATAGGTCATCGATGCCGCGCATACGAGCAACAACGTTTACAACCATGCGTGGCACACCATGACACTTCTTTGCAAGTACGCTAGTAATGCTATTAAGCAAAGAATCACATCTCATTCTCGAGCTGATGCTCGCTTCATTTCTAAGCAACTCACAAGCTTCTTCATTCGAGAGGCGGTCAAGTTTCACAGTTCTGAAACCATCCAACATTTCAGAAGCATAATTGGACCTAGTAGTTATAACTATTTTGCTCTTAATCCTTTCTGCAGGGACTGGAATTCCTATCTGGTCGATATCAGAAACATGGGCTTATGGTACATTATCTAGGAAAAGCACAAACCTGCCAAGCCGTGCAAGCATATTTGATAGCTTTCTAGCCCTTAAACTGAAGTCATCATCACTGTGGAGATCACACTTCACTGCAGCTGCAACAGCATCCTGCACACGCTCGATGCTGAACTGACGGGGAGTACTGACCCAGAAGACAAAATCGAACTTCTCAGGTTCAACCCACAACAGCACAGAGTTGTGTAGGTGCTTCATCAAAAAGGTCTTACCAATTCCTTCGATTCCATAAATACAAATCCTCCCAATCTCATCACCTCTTAAAAGAACCTGAACTTGGTCAAAGACATCAGAAGCTTGTTGGCCAAAAATATTTTTAGCTGGCATACACTAGTAGAATAATTATTTATTGCTGCGGTCATTAAGTGGCATATTGTGGCGGTTTTGGCCGCGCAGCAATTAAGGGCGCAACAATAGGTAATTAACCTATTACTGCGGTTTTTGACCGCAGCAATAGGCCAAGCTATTGCTGCGGTTTCTGGCCAAAACCGCAGCAATAATTACACCTATTGTTGCGGTTCTTTGCCAAAACCGCAGCAATATATACTGGTACAGGTAAATTTTATTTTTTTTTTTGCATTTTGCCATCAAATTTGAAAGATAAAAATGCTGAAAGAAAATAAAATACAACAAATTTTAAGTAATGACAAAAGTCATACAAAAGAAAGAGATATAAAGGAAAAATATACAAAAAGAAACCAAAAATCAAAAAGCCTAACATTATATTAATTCTAAAAAATAAAAATAAAAATAAAACATCAATAGATCTGGATAAAAAAAAAAGTAAACTACAAAGCAACTCGTTTTTCGCATAATAGAAACTTCCTAAAAAAAAAAGAAAATAATTCACATGAATTAAAAAAAACCAGATCTATCTTCAACAAAAAAAAACGAAATAAAAAAAACCATTCGTATTTCGCATAGCCATGGATGTCAGCGAATTCGTCGAACAAACTCGTCTTCTTCGAACGACAATTGTAAGAACGGATCTAAAGGAAAAAAACAGAAAAAAAACTAAGAACCGCCGAAGGCAGAGGAGTGAGAAGAAACGCAGATCTTAAGCCGAAGAACCGCCGAAGGAGGCTTCGCCTTTGTCTGGTTCTTGCGGTCCGAAAAAAAACGCCGAGGTATTAGGCGTTGAACTCAAAGAAATTACAACCCTACGCCCTCAAAAATGCTGCCAAATCATCATCAACAATATCTTTGTCAACCCCATTTCATTTATAAACCATTGATTGATTCTCGTAAAGTTTGGTCCTCCAACATCAACACCACCACGCTAAATTAATCTCTTCCAACCACAGGAGTAGAAAGAGAGAGAAAAAACCTTGCAATTTTTACAAGGGTATTGAATATTGCTCGTAGAAAAAGCACAAAAACACAAGCAAACCAAACTACTAAAGATGAACAAGTGTGGTGCAGAAGGAGAGAAGATGATAAAAGTGGAGAAATTGAAAGCAATGGAAGCTACTCCTGAAACTTTTAAAGATTTTGAGTGGAGAGAGAGGAAAGAGAAGGCAGATGAGTGTGAGGAAAGAGAAGGCAGAGGCGCTGAACGGCGAAAGGAGGGAAGGTGAATGAATATATATGTGAGGTTAAACGGCGCCTATGTACTTCAAACCCTAGATGAACCTATTGCTGCGGTTTAGCCTAAGAACCGCAACAATAGGTTTATTGCACCTTTTTTTAAAAAATTTCACGCACTTTATTGGGGCGTGTCATCAGTCTATTGCTGCGGTTTTTTGTAGGAACCGCAGCAATAGGTTCAAATATTATTAAAAAATAATATTTTAATCTATTGCTGCGGTTTCGGCTGGAAGCCGCAGCAATAGATCTGGTCAAACAGTCAACCAAATTTGAATTTTTTTTTCGTTGAGACATATTGCTGCGGTTTTGGCTGGAAACCGCAGCAATATGTCTATTTAATATTTTACCTTTTCTTTTCACGTGATTTATTGCTGCGTATGGGTAAAACCGCAGCAATATCACCGCAGCAATAAGCAAATATTCTACTAGTGATAAGATGACCATGATCTGGGCTTTGTTTGTCAGACAAAGTGAATCTCAGAAGCATATCAACCTCCCTTTCATAAGCTGACAATGTGTTAATCAACTTGTGAATTACTACCAGCTTTGCCCATGTTAGGGAGGAGAAGATGCTCCATCCTTTAACTCTTCTTTTCTTCTCTGGAGAAGCTTCACTAACTTGTCCTAACAAGCTTTTCGCTTGATGCAAAAATTCTTGATCCTTGATCATCTGGGAAAAGAGGTCATCATCCCTGTTTCTCTTCTTGCTTTGTTTGATAGAAACGCACGATAATGCTGCTTCGAAGTCCTTTATCCTGGCTCTTATGTAATCAGTTTTTCCCTCAATAATGCGCTTCCTCTCAACAAGGTCTCCTTCCTGGATTAGGATCTTCGGAAGCCCAAAAACATCCCAGAGAATAACAAAGGGCTTCATAGCGAGGATTTCCTGACAAATTTAGTATGTTAGAAAACAATATTTCAAATTTTCTACGTATGGAAGTCTTGTACTCTTACCTGAGAAAGCATAATCAAAGCCAAAAGTCAATGTGATAAAAAGAAGCTAAGTATACCATATAACCAAATAACCCTATATTTAAGGTGTTTTTATCATATTACCCCAATTTAGTATCCCTTCCTAAGGCAACCCCCAATTCGTAAAGTCATTCAACTTTACATTTTTGGAAATGACATACTATCGTATATAACCCTCTATAAACACCTCGCCAATTTAAATTTCCTTTTGAAATTTTCATCTACCTCATTGAATTTCTTCTTACTTGACTTTATTCTGAAATTCCAAATTCCGATAGATGGATTTGTGAGGTATTTGCATAGGATTCTTTGCCTCAATGATGACGCCCCTAAAATTGTCATGTTGAATAACATTTTGCAAATTAAGGTTTCCTGAAGAAGAGATATGGTAAAAAGGGGGACATCCTAGATATAGATAGGTGACTAGTGATGGTATAAGACCAGCTCATCCAGACAAATTCCAAATAAGGCTTGATTAACCGCCAGTTCGAACTTTGGCTCATATGAGGACCAAAAATCATTTACTTCCTATACATCTGTAAATTCTTGTCTTGTGGCTTTAAGCTAGTCCACGAGCACTATGGTTCCATGGGTTACCCTTAGTGGTGTCAAAACAGGTTCTCAAACAGGTTCTGGGTATACCCACGACGAACCGTGTCGACCCGGGACATGTCGGAATTCGGCGCCGCGGCCCTGTGTCGTGATTGGTCAGGTTTTGTTCAACTGGGTCGATCACATTTGAATCATGGGATTGCCAGGTGTCGGACAGGTCTGAGCGTTCCATTTACAAGTCGATCCATTCCCGAGTATGATCACCCGTGGATATTTTTTAACCGGGTTTGTGCATGTCGTATTTGGATTTCATGTACGCTTGGGTAGAGTCAAGTGTACTCGGGTTGAATCACTAGTGGCCTTAGTTTGATCATTGTGAAGCATCGGGTCCATTCGCTATTGAACGTCAATTCAACTTCGGTTAACTCCCGGTCGTGTCGTTTTGATTTTGTTATGGATTTTGTAAACGAATCATATTATCAAAAGTATTAAGATCGACATATGTATACATATGTGTGTCTGCGATAACTATATGGATGAAAACGAAAAATAATAAAAACACTATCGGCCCGTTTGGTTAGTGGTACTAAATGCTGGTAATGGTAATGCTTTTTAGTTTAATTTTATGAAGACTTCCCCACATTAGCATCCATGGTAATGAAACTTGATGTCAAAACATGGGTTTTCCTTCATAAATTTTCATTACCACCCAATACCACCTTTCCAAGTGGTAATGGATGGTAATAAAATTTTAGGGAGAAAATAGGTGTTTTGGGATAAAGTAGCATTACCATTGATGTTGACATAGGAATGCCTTCACAAGTTTGCACTAGAAACCATTACTATTACTACCATTTAATACCGCTAACCAAACGGGCCGTATATTGTTTACCGTGATGTTTAGTGTAGGCTCTTAGTCAACTCTTTTTTCGACTAATCAACTGCGTAAAACCACTCTAATGAGTAAAGGAGTAGAACGACTCTTCATATGTTCTAATATTATATATTATAACCAACGACAATAATAACGAGTAGACGATCAATTCCAAGTTTTATATAAATGATTTATTATTATAAGCATTATGATTAATATATAAGTTTGTAAATAGCTATGGTGATAATGATAATAATAATAATAATAATAATAATAATAATAATAATAATAATAATAATAATAATAATAATAATAATAATAATAATAATAATAAACATAAAGCGATGATGATAATAATAATAATACTAATAATAACAGTAATAGTAATAATGCTAACAATAACAATAGTAATACAAATTAGAACAGGAATACTAATTAACAATAACAATATAAATACTAATAGTAATAGTAGCAACAATGCTAATAATAACAATAACAATAACAAACATAACGCAGTATATATGTATTATGTTGTGACTATATATGATAAAGTATAAACAAACTATTTTATCATTATGTTTAAACATTTTAGTATAAAATTGGTATCAAAATAATAGTAAAACCAATCTTATACTCTATTGATTATAAATTAGTATAATGACTCTTGATATGTTATAATATTATATCAAATGACAATCATATATGTTTATAACTATGGTTCATATGAGGCCTAAGTGATTATAACGAGGGTTCATATGTTGTACAATAATAATAAACATAAAAACAGTTTATATAAATGAGTAAAGTTACTAAATTAAGACTTAGATTATTGGCTAAGGGCTTATTGCATTCATGAGTTACTCCAACGGAGTATATAATTAAACAATATACGTTAAAAGTCACTAATGATCAATCATCAAACGATTAAGTCAAATCAACTTGTGTGAACATTCGATTACAATTTTATCTTACTAAAATCCCAACTTCTTCGATTCTTTCTAAAATTCTAACTTGTTAAAAATCAAAATCAAGAAGTTAATTGTTAACAAGGTTAATCTACCATAAGCCAATAAGTTAATAAGTACTTACTTCATAAAAAAAAGTTGTTACTAGATAAGATTAATGAATGTATCAATATATATTATAAGCTAATTCAAGATAATAATACACTATTTTAGCCAATATTCTTCATGTGAAATGCATTTCGAACTATTAACATGTATTTGAATTGAAACAAGTTGTTATCCGACGAGATCAATAAATGTATCATTCTAAGTCGATAATGTAAGTCAATGTAACACTACATATAAGTTCACTTAAATAAATATACTCATATTATTACTTAATTGAGTTATAGACTGATAGTTGTATAAGTAACGCTATAAGATCTAATTAAAAATTAGAAACTCAATTCATAACTCTAATTAAATACAGTAATAATAATAATAATAATAATAATGATAATAATAATAATAATTATTATTATTATTATAATAATGGTTATATTATGCTAATTAATAAATGATAGTTATACTTAAATACTAATCATAATAATTTCAATAAAAATAACCAAAATTTCAAATTATTATAATATAATTAACTAATAATTAAAGTTAGTAAAAGTTACTAAACCAAGACAAGAATTAGTAAGATTATAGGAATATAAGATTACCAATCATGTGCTAGGTCATGAATCCATGTGCTAGGTCATTCTCTTTTCCTATTGGCCAAAGAATAATATTATGGATAATGAATTAGAACCCTTGATTTAAGATGGATCAAAATCTAACCATCAATCTCTCAAACCCATCTCTCCCACTTCCATCGTCTCTCTCCATCACTCCTCTCTAAAACCCTAATCCCCATTCCTTCTCCTCAGCCTACCATCCCCTCAACCACCCACTCCACTCTCGCCACACTCTCAACCACCCCACTCTGTCGCTCGTCGAAGACTCAACCACCACCCTCATCCTCGCTCGTCCCTCCACGAAGACTCTCCACAATCTCTCATCATCGCTAGTCGAAGACTCAACCACCATCTTCGTCGAAGACTCAGACACGATTTTTCGAAGCTCCGATGAAGGTCGAACCTCCGGTCAAGATAGGGTTTTGGATCTCTAATTTCATTTTAATTCTTGAATGATTTTCGATTTTTATTTTTGTAGTTGTTTTTGTTTGATCTGTCAAATGTATAATATTGTGATTTTTCCCTTGAATTATTTTTGTAATTACTCATTTCAATCTTGTTTCTCTTTGATAAGTTAGTTTATATATTCTTAATTTATTTCAATTTCTGAACGTTTTTTATCCTTACTTTAACTTCATTCACTTGATTCAGATTGTTGTAGTTTTATGATGAATTAATTTGGTATAACAGAGACATCAATTTCTTTTTTTTTGTTGCGAGTAATGTTTTTGTTAATGGTATGCTGTTGAATTTGAAGCCTGGGAGATGTTCCTGATTCTTATGTTTGTGAGTTGCATTATACTTTACATAATTTGGAAAGGTTATGTTTCTTCTGTAGCATACAAAATTGCTGATACAAGGTATAACTACAATTGGATCCACATCGAAGGTCTTGTTCTTGGGGTTTCCTAACTTGAGGTTGTAATTTATGTAGATGAGATCGTTTAGTGCTTCTTTGTCGATTTTATTCCTCTTCTCAGAATGTATTTGCTGGAACATATTCCATTGCTTATCGAATGCTGAAGTACTGCAAACTTGACTTAGGATTCTTATGGCTACTTTTTGCAATACTGGTTCTGAATCCCCATATTGCTCCCACCATTCTCCAGAAGTTAATTAATGTTGTCGGTTAGATTAGCTTTTGTCATTTACTTTATGTGCTTGCTAGAATAATTTGATAGCAATGGTACTTCAATGCAGATTTTTTTTTGACAATGAGTAACAATGCAGAATTTTTGATGCGTGTAAATATTAGTTGGTGACCTTGCTGTTGTATGAAGTAGAATATAAAGGGCAAATATGACTTTTATTCTATGAAGAGGACGTTTCTAAATTCCAAATATTATGTTTCATTTAAAACAGAACGGAGGAAATATATCAATTATTATATAGATTTTTATATGTATCAATTGCAACATTTTAAAAGATTATGTTATAAAAAAAATATTTCTGAGTTGGTACCAACTTATAATAATTTTGCGGGGTTTAGTTGTCCAAAATAAGTTGGTTTGAAAAATTGGATCAAATGAGGCAAATCTTATTTTATCTAGTTCAACTGAATTATAGTTGAATTCGGATCCGTCATAAACAAATCGGGTTAAACCGAGTATTTACTAGGCCTAATCGAGTTTTGGGTTAATGCTTGGTTGAGATACGGTCGGGTTCGGGTTTGAATGCAGGTATGTGTGGTCAGGTCATAATATAATCTTGCCGGGTGTCGATCAGGTTTGGGTAATCCCAGGTCAGGTTTCGGTCAGATCTGGGGATTGACCCTCACAAGTCGAACCAGGTTCAAGTCAGGTCAGTATCAGGTTGACCCAGTGGTCAGATCTGTTTCTGACACCACTAGTTACACTATCAGAGGGTGTTTGACAATTAGAGTTTTGGAGCAAAAAGAGAGTTTTGGACCACTTTTAGAGCAAAAAGGGGTGTTTGGTAAAAGAGAGTTTTATATAGAGTTTTGGAATAAAAACTCTCAAAAAGAAAAAGCTCCTAATAGGAGCTTTTTCTTTAGAGGATTATGTAAAAGTATGTTCAATGACTTTTTTGCCTCTAATAATAATATTACACTTATGTATTAAAATGTCAATAAATGTCATTTTACACAAGCAAATGGCAATATGCTTTTAGCAATAAGTTAATTGTTAACAAACACATTTATAAAAAAAAGTTGTCAAATCAGCAGTCAAATCTGCTAAACAAAAAGTTAAAACTCTAACAACAAACTCTAAACTCTAACAGTTAAACTCTAAACTCTATTTGCCAAACAGGACCTCAATCTTTTGGCTCAAACTTAACTCAATTTTCGTGTTGAAACTATAACTAAACACTTAACAGTTAACACTCTATGTTTCTTTTTCTGATCTTGGTTGACTATTGTTTTGACATCATCTGTTCTTCACTATTACCAACATCCCATCACCATCACCATCACCATCACCATCACCATCACATCATCACCACCACCAACACATCACCATTACTATCACATCATCACCACCGCCACCACCACCATATAAACATCCATCGTCACCATCACGACCACGACACCAACATCACCACCACCATTACCATAACCATCATCACACCATCACGCCATCACGTCATCATCACAACCATCACCACCACCACCACCACCATTATCACCACCACCACCATTACCACCATCATGACCACCACCATGACCACCACCACCACTACCACCACCACCATCCCCACCACCACCATAACCATAACAATCACCACCACCATCACAACCACGACACCACCATCACCATAATCATCATCGCGTCATCTCTACAATCACCACCACCACCACCACCACAACCATCACCATCACCATGACCATATGTCAAATTAGGTTAAAACCTAAATCTCAACCGTTTGAAACGTACTAAATTTGGGGTTTATATAACATCAAACAGTCATCCTATTCCGATTGATGATCACATATTCATAATCAAAAGAAGCACAAAACTCATTCATTCAAACCAAATGAAGCAAAAATGATAGATACTCTATTAAAACAGCTTAATTAACAATAATTTGAAGATAATTATGGAAAAATAATAAGTAATAAATACCTTCGTTATCGTAATAGGGGCGATAGTGCGAAGGTTAGATGTAAGGAAGAGAGAGAAACAAAAATGACGATATGGTTTTATATAGTAGAGTGTAGACCAAAAACAAAATATTATAGAAAAAATTCAGAATTTCTTTCAAAAGAATAACAATTAAAGAAAATTCAAAACCTCATCAATTAAATAGACACTTATTCGCTATTGCTACTATTTTAATAAATATTTCATGGCTTAGAAAGACTTTTATCTTTTTCATGGCGTACGAGGACTTAAAAAGGGCCGACGCCGACAAAAGATTAAAGAAGGTATCTACGAGCGAAAAAATATTTTTTGGTTCACCGTATAATGCAGCTTCCCTTGCTACTTCTAAGTTCTAACACCATATTGTGATTATTGTCCATATTATATTTCGAGTTTTTAGTTAGAATGCTTTTAGCAGTTTTAACTTTTAATATAACTATCAATCGTGTTGAAAAGGTGAAACTTCGCTACCAATCAACTCAACATTAAAAATTTAATTCAGCGGCTAAGGCACCACATGATCTACTCCTTACCATCTTCTTGTGATCCGAATGCAGTCTGTTTGGTAGTTGGTTATAAATGATGGTAATAAGAATGAATTTGCATGTAAATTTATAAGAAAATCACTGTTTATTCCCATGGTAATACTAATTTATCCTAAAATGTCTATTTTTCTTCTTAAATTTTCATTCCCATCGAATACCTTCTTGTAGGTGGTAGTGAGTGGTAATGAAAATTACTTTCCTTTGGAGAAAAAAAACACAAGCTTAGGGGTAAAATGCTTCCCAAAGGAGAAAAAACACAAACTTGGGGGTTGAAATTACCTCCCATAGAAATTTTATGGGTGTTTTCCTTGTAACATCATGATACTTAAAATTCATTCTCATTACCACCATTTATTAATGACTACCAAACGAGCCGCTAAGGTTTGAGTTATCTTTCCTGTAGGAATTTGTGCCTTGAATCTGGTCAGAAAGGGTTTTCGTCGGCTCGCCCGACCGGGCGGAGTCAGCGTCTCAGCAGGAGCTCAAGGAGCAGGGCGCCCGATGACGTCGGGCGTAGTAGCGAACTACGACTCGGGCAATGGTCGCCCGATCGGGCGCGAGACGATTTCTGGGTTGTCGTGTACCGCCCGATCGGGCGGTGAGCTGTTTGACGCGGAAACGCGTTTTCCGAATTTGCTTATAAATAGGTTTTTAACTTCGTTTATCTATTAGACGATTAAGTCATTAATTACATCTGTAATTCTGGTTTTCCTCCACATCAATAAAAATATTCTCTCTCTGCCCGTGGACGTAGCCAACACATTGTTGGTGAACCACGTAACTCTGTGTGTTGTTTATTGCTTTTCTACATTCGTTATTTGTTCTTTCTCATATTTGTCATAACAAATTGGTATCAAGAGCTTTGGTTTTTCTATTTGAGTGAGAAAGATGTCTAGCATGAATGTGAAAATTGATAAATTTACTGGGAGAAACAGTTTCAGTCTGTGGCAAATCAAGATGCAGGCTTTACTGAAGCAACAAGGGTTGTGGGCACCGTTGGCAAAGAAGTCAACGGATTCAGTCACCGCTGAGATGAAAATTCTGGAGGAAAAGGCACATTCAACAATTATGTTGTGTCTTTCTGACGACATAATTACTGAAGTCGCGGAGCAGGAAACCGCCGCCGGTCTGTGGTTGAAGTTAGAGAGTCTATACATGACGAAATCTTTAACTAACAAGTTGCTCTTGAAGCAACGTCTGTTTAGCCTGCGTATGCAGGAAGGTACGTCTCTGAGGGACCATCTAGATAAATTGAATACTATCTTACTAGATCTTCGTAATATTGATGTTAAAGTAGATGATGAGGATGCTGCTTTAATTCTGTTAGTATATTTGCCTTTATCGTATGAGAATTTTGTGGATTCTTTTATTGTTGGGAAAGATAGTCTGTCATTAGAAGAAGTAAGATCTGCTCTTCATACTAGAGAGGTCCGTCATCAGGCATTTGGTTCTAGTACAGAAAATCAGGCATCGGGATCAGTTGTTACTGGGGGTAAGGGACAAGTAAAATCTGGTAAAAAGAAATCGAACCATAGAAATTCGAATTCTAAGGGTCCTAAAACTAATGATGTCTGTAATTACTGTAACGAAAAGGGGCATTGGAAAAATGAATCCCCGAAGAAAAAGAAGCAGCAGGAAAAGAATGAGGGTTCTGGCACGCTCGCAGCGACCGAAGGTAACTCCGAGGAAGATCTGGCCCTAGGTGCTAATAACCGAGTCACATTGAAGGGATGTGTGGGTTCTTAATTACGGGGCATCGTATCATATTAGTCTATGCGGGAGTGGTTTTCGACTTATGAGCGATAGATGGGGGCAATGTTTATATGGCCAACAGCCTTGCCGCTGCAAAGTAGTTGGAATAGGCTCCATCAGGTTGAGGACTTATGATGGTACATTCTACACCTTGAAGGAAGTTAGGCATGTTCCACTGATGACTAAGAATTTGATATCTTTGAGTCTACTTGACAGTAAGGGTTTCAGTTTTCAAGGTGAAGGTGGAGTTATGAATGTTTACAAAGGTTCAAAGGTGGTTCATTATGAAAGGTATTAAAAATGGTACCTTATATCTTCTTCAAGGTTCTACTGTGACAGGTTCTACTGTGACAGGTTCCGCTGCTGTTGCATCATCTGAGATTCACAAGGAGGATATGACCAAGTTGTGGCATATGAGGCTTGGACATATGGGTGAAAGGCGGGGATGCAAATTCTGTCAAGAAGGGATCTTCTATGTGGGCACAAGGTGCAGGATCTAGAGTTCTGCGAGCATTGTGTGTTTGGGAAGCTTCATCGCAGCAAGTTTCCAAAGGTTGTGCATACAACAAAGGGCACACTTGATTATATCCATTCTGATTGTTGGGGTCCCTCCCGAGTTGAATCTATTGGAGGTCACAGGTATTTTGTGTCGATGATCGATGATTATTCAAGGATGATTTGGGTAATTATGATGAAGCATAAAAGTGAGGCTTTCAAGAATTTCAAGCAGTGGAAGGCTTTGGTGGAAAATCAAGTTGAAAGGAAGATCAAAAGGCTGCGAACTGATAATGGTCTGGAATTTTGTTGGTCTGAGTTTAATGAGTTCTGCAAGAATGAAGGGATTACTCGCCATCATACTGTCAGGGATACTCCACAACAGAACGGGGTAGCAGAACGCATGAATCAGACATTGTTGGAGAGAGCGATGTGCATGCTCTCTAATGCTGGGTTAGCTAGAAGATTTTGGGCAGAAGCTGTAAGTACAGCTTGCTATCTGATCAACCGTGGACCTCACACTGGTATTGATTGTAAAACACCTAATGAGGTGTGGTCTAGTAAGCCTGCAGATTATTCTTTCTTGAGAGTTTTTGGTTCTACTGTTTATTATCATGTAAGTGAGGGTAAATTAGAACCTAGAGCTAAGAAGGGTGTATTTGTGGGTTTTGGGAGTGGAGTTAAGGGCAATTGTAACAGCTCGCACCTCCGATCTGCTAGCTAAACACGCTTAACATTCATAAATCTTAATTATCACTTAATAAAACCTCATCTACAATCATTGGCAACAATATATGTATAACTCAAGTAATCCGATCCTGGACCTATAGGTTAGGGCCCACAATACAACGGTTTTATATTAGACCTTAACAAATCATATATTTATTCTCACGAAGATCGTAAAATTTAATACAACCCAATGTCACAAAGAATTTTGCCTTGCATTAGATCCAATCAGTCTTGGCCTAAAACTCCCTTAGCTTTCTAGCGTTTCTCCAGCTTCCCACTCGATGCCTGTAAATCACAAATAGAGATACAAAACAAAACAACTAAAATGAGCGGAAAGCTCAATAACTTTACTTCATCCCGTCAATACGGTTTTAGTTCACAAATATTTCCATAGATCTATTAAACTTGGAAAGGTACTTATAATAAAGTCGATTCTTTAAAATAGTAAGGCCAACACGACTCAGTCAAAGTAACATGAAATAAATACTTAAAGTGCAACTTAGCGTATAAGGATTCAGATTTCTTACAAAATCTTCTTAAAAACGTCCACGGATATAAATCCGTAAAACAAGGGTTATTTCCGAGAGAAAAACATATTTGCTCACTAGTGTCTTATCAACCGCATAGAATACATAAACAGAACTTCATAAATCCCCTTTGAACGTAAAGTAAGAGTTCACAAATGTTATTTACTTATCTTTCAAGGGAAGTGAACCCGAATAGAGAGGGCATGGTCGACCTGACACTATGCCGTCTCTAACCTTATCCCCTTAGCTTAACTTATAAGGTGATTGCCACCTTACTTAACTTATGGGCCGTCGCCCACCTTTTTCGTACTGCTTGCAAGACTTTTAGGACATGTCCCCTTAACTCTTAACTTTCCATAACTTAACGTATCGTAACTCAACTTATCGTACTTAGATTGTTGTTGTACTTCACTGTCTAGAGACAGCTTCTTCCCCTTCTAAAACATACTCAAAATAGTGCTTTTATAATCAAAATATCGTCTTTTAACTTATCCATAATTTACTCAAAAGCTCATAAGTTACCACACATAACATACATCTCTTGTCGGTTCGCCAAATAGCATAAATGACAAAACATAGATAATAAAAGTCTTTTTCATTAATTCTTTCTGCAATATATACTTTGTGTACAAATCACAATTTTAACTCATATGACCCATTCTGGTCAAGATGAAATACATATTCAAACTAAAAGAATAAATACTTGCGTATATGTTCTGTCACAATAACTTTTTAAGACCTTATTGGCCTAAAATCGGTCATTACATAACTTATACGTAGTTAATAGAAGTTGATGTATCAATATCGAAATCAAGGTATAAACTTATTTACATAAATAGAAACACAACTCTCAGCACGGGCATAGTAATACATTTTTGCTGAACATAAATGTTACCTCGAACTCCTTAGCATCGACATATAACAACTCCGGAAACCCATGATTTCTTGAGCTCCTTGGCTAATCATAGCTAGTCTCCAGAACTTCCTCGACAACCATGATAATAATAGTTCAGTAACTTCTTATCAACTCCAATTACAGAAAACCATTTCAATGTATATTTTTACATAGAAACTTTCTCAACATTTCACGTGAAGTCCCATAGCTAAACCAAATCTTCTAATTCATAAGTAATTGACTTTGTTTCCCATACATATCATCCCCTAATTACTTTATAATGTTGCTAATACTCAATATCACATATTCCCCAAGAAATTTCACATATAAAAAGGTCCTGGTTAAACTTGTAATACAATCTCCTTCACTAACTATGGAAGTTTATAAATAAACCAATTCCACTCATCTAGGATTCCTTACTTCCAATTATATCCTCAACACCAATAATATTCTTAATAGCATTAATCACCTTAACCATAATATCAGTACCAATTTCGCAAAAACAGAATTTGGACACCAATTCGTTTCAGAACATAACTCATTTATTTAATCATTTCAAAACAAGATTAAGAGGATGTAAAATATAATACCTTAGATAGATTAAAGGATTAATTGATAGGAATAATCCCACTTTTGGCCGATATGCTCAAAACAGTCCAACCTTTAACTAATCTCAAAATAATCCCACCTTTGCAACTTACATTCTCAAAATGGTCCTTAACTTGTTGACAACCTGTTTAATAGGTAAAGCTTAACACATGTCGTCATTCTATAGGTCTAGAGTTTTAAATTATAATTTCCATTATTAAAAAAAATTCTCTCTTTTACCCTCCCCTTCCCTTCCATTGCCCCCTCTGGCCTCTCTCTCCTACCCTCTACCACCGTTTCTCTCTCCTCCCTAATTTCTCTCTATCATTAAACACATACCAAGTCAAACACACACCATTCCTTCCCTTTATCTCACTCTCCACTCCAAAAAATCCCACCATCGGGCGTCAATCAATAATAATGGAACCTTCATTCTCTCTGAATTCAAATGCCACCACTCACTCAAACCCAACCCAACTTCTTCATCGTCAACAACGCCGAAGAAGTCATCGAATTCGCATCACCATTCACCGACGACCTTAGGAGCCTTCAAAACCCAGAATAATTAATTTGTGCAACCTTAGGACCATAAATAATGGTTGATTATACTACATCTACAATATCACCATTTGGGGGGTGCTTTCAAACGATCACCATTTTCTTTTTGCGGGTTTTTGGTTCGGTAGAGTGCGGTTTTTGGTGGTGGGTGGGTGGTTCCATGTGGAGCCGGGTTGATTTCGGGTGATGGGCTTTTTGGTTGTGGGTTTGGGTAATTGGGTGGGTTGAGAACGGGGAGGAGAGAGAAGGGAGTTTATTGAGTGGTTGGGTGCGCAGATGGGTGGGTCGGTCGGGTGGGTCGGTGGGGTGGTGTTGGCTGTGGTGGTGGAGTCTAGTGGAGGAGAGGGAAAGAGGTTGTGAGAATAGGGAGGGGGAGATAGAGCTTATTAAAAAGAATAAAATTAGTGTTTTTAACCGGTTCAACAAGTTTCGGAGTAAAAAAGCCCATTTTAAAAAGATTAGGTGTAAAAGTGGGATTATTTAGAGATTAATCGAAAGTTGGACTGTTTTGAGCAGATCGGCCAGAGGTGGGATTATTCCTATCAATTAATCCTATATTAAACTCCAAAATCAGTTTGGGTTTCCTTCAAAGATCAAAAGGACAAGCAGAGCAAGGAACCAAGCTTCAACAACTGAACACCAGCCACCAAGGC
Organism: Beta corolliflora; assembly: GCA_947648045.1. Taxonomy (NCBI): domain Eukaryota; kingdom Viridiplantae; phylum Streptophyta; class Magnoliopsida; order Caryophyllales; family Amaranthaceae; genus Beta; species Beta corolliflora. The sequence goes on along the minus strand of CANSZD010003228.1, from coordinate 449,631 downwards.
AACACCGGCGACCAGCTGAACCGGCGGCCGGGGTTCGTGGCGACGACAGCCAGCTCGCAGCGGCGCGCCGCAGCCCACGGAACGGAGGAGAGAGATACGAAGAAGATGAATTGGGTTTCCTGTTCTTCAGCTTTGGTTTTCCTTTTCTTTTTTTTAACTCATGAATTAATATTCTTAAACTTATGATGGTTAATTTGGAGGCTTTGATTGTGTGTGTTGAAAATTGACACTAAGAAGAAGGAGATTTATTTGGCTTTTTGCTCTTAACAGACACGCATGAAGGAGGAAGAAAGGTGGAAATCTTCTCTTGATGCCACGAAGGAAGTAGAAGGAACTTCTTGGTTTTTTGAAGAAATGACACGGGGAGGAGTGGAAGAATGACAGATAAAATGGGTTTTCATCTTCTTTCCTTTTTACTCAAAAACCAGTAAACTCAAAGTAGTTCAATAACCCAAAATACAGTTAATACCATAGCTTGGCATTATATCTGAGTAAATACCTTCCCAGTACAACAACAACAACAACTAAGCCTTATTCCCAAAGTGATTTGGGGTCGGCTAACATGAATCGTCAACTGAAACCGTTACCAGAGGAGATGTCATCGACAAGAGTGATAAAAAGGTTTTTTTTTTTTTTTTTTTTAGAATTTTTAAAGAAGTTTTTTTTTTTTTAAAGCAAGGTTTACACCAACAAGTTTTAAAAGAGGTTTTCAACAAAAGGTTTTAATACCAACACCATTGAGAAAAAACAAATAAATGCAAGAATCACACCCCCTTCCTCCACATGGATACGCCCCTCCACCCACTTCTATCCAAATCATGCTCTCCTCAATCCCAAGTAACCTCATATCACTTTCAATTACCTTCATCCAAGTCATCTTAGGTCTTCCCCTACCCCTTACAATTTGGTTACTCCTCCACTCTTCAATTCTTCTCACCGGTGCATCACCTGATCTCCTTTTCACATGACCAAACCATCTTAACCGATTCTCCCTCATCTTTTCTTCAATGGATGCAACTCCAACTTTTTCCCGGATCACTTCATTTCTTAATCGGTCCTTCCTTGTGTGGCCACACATCCACCGCAACATACACATCTCCGCCACGTTCATCTTATGAACGTGGCATTGTTTCACCGCCCAACATTCGGTGCCATATAACAAAATGCCTATAAATATTTAATAGAAGATAGAATAATTTAAGCTAGTAAAATAGTTATTCTTTGATTAAATGTGCTTATAAATATGGGCTATTACATTCTACCACCCTTAAAATAAATTTCGTCCTCGAAATTTGAAAATAGACAACTCAAAATCATTTCAAACGAATATGTTCGCATAATTTTTTTTTTTAATATGTTACCATACAAGCTTGCAACTTAACTTGTATCCTAAAAGAGTTTATTGCTTCTTGAACCAAAACAACAAGTTCTGAATTGGACATTGTTATAAGCCTTGATCAAAACAACTCTGAACATACCCTAAGACCTCCAAGGAATATCCACTTTCCCATGATCCTGTAGACAATACTTGTCATCTAATAATCCAACACATGATTTACATTGCAACAATCTCCTTTTTCAGAATTAACAAAATTGCCAGTAAGATATTTCACATAATACTTAAATTAGAATTCTAATCTTCAAAGGTACTCTTATCGTCGAAATTCTTATGTCAAGTCTCAACTCAGTCTCTTAAGCTCATATCTTACTTATTAAACTTTGATAACTTGTAATCAAATCTGATAAATCCCAAGAATCTCTTCCGCGCTAGGTGGCTAACTCGGGGCCGCAAGGTTGCAAGAAATATTCAAATTACTACTCATATTCTGTGATATAATTCTAGTCTTTAACTCAAAATATCAATTCTATCCTCCCAAGTTCAAATACAACACTCGCGAAATCTCAATTTATTGTCAATATGTCACAATTTTTTTTTTTTTTTTACAAATTATAGTTCAAATACTTCTGCTATAAATTCTCAATGTATTTCACATATCTCCAAAATTTATGTGTACAATACTTCATAACTCATAACAAATTTCACACATTGATTTAATGCTTATTATTATAATATCCACATATTTAATATAATACTACGTCAAGACAATCAATCCCAAGTTAATCGCATACTTCTAATTTCGTTATAACTGAGCTTTTATGTCTCTTTATCTAACTTCACCTTTCTTTATTTTACTTTTTTTTTTCATTCTTTTCCTCTACTTACTTAAAGAGATCGATGTCCCTAATTAGCCCTTTTACATTACTCAACTGCCATGTCATATCACCAAATTTAGACAATTAACCTTTTTTTTCTTTAGCCAAATCTAAACACTTTGACTTCCCAAAAACATATTCTCATATCACATATCAGATCCTTAAATAATAGCTTTTCGTAATGCTCAACATTCCATACGACATTAATCTGCAGTCAATCCATCATACATATTCTAAACAATATATACCTCGTTCAATGGAAGTCATCTCACACCATATGCTGAACATGCACTCACATAACTATCAAAACCTTTGAAACCCAAATTCTTAACATTTACCTTCCGATAGCTTAATAATCTCTATATTTCTTAATTCCACAAATTGAAATTCGGATCTTCAGGCATATCAACTCATGCTAATTCACATATGCTTAACTCTTAAATTATCCCATAAACCAATCTCAACCCATATGTCATGATATGAAGACCCCGAAAACCCTAAGATAGCCATGCTCTGATACCATTTGTAACAGCTCGGAGGTCCGAGCTGCTAGCTAAACACGCTTAACATTCATAAATCTTAATTATCACTTAATAAAACCTCAACTACAATCATTGGCAATAATATATGTATAACTCAAGTAATCCGATCCTGGACCTATAGGTTAGGGCCCACAATACAACGGTTTTATATTAGACCTTAACAAATCATATATTTATTCTCACGAAGATCGCAAAATTTAATACAACCCAATGTCACAAAGAATTTTGCCTTCCATTAGATCCAATCAGTCTTGGCCTAAAACTCCCTTAGCTTTCTAGCGTTTCTCCAGCTTCCCACTCGATGCCTGTAAATCACAAATAGAGATACAAAACAAAACAACTAAAATGAGCGGAAAGCTCAATAACTTTACTTCATCCCGTCAATACGGTTTTAGTTCACAAATATTTCCATAGATCTATTAAACTTGGAAAGGTACTTATAATGAAGTTGATTCTTTAAAATAGTAAGGCCAACACGACTCAGTCAAAGTAACATGAAATAAATACTTAAAGTGCAACTTAGCGTATAAGGATTCAGATTTCTTACGAAATCTTCTTAAAAACGTCCACAGATATAAATCCGTAAAACAAGGGTTATTTCCGAGAGAAAAACATATTTGCTCACTAGTGTCTTATCAACCGCATAGAATACATAAACTGAACTTCATAAATCCCCTTTGAACGTAAAGTAAGAGTTCACAAATGTTATTTACTTATCTTTAAGGGGAAGTGAACCCGAATAGAGAGGGCATGGTCGACGTGACACTATGCCGTCTCTAACCTTATCCCCTTAGCTTAACTTATAAGGTGATTGCCACCTTAACTTAACTTATGGGCCGTCGCCCACCTTTTTTCGTACTGCTTGCAAGACTTTTAGGACATGTCCCCTTAACTCTTAACTTTCCATAACTTAACGTATCGTAACTCAACTTATCGTACTTAGATTGTGGTTGTTCTTCACTGTCTAGAGACTGCTTCTTCCCCTTCTAAAACATACTCAAAATAGTGCTTTTATAATCAAAATATCGTCTTTTAACTTATCCATAATTTACTCAAAAGCTCATAAGTTACCACACATAACATAAATCTCTTGTCGGTTCGCCAAATAGCATAAATGACAAAACATAGATAATAAATGTCTTTTGCATAAATTCTTTCTGCAATATATACTTTGTGTACAAATCACAATTTTAACTCATATGACCCATTCTGGTCAAGATGAAATACATATTCAAACTAAAAGAATAAATACTTGCGTATATGTTCTGTCACAATAACTTTTTAAGACCTTATTGGCCTAAAATCGGTCATTACATAACTTATACGTAGTTAATAGAAGTTGATGTATCAATATCGAAATCAAGGTATAAACTTATTTACATAAATAGAAACACAACTCTCAGCACGGGCATAGTAATACATTTTTGCTGAACATAAATGTTACCTCGAACTCCTTAGCATCAACATATAACAACTCCGAAAACCCATGATTTCTTGAGCTCCTTGGCTAATCATAGCTAGTCTCCATAACTTCCTCGACAACCATGATAATAATAGTTCAGTAACTTCTTATCAACTCCAATTACAGAAAACCATTTCAATGTATATTTTTACATAGAAACTTTCTCAACATTTCAAGTGAAGTCCCATAGCTAAACCAAATCTTCTAATTCATAAGTAATTGACTTTGTTTCCCATACATATCATCCCCTAATTACTTTATAATGTTGTTAATACTCAATATCACATATTCCCCAAGAAATTTCACATATAAAAAGGTCCTGGTTAAACTTGTAATACAATCTCCTTCACTAACTATGGAAGTTTATAAATAAACCAATTCCACTCATCTAGGATTCCTTACTTCCAATTACATCCTCAACACCAATAATATTCTTAATAGCATTAATCACCTTAACCATAATATCAGTACCAATTTCGCAAAAACAGAATTTGGACACCAATTCATTTCAGAACATAATTCATTTATTTAATCATTTCAAAACAAGATTAAGACGATGTAAAATATAATACCTTAGATAGATTAAACTCCAAAATAAGTTTGGGTTTCCTTCAAAGATCAAAAGGACAAGTAGAGTAAGGAACCAAGCTTCAACTACTTAACACCAGCCACCAAGGCAACACCGGCGACCAGCTGAACCGGCGGCCGGGGTTCGTGGCGACGACAGCCAGCTCACAGCGGCGCGCCGCAGCCCACGGAACCGAGGAGAGAGATATGAAGAAGATGAATTGGGTTTCCTGTTCTTCAGCTTTGGTTTTCCTTTTCTTTTTTTTAACTCATGAATTAATATTCTTAAACTTATGATGGTTAATTTGGAGGCTTTGATTGTGTGTGTTGAAAATTGACACCAAGAAGAAGGAGGTTTATTTGGCTTTTTGCTCTTAACAGACACGCATGAAGGAGGAAGAAAGGTGGAAATCTTCTCTTGATGCCACGAAGGAAGTAGAAGGAACTTCTTGGCTTTTTGAAGAAATGACACGGGGAGGAGGGGAAGAATGACAGATAAAATGGGTTTTTATCTTCTTTCCATTTTACTCAAAAACCACTAAACTCAAAGTAGTTCAATAACCCAAAATACAATTAATACCATAGCTTGGCATTATATCTGAGTAAATACCTTCCAAGTATGATAATAAAATGCACAACTAAATTTTATCAAACACCAAATTGTTCAAAACTATTTAATAGAAGATAGAATAATTTAAGCTAGTAAAATAGTTATTCTTTGACTAAACATGCTTATAAATATGCGCTATTACAGCTATAGAATCTGGTCACCTTCTGAGAGTCGAGTTATACTTAGTAGAAGTGTAATATTTGATGAAAATTCTATGCTTAATCCCACTGTGAAGTCAATGGTCGTGTCTATTGGTAGTGATGTTGATAACCAGGTGGAGCTGCAAGTCACTCATGATGAGAGTGAATCACAGCACCAAGGTGGAGAAGATCAACATGGTGCTACTGAATCTGAATCTTCTAGTCATCAATCAGCCTCATCTGAAGCACATCGATCTAGCATAGCACTTGATAGAGCTAGAAGAGTTGGTGTGGGACCTCCTAGGAGGTATGGTTTTGAGGATATGGTTGCTTATGCACTGCAGGTTGCTGAAGAGGTGGAGGTAAATACTCATGAGCCATCCACCTACAAAGAAGCTGTTTCAGGTAGTGAGTCTACTGAGTGGCTCGCTGCAATGGGAGATGAAATGGAGTCTCTGGATAAAAATCAGACTTGGGAGCTAGTCAAACGTCCTAAGGAGAGAAAGATTGTCACCTGCAAATGGGTTTTCAAGAAGAAGGAAGGAACCTCACCTTCTGAGGGGGTCAAGTATAAAGCTCGGGTTGTTGCAAGAGGGTTCACGCAAAGGGAAGGGGTTGATTATAATGAGATTTTCTCACCAGTGGTCAGACACACTTCCATCAGGGTGCTACTAGCAATAGTTGCACATCAGGATCTTGAACTTGAGCAACTAGATGTGAAAACAGCTTTCCTACATGGGGAGTTGGAAGAAGAGATTTATATGACTCAACCATATGGGTTCCAAGTTCCTGAAAAAGAAGACTATGTTTGCAGACTGAAGAATTCCTTGTATGGGCTAAAGCAGTCTCCTAGGCAGTGGTACAAAAGGTTTGATAGCTATATGATTGAGTTGGGCTACAACAGGAGTTTGTATGATTGTTGTGTGTATCACAATAAGATGGATGATGGATCATTGATTTATTTGGTCCTGTATGTAGATGATATGCTCATAGCTGCAAAGTCCAAGTCTGATATTGATGGTTGAAGGGTCTTCTCAGTGTTGAGTTTGAGATGAAGGATTTGGGTGCTGCGAAATTTTTTTTAGGGTTGGAGATTTATAGGGAAAGAGATCAGAGGAAGCTTTTCTTGTCACAGATTGGTTACATTCAGAAGATTTTGTCAAGGTTTGACATGTCAACAGCTAAGCCTAAAGATACTCCAAGTGCTTCCAATAATCATTTGTCTGTTGCTTTTTCACCCAAGTCTGCTGAGGAGAAGGAGTACATGAGTCGGGTTCCTTATGCTAGTGCAGTAGGGAGATTGATGTATGCTATGGTTTGCACTAGGCCGGATCTTGCACATGCACTCAGTGTTGTTAGTAGGTTCATGGGTGATCCTGGTAAGGAGCATTGGCAGGCAGTCAAGAGGATTTTTCGTTACCTTAGAGGTACGTCTGATGTTGGTCTCATTTATGGGAATGATACTCAGTGTCTAGTTACTGGTTATTCTGATTCTGATTATGCTGGAGATGTTGACAGTAGAAGGTCTATGACTGGTTATGTATTTACTCTTGGTGACTCTATTGTTAGTTGGAAGGCAACTTTGCAGGCTACAGTTACTTTGTCTACTACTGAAGCATAGTACATGGCATTGACAACAGCTGCTAAAGAGGGAATATGGTTAAAGGGGCTAGTCAGTGATCTTGGTTTACATCACGATTAGGCCATTGTGTGTTATGACAGTTTGAGTGCAATATGCTTAGCCAAGGATCAAGTCCATCATGAGAGGACTAAACACATTGATGTGAGATATCATTTTCTGAGGAGTGAGAAAAGGGTTAAGGTGAAGAAGGTAGGTACAACTGATAATCCTGCTGATATGTTCACCAAACCGGTTCCGCAGAGTAAGTTTCAACATTGCTTGAACTTGCTCAATGTTCGTGATTGTTAATTGCCCTTTGAGGCAAGTCTGGGGCCCTTAGGGGCTAATCTGGTGTCTTTAAGGGACAAATCTGGTCTGGTTGTCTTTCGGGGCAAATCTGGTTGCAGGGAGAATCTGGGCGTTGTGTTCAATGCATCTGTTATCTGGTTTTCTGGTTTGTTATGAGAGGATTCAAGTCAAGGTGAAGATTTGTAGGAATTTGTGCCTTGAATCTGGTCAGAAAGGGTTTTCGTCGGCTCGCCCGACCCGACGGGGCCGGGCGTCTCAGCAGGAGCTCAAGGAGCAGGGCGCCCGATGGCGTCGGGCGTGTTCGCCCGATCGGGCGTAGTAGCGAACTACGACTCGGGCAATGGTCGCCCGATCGGGCGCGAAACGATTTCTGGGTTGGCATGTACCGCCCGATCGAGCGGTGAGCTGTTTCACGCGGAAACGTGTTTTCCGAATTTGCTTATAAATAGGTTTTTAACCTAGTTTATTTATTAGACGATTAAGTCATTAATTACATCTGTAATTCTGGTTTTCCTCCACATCAATAAAATTATTCTCTCTCTACTCGTGGACGTAGCCAACACGCTGTTGGTGAACCATGTAAATCTGTGTGTTGTTTATTGCTTTTCTGCATTCGTTATTTGTTCTTTCTCATATATGTCATAACATTTCCTATGCTAGAGACTTGTTGATGCGATCTGCAACCAATTGAAGCTTAACAAAATGAAATTGAGTTTATTATGCTTTTAACTTTTCCAGGTAAGGAAAAAGGGTCAAGGTGGATAACGAATTGGAATTGCTCAACAAAATCGATACATTTGGCATAACTATTTCATAAGAACAAACGTTAATTTAGGAAGTTATTAATTTTGGAGATTTGAGATAATATCGTATATCAATTATGATAATAATGTCCTTACTTAACTATGTGTTAGATATATCAATTTTTTTGAGAAAAAGTGAAAACAAATAGCTAAGGGCTTATCTGATATCACTGCTGTTTTCAGTTTTTTGTATTTAAAAGTCATATGTTATATGCCTAATAATGGACAAATATAGTCAAACTTATTAGAAATATGATATATGTCTAATAATGGAAATAACTTTTTCTGGTTTGCGGTTTGCTTTTAGTTTAAAAAAGCCGAAAACTGAAAAATAGAAAACAATAACGAACCGGCCCTAAACTTATGCATCTGATACATAGGTAGAAAACCCTATTTACAAATTCATGTTTTTAGTATCTTGATATCTACAATTTGCATAAATTTACATATCTAGACATTATCTACTCTCATGGCCTCATGAGCATAGACAACATTAGTGTTGAAGTGCTGAAAAAACCGACTATAAAATGATATATCATATAGCTGTCAAAAATCAATGAATTTTTTCCCTAAATATTATCAAAGGGAGTTTTAAATCCCTCTATGCGCCAAAGTTATAATTATTTCCGTGCATACTGTCCACGTAGGACAGCACACTAGAATTTTTTATTATTATTTTTGCTTAAACAAACTGCTACTTCGAGTAGCGATGAACATTAAGGCAAACAGCTATTAGTAGTAGCGGTTAACAACAACAAACCCATTACTGTACAGATAATTATTAGGCACTTGGGCAGGAAATTGAAGATAATGAGTAACACTAAATTGGGGTGGCAGACCAACATGTGGGGGAAAAGATTGGCCATATGGAGGATGAGTTGCATACTTGCATATGGTCATATGGAGGTACAAGGAATGGATGGGTTGCATGATGTTTGAAGAATTGATCATGAGGCCTTGAAACATTGCCAAAGTACTGCGATGAATGTACAGTTGAAGGAAGCAAAGTTTGGCGAGGACTCCATATCAAGCGGTCGGGGGAGGAATCCCTTGAAGTTGTCCATGGACTCCTGGAGTATTGCTCTCTCTTTTTCATAGTGTCGTAATATGGGTTTGTTGTTAACCGCTACTCTACAAATAGTAGCGATTTTCCCTTACATAGTATTGAAGAAAATCTAGAACCCTTTTGTAGCATGGAACATTAACCGCTACCCAGTGTAGCGGTTTGAATTAAACGCTACTCAAATTAACGGCTTACTTTAGGTAACTGTCAGTTTGAGTAGTAGTTCTACATAAGTAAAATAAAAAATCCAATTTCTCTCGTGCTAACCTATGTGAACGGTATGGAAGGAAATAATTTTATATTTGACGTAAAGTGTGAATTAAAACTTTCTTTGACATTGTCTAGAGAAAAAATTCAAAATCAATTGTAGAAGGAATCATCGGCGACTCCTATAAAATTCTCCAGTTCATCTCAGTGGGTCAAAAGCTATGTCATACTTCATCTGTTTTTTTTAAGGGATATTATCTCAGATAACCCTGACATATAGGCCTTTTTCCCAAATAACCCCGACATATTCACCCCTATCTCGGATAACCCTAAACTTGTATTTTGTCATTAAACCTGACGGAATAGCTAACGGCGTTAACTTTTCTTAAAACAAAAATAATTAGTTTGTTTTGTTTTTTTAAAAAAAGCCCTAAATCATATATCTCATCTTTCTCTTTGAAACCCACCTAGTTCAAAAGCCCACCTAGTTGTGAAACCATCCCATCCCATCGGAAACCACGACCCAACCCGTCGGAACCCGAGCCCAGCCTCGGAAACCACCACAACAGCGCAGTCAACAATGGCAGTTTCCACCCTCTTTCTCTCATCTCATCTTCTCGCTCTTTCATCCTCTCATCTTTTCTTCTTCCCAACAAAAATACCTCTCTCAGCCTCTCACACTCCATTTTCTCCTCGAAATTCCTCGAATATTTTACCCCCATTCTTCTCGTCTCATGAAGAACTACCCTCGCCGTCGAAATTTTCAGTCCCATTCTTCTTGTCTGATGACAGAAACTTGAAGAACTCTAGCAAAATTCAATTAATTGCGAAAACCGAATTGAATAAAGTTATGTATAATATAAATAGAAAACAAAGCTCAAGAAAATGGGTGCTCGAAATCAAATTATTACCAGAAAACCTAAGATGTTACCAAAAACCCTAGATTGAAAAAAATTGGCAAAGCTGATATGAAGAATCAACGAAATGGAGAGAAAAAAAATCATTTCAATTGTTAAAATGTGTTTTCGCTCTCAACTTCGTCAGGTAGTTGATCTCTTGCATGAGCCTGAGTGTAAACAGTAAACCTTAGTTTTGTCTTCTTTGGTTCGACTTATTGATATATTTTTTAGGTAGCCAATTCCAAATTTTACAACACATTGAAGGAGATGATTCAATTGGGTCGATAAGATTGCTCATTTTTGGGTTGCCGTGGGATTTTAGGAGCAATTGTGTGATTTGTTTGGTTGTTTATGCAAGGGAAAATGGTGAAATATTGAGTAGAAATAGGAATGGGTGATGAATTGCAGGTGGAGGAAAAATCAGGTGATGGTGGATGAGGTGGAGGAGAGAGAGGAAATCAGGGGGTGGTGGAGGGGGTGGATGAGAGAGAGGAAATTACTTGACAATTGATTCCATTGATGAGTGCTTGAGAAGGGTGATAATTGAAGAACAAGAGAGAAAGAGATGAGTTTGTTTTCTTTTTAATTAGTTAACGATGTTAGCTATTCTGTCAGGTTTAATGACAAAATACAAGTTTAGGGTTATCTAAGATAGGGGTAAAAATGTCGGGGTTATTTGGGAAAAAGGCCATGTCAGGGTTATCTGAGATAATATCCCTTTTTTTAAATTGTAATAATTTTCATATATAGGTATTTTTATTTAGTTGCAACATTTTCTTTCTTAGTAAAGGTTTTGGGACAATTTGACCATTTTACCCTCACTTTACCTACCCCACATGCAAAAACTAGGGATGATTAGGTCAAATCTTACCTTAATATTTGTGCAAATAGACATTTGTTGCAACTAAAAAAACAGAGGTAGTGTATCCGAAGATGTCATATTTGATATTTGATAAATTGACAGTTTGTTAGATCGTCTTTGAAATTTTTGTGATAGAAATCGAATACCCTTGTTTTTTTTTTGAAGAGGAATACCCTTGTCCATCTTCGTGGAAGATGCAATACGCACTTTTGTGTATCCCGTAATTGTATAAGAACACAGCCATTCCCATCAGTTTGACTAATTCGCTCTTCTTTCTTTTCGTTTCTTTTTTTGTTTCTTTTCTACTACGATTCGTTTGACGACTATGTGAATGTTCATCGGCTAACTTATGCAGATTAATTTTGTCACTTCATTTTAATATTAAATATATTATGCATGCTATTTCAATTGAATTTCTATGGCGTGATTCGAATTAGGCGAGGTTCTCCGTTGTTTACCCAAAGATAGAGTTTATCAAGGCTCGGGGCCAGAAATTTGCCTAAAAGATGTTGGGCCAGGCTCAATTTTCAAACCTAATTTTATGCCTCAAACCCAATAAAATATGTCTGGGCAAATTAATTTTTTTTTTTAAGCAAGGCTTTGTTTCTTTACCTTATTTTATACGTCCTCCGTTTCTTTTTAGTTGTAACACTTTTCTAAAAGGGAAATTTCTAATTAGTTACAACACTTTCTACTTTTGTTTTTCCTTTCTCTCTATCTCTCTCCAATCACATGGGGCCATCTCCTTTTTTCCTCTCTACCTCTCTCCTACCCAAATTTTACATTGGAGTTTGTGAAAAAAAAGTGTTGCAACTAAAAAGAAACGGATGAAGTATTATCTCTTCTTCTTTGAATCAGATCAAACTTGAAAATGTTAGATCAAACCAGGCAATAACCTCTTAATTCAGTTTAGAGTTACTAATTGCAAAATACTTCATATGTAGTTTTTGTTTTGGTATAAACTATAGAAAATAGATTTTTGAAAATTACGTGTTCAAATGAACCAAGAAGATCATACGAATATGCTTTTCCTTTTTTAGGCAGCAGTGACTAGCTCGTCACGGTGGTGTGCTCCTCCCAACGGTGCTATCAAGATAAACACAGACGCGAGTATTGGGGAGGAAGGTTGGGTCGGACTTGATGTGGTGGCTCGTGGCTCGGATGGAAGGGTTTGCTTTTTCGGCAGTGAGGAGGATTCGAGCATATTGGCCTCCTGAGGTAGTTGAATGTAAAGCCATTCACATGGCAATTCGACTAGCCAAAGCTCATGGAATGAAGGATGTGCTTATCGAGTCGGATTTGCAGGTGGTGACTACAAGGTTAACAAAAGCGACATTCTTTTTCTCGAATTTGGATGCGATCTTGGAGATGTTCTTTTCTATGTGTGATTATTTTAATTCTACTAGTTTTCTTCATGTTAAAAGAGATGGGAATATTGTTGTCCATAATCTTGCTAGAGTAGTGTCTTTTAATTTGGTATCGAACAATGTTGGGAGAATCATTGTCCTAGAGATGTTGCTCCTTATATACTTATGGACACTTTGTCCCTTGATTAATGCACTTCTTTTTCCCCTAAAAAAATACGTTTTTCCTTTAAAATCGGCGTAAAATATGGTCAAAGTTTAGTCAGACATTGAAACTAGACAAGAAAAATTCATAATTAATAACATTATTTTAGGTGGAAAAAACATAGGCTAAGTTAAATTTAAGTTAAAAAGTACATTTCATGCTTAAAAAAATCAGCACCAAAGCTAAAAAAATTTGCGCAAAAGCTCAAGCTGGAAATTTCTACAAAAACCCAAGGTGAGCTAGCCGTGATCATCTTTACTCAAAGATATTATCCATAACTACTATCCAAAAACTACAACTATTAACTTGAAAACATAACTAATTATTTAAAACTATAATTATCAATACAAAAACATAACTATTCATCCAAATATCATAACTATTAATGCGAAACTCATTACAACACCTATTATATATCATTAGTACACCCACTATATATATATATATATATCTAAAACTCAAAAAAACAAACAAATGCCGTTACACATACTTCTCCTCCTCTCCTCCACAATCAAATGAGACATTAAACAATAAAAATGTGTGTTTCAAGACTTGAACCCATGACCTCTCATTTGATGTGCTAATACACTAACCAACTACACTACAATGCTCATGTTGGTCTTTGTGGGGGAGAAAATTCATTTAAAGACATATATTTCTATTTTTGAAGACTTCAAATACTCCCTCTGTTTTTTTATCCTTCTCACTTTTTTAGTGCACGTCTTCCAATGCAAATCTTTGAAGTTAAATATCTTTCATTATATATTAGTAAAAATTGTAATGATCGAATATTAATAAAGTACTAATTGAGACGAATCAAATAAGACCCTACATGACTATATTTTTTCTTGTAAATTCAAAAAAATTGAGAAGATTCTCTTTAAGTATGAATAGTGTCAAGATTCCAAGTGAGAAAGATAAAAAAAACAGAGGGAGTACATGTCAGTAAATAATCCGGAGCGTATGACCCGGGACAAGAACTAGTTATCATAACTAAAAGCTCAAACACCATAACTATTAAGCTAATAATTGGAACTATTTGCCTAGATATCTTAATCATTAACTAGAAAATCATAAATAGTAACCAAAAAACCATAACCATTAACCAAAGACCATAACTGACCTATAATTATACTCCCTCCGCTCAAAAATATAGCACTTGTGTTCATTTTTCATGGTCAAAATTATACGACCTTCTCATGTTTGGAAGAGTTGATAAAAGCACTGCTTTCATCATGAGAGATATTCTTGACACCTTTGGGAATGTTTCAGGTTAAAAGGTGAATGAAGAAAAAAGTTGGCTATTTTTCCCCCCAACACTCCAAATGAGTTGAGAGCCCTGTTCCAAGACATTTTAAATATCCAAGCATCTTATTTAGGGTCTTATCTTGATCTCCCCCTCGCTCATAAATAAACTTCCTAACCAAAAATATGTTCAATTTGTGGTTACAAATTTAGAACGAAGCTCGCCATTTGGAAAACCAAGTTTCTTTCTAGAGCCGGGAGATTAATTCTCAGCTCCTCCACCCTCAATACCATCCCTTTAAACCTTTCTCACCCCAAATGAAGTTATTACATATGGTGTCAAGCTCGTTTAAAGTAGCCTTCCATCCTTTTCTCCTAAAGTCTCAAGTACTAGTGGGAAAAAAAGCCAAATGACACAAAAGAACGGATCCATTACTTTTTTTTTGCACAATATTTAGATCAACTAACTAATCCGATGGGGAGGAGAACCAAATTAGTTAGTTGATCTAAACACTTCTTGACCCAAGCTTTTCACCAGACCCGACTTTTTGTGAGTCCAAATTTGTTCTGCTTTTAACTCAACCCTTAGGGTTTCCTCCTTTTAACTCCACAAACTTGATTTCCCCCTTATTCTCACTTTACCCCTCTCTCATGGATTCCTCTCTCACCAAGTCACCACCAACCAACCACCACCTTCTCCTTCAAACACCATCTCTCACCACTAGGGATGACAACGGGTCGGACTTGGATCAGATTATGCATAATTTGACTCCGACCCTACAAGAAGTCGGATTTTAAATCTGACTCCGACTCCAACTCCCACTCCAAAAATCCAAATATGATCCAACATAAAATCCTACATCCGTGTCCGACTTCGATTTGACTTTTTGTCACCCTATTTTTTTAATAAAAAAAACTTAATAAAAACAAATAATCTAATTATTACTATTTTTTTAATAATCATATGGAAATTAAACATTATTATTTTTTTTAACAATCATTTCTTCAATGGAATGTTTTTATATAATACAATTGCCTTATAGCCAGAGTCAGATTATACATACATAATACATTAATATAAATAAAAATGGATAAATTGCCTTAAAGTCGGAGTCGGGTTCATTTTTTATGGGATCCGACTCCAACCCTTATCCGATTCGGAGTCGAACTTTTTAAATGGAGTCGGATTCGAATTAGTTTTTTGTCGGAGTCGGCTCAGAATTTTTCCTTCGGATCGGAGCGGACTAGGGTCAAATCCGGACTGGATTACCATCCATACCCACCACCATCTCTCCGCCACCCGACAAACACCAACAACCACCATCTCCCTCCGCAAGTTCGTCGCACACCACCACCACCACCAGTCTTATGTTCTTCCTCTCTATCTCTCTTTCTCCTCAATAGCAATAATGGGGTACATGCGTGATATTTGTTGGTGTATTCTTCTGGGTCAACCTTATCCGAGCCAGGTTAGGGATAGGATTTGTGTTTGCACATATGCTTGATTATTGTATTTGTGTATATGGTTTTGTATTTGCAACATGGTTTGTATTCTTCTCTAAGTCGAATTTAATTTCCATTTGTTATTTTCTTCAATTTTTTTCATTTGTCAATTTCCATTTGGTTAGGGTTTGTAATCCCCCTTATTTTCTTAATTTCCATTTCCATTTGTTAGTCTTTGATTCCCCTATTCAAACATATTCTCGCGGCACACGTCGAGTAAACATGACTGAAAATACCGAAACCAACAACCCAAAACCTGACCCAGTCTATTTTTTAGGCTCGAATGATAATCCTGGCAACTTTATCACTTCGATTCAGTTGAAAGATGATAACTTTGATGAATGGGCATGCGCGATTCGCATGTCTTTGAATGCAAAACGCAAACTTGGATTCCTGGATGGAACTATTACTAAACCTACAACTGCAGAAAAGTTGGCAGATTGGAACACGATTCATTCGATGCTTGTTTAGTGGTTATTGAATACGATTTCCCCTCATCTCCGTTCGTCGGTGTCTTTCTTTGAGAACGCACGTGATTTGTGGACTCATCTTAAAGAACATTTTTGTGTCTCTAACGGGACACAGATTTGTCAATTGAAATATGAGATTAGTGAATGTAAGCAGAAGAAGGGCGAATCCCTAGCCGACTACTTTGGTCGCTTGACTCGTCTTTGGGACGAGTTTTCCTCCCAAGAACTTGCGCCGACTTGCTCACTGGTGGCTCGAAGTGCCAAGTCTTGATTTTTCTTGACCAACTCCGCACTCAAGATCGTCTTCACTGTTTTCTCATCGGTCTTGATGATTCCTATGGACCGCTACAGTCCCATCTTCTTGCGCAGGACCCACCGCCCACTGTCACATGGGCGTACCAGATTATCGCTCAAGAAGAGCGTCTGCGTGGACCGAGTGCTTCTTTGTTACCTGCGCTTGGTGAAGCTTTGGCCTTTGCTGTAGATTCGCGTCCCAAGACCCGGACTTTGAATGATGGACTTCTTTGCACCCATTGAAATTGCACATGTCACGATGCATCGGGGTGCTTTCGATTGATCGATTACCCCGAGTGGTGTGGTGATCGTCCTCGGGGTACGCGCGGGGGTGCAGCAGCTCGGGGAGGCCGTTCTGACCGTGGTCGCGGGCGTCGGGGACGGCTCCAGTCGCACGCGCCAACAAGGCGGTGGCTCATGTGACAAACCCGGCGGTAGTAGTGGCGCGTTGACGTCGCAGCCGCGGGATATGATAAGCGCCGGTTTGGACGGCATCACTCCTAAACAGTGGCAACAACTCTTGGATATGTTGAACTTGCCTAAACATAAAGATCATTTGAACGGTGAGTCTTTATGGATTTTGGATACAGGTGCTACTCATCATGTGACAGGCACATTTTCGCAGTTGAGTACAACACGGAAAATTAATGGTTGTCCCAAGTGGGGTTGCTTGGGACGGTAGTTCTCGCGTAAGCTACTCATGAGGGAGATGTGATTCTTCCTGGAAATATCAAACTTACTAATGTGTTATATGTGCCTAATCTTGATTGTAATTTGATTTCCATCCCACATTTATTAGATTATGCAAACTGTATTGTTCAGTTCACTAAAAACGTTATGTGTATTACATGACTGCAGGACGAGGACGCTGATTGGAGCGGGTGAACGGGAATATGGGCTTTTCTTTTTTCGGGGCGTTCCAGAGGTGAAGATCATGGTTGTGGATGGCATGGCATCTATAGATATGTGGCATAAGCGTTAGGGTCACCCTTCGGAGAAAGTTTTACGTCATTTACCGTGTGTGAGTCAATCTAGTATTAGTAGTTGCAATAAAGATGGGTGTGATGTTTGTTTCCGAGCCCATCAACCTAGAACTAGTTTTCCTAAAAGTAATAGTAGAGCTAGTAGAATTTTTGAGTTAGTTCATTGTGATTTATGGGTGCCATATCGAACTAAGTCTGCTTATGGTGCCTCATATCTTTTTTAACAATAGTAAATGATTTTTCCCGCACTGTTTGGACGTATTTATTATATAATAAATTGGAGATTGGGATTATGTTTCTGCACTTTGTGGCTTTGGTTGACCGACAATTTAATCAGAAAATCAAATGTGTGCACAGTGATAATGGAACTGAATTTAATTGTCTGAAAAATTATTTTGTGCAACAAGGGATCATCTTTGAAACTTAATGTGTTAAAACTCTATAACATAATGGTAGGGTTGAACAGAAACATCAACATATTTTAAATGTTGCACGTGCTTTGACATTTCAGGCTAATCTTCCATTGAGATTTTGGGGGGATTGTGTTCAGGCAGCTTGTCATCTAACTAACAGAACTCCATCTATCATTATTGATTATAAAACCCTCTATGAATGTTTATTTGGCAAGCCCCCTACGATGACAGATATCAAAATTTTTAGTTGTTTGTGTTATGCATATAATTTATATTATGGTGGTGATAAGTTTGCTAGTAGGAGTCGTCGATGTGTTTTTGTTGGTTGTTCCTACACTCAGAAAGGATGGAAATTATATGACTTAGACACCAAGAAATATTTTGTTTCCCGTGATGTGAAATTTATTGAACATAAATTTCCCTTTAATGTGTCTGACCCATTGAAAGTTTCGAATGATGCTCATAATATTGTGGACATGGAATATTGTGAGAAGGAGATGCCTATGCCCCTTGTTGAGGTTCCCATGACGGTTGAAAGGGGACTTGGTGCAACGGGGGATGGGGCGCAGGGTGTTGCTGTTGGTCTCGATGATGGACCACAGCTTGTGGCCGAAGGGGGTGGCGAGGTTAGTGAGCCTCGTGGGCTGCCTGGCATGGCCCCAGATCATGGGGTGCCGGGTGGTGAGGAACCTCGTGGGGCGCTACATGAGGAGGAGCCTCGTGGGGCGCAGATCCAGGAAGGAGACGAGAGGATGGTGTTGAGGTGTTGGGAAGGGGCAGACGTACCAAAATCCCAAATAAATACAGGTTTATGTGACTCATACTATAGTGAAAAAGAAAAGTTCATCTGCTCAGGCACCTTCTTCATCGACGTCCTCAGGTACTCCCTATCCTATTACACATTATGTTACATGTGAAAAGTTTTCTGATAAACATCGCAAATTTCTAGCTGCTATAACTGCAGGGAATCCTCCAAAGTCATTTATAAGCTATGAAGCATGAAGGGTGGCGTGAAGCCATGGGAGCTGAGATAAAAGCTTTGGAGGATCAAGGCACTTGGGAATTGCAATCTCTTCCTCCCGACAAGAAGGCCTTGGGGAGTAAGTGGGTGTATACAGAAAAATATGATGAGCGAGGGAAAATTGCGGTGGTTGAGGCCGATTGGTTATATTTGGTCATTATCGGTGGAAGGAATTGATTATAATGAAACTTTTTTCCCCGTAGCAAAAATGACAATGGTTCGTACTTTCCTAGCGATTGCAGTAATGTGAAAAAGTGAGATATTCATCAGATAGATATCCATAATGCATTTTTACATGGTGATTTGGAGGAAGAAGTATATATGAAAATTCCTCCTGGGTTTCAGGAAGGAAATACTAATCTGGTATGCAGGATGAAAAAATCGTTGTATGGTTTGAAGCAGGCACCTAGGTGTTGGTTTGCAAAATTGGCCACTGCTCTGAAAGCCTATGGGTTTAAGCAGACTTATTCTGACTATTCCTTGTTCTCTTTGACCAGGCTAAATATACAGCTGAATGTTCTTATCTGTGTGGATGATATGATTATTACAGGGAATGATCAGGGAGCTTTACTGAACTTCAAACCTTACCTTGGAAAATGTTTTAAAATGAAGGATTTAGGTGCTTTGAAATATTTCCTAGGCCTTGAAATTGCCAGGGGGCCGTAGGGAATTTTTATGAGTCAACGAAAGCAGCTTACTGGGAGCCAAGCCGCCCGAGTTTCCTATGGAGCAAAGACCATCGCCCGCTTTGCCGATGGTCTTTTGTTTTACGATGTAGAGAAATATCACAGATTGATGGGCATGTTGATTTACCTTGATGTTACTAAACCTGATCTGGCATATGCGGTTCATATTTTGCCATAGTTTATGCAGGCTCCTAAATTGTTCATTGGGAGGCCGCTCTGAGAGTGGTTTGATATTTGAAGAAAAATTCTGGACAGGGTGTATTATTTCATTCTGATAGCGATCTCCGCCTCGAACGGTGGTGTGATTCTGAGTAGGCCAGTTGTCCTATTACTCGGAGGTCCTTGAGTGGGTGGTTTGTATTGTTGGGATATTCTCCTGTCTCCTGGAAGACTAAGAAGCAGCCTACAATGTCTCGATCGTCTGCAGAGGCAGAATATCGTTATATGGCTGCTATTGTTTGTGAATTGAAGTGGCTAAAGCAGCTACTAGGTGATCTTGGAGTTTAGCATCCTGCAGGAACGCGATTATATTGTGATAGTCAATCTGCGTTATATATTGCCAGGAATCCAGTGTTTCATGAACGTACTAAACATATTGAGGCTGATTGTCATTTTGTTCATGATGCAGTGACTGAAGGTCTAGTGCGTTCATCATATGTTCCTACTAAGTTTCAGTTGGCAGACATTTTTGCTAAAGCGCTTGGTAGGACTCAGTTTAAATTTTTATTGTCCAAGTTGGGTGTTCGCAATTTGCACGCTCCAACTTGAGGGAGGGTGCTAGGACTCTATATATGATATGTATTAGGAATAGGATTGTTATTCCTAATCTGTGATGAAGTAGGACTCTCTACTTAAGTTGTATAAATATATTTTGATGATGAATGAGAAAGGTGACGGAAATTGAACCTAATTTAACACATACCAAAAGCCAATTGATCCGTTTTTTGGTGAAAACCGGACCAATAATGTTAAACTGATCCGATTTCGAATCAGAGCAGTTTACTTTGGTCGACCGTGCCGCCTCCAACCGATTCAGTTCATTTCCAATTCTGTTAAGGTCGATTTGACTGGATCAGATGAGATTTTTTTCCACTAGTGAAAGGGGGGCTAGGGGCGCGATCCCACCATTATATTAGTACCATTCCAATGGCCAAAATGGGCTGGAAGTTGTTTCATGGTAAAGATAGCCTGGCTAAAGCTTATATAAGGTCTAGGTATGTTTGAAAAAATGGAGTCACCATCTTCAAAAATGTGTCTTAATATGGAGGAGTATTGGGTTTGGGTGGGATTTTCTCTTCAAAGACAGAATTTGGCTCATTGGGGATGGCTCCTAAAATATCTGACCTTCCATTATGCTCTCTATTTTCTAATGACACTTTCTAATGGGCCATCAAAAATTGACTTTTGCAAGGGATAATACTCATGCTGATATTCAAGCTATTCAATTGGGCCTTTAGCTTGCGTTTGATTCACATGCCACTCGTCTCACTATATATTCCGACGGTTAAGCTGCAATTGAAACAATAAGGGAAACTCAAAGAGTTCATGATTTGTTGATTGTTTGGTTGCAAAAATGCAGGGAGCTTCAGCACTGTTACCAGGAAGCGGAGCTAGGGTACACCAAGGGCACCAAGAATGAGATGGCTGACCTTTTAGCGACGAAGGAAAGGAAGAATTAAAAAGAGATTAGAGTGAAACGAGAATGTCTAACAAACTCCTTATTTGGTATTTAAGATTGTTTGAAGAGAAATTAAAAAAGATTTGAGGGACATCATGCTTGAAGAAGGAAGAAAAAGGTTATACTCCAAAGTAAATGGGAATAACTTCTAAATAGAACTATCGAGTAGAATTTCAAATTAAAGCAAATGAAAAATGGTCATAAGTGGGCCCCACATAATGGATTCATGGACGAAGTACGTTAAATGGTAGCAAAACCAGCAATTTAGGAATTTGAAAGGTAGTTAAATTAGAGAAAATTGTAGAAAGGTAGTTATTTAACAAAATGGGATATAAGAAATGTACTAAAAATCAAAAAAATCCAAGAGGTTACGATACTCATAACGGATGAAAAAATGATTAGTCCGCAAATCGTTTTATGTGGTGCCGTTTGAGTTGGTTTGGGCAAAAGTACTATAGTGCGGTGCGATTTTATTTAGAAAAATATCAAACCGCATATTTCCAATATGGTTTGAGTTATATCCCAAACCGCACCAACTCAACTTACGAACAGTCCTAGCCATGAAGGCCCGACCGGTGTAATAGTGTAAAATAATTTAGTTATTTGTACACAATTTATCCGTCTACCGTCTGGCGTCTACCCGCACATTACCAAATTTACCATCATTCAAAGGGCGGGTGGTTGAATGATAAAGCTAATTTTCCTTTTCATTATACGAGACCCCTCTTTGGCTCCTTTAGTCTCCATATAAAATTACTCAGAAGAAAATTCACTGAAATTTCTTGACGAACTTAGGTAGTGAAAAATGGCCATAACCGAATTTTGAGTTTTTGAATTCTGCATGCTCCAGCGATAGCCGATAATCCAGAGAGTACTCTTTTCGGTGAGTTCTTTTCGTTCAATTCTTTCTCTCAATTTTTAGTATTATCTGCTTCTGATTTTATTGTTCATTGTCAATTTTCCCGTTTTATGTGTTAATTAATTATTTCCAAATAACAGACCCAAATTAAATACTTCTACTCTTTGAAACTATGTGCATCAATTGGGTTCACATGATGTGCATCAATTGGGTTCACATGTCTTGATTTTATAATTACTAGAAATCTAAATTTCAGATGACAATTCTGTTCTTTAGTGAACTAGCGAGTATGGATTTTGTTACTTGTCAATCAAATAAGAATCTGATATATATATCTTTTGATGTAAAGCTTAGTCATTATAAAATTATTAGTTTTGCAAGGAGTTGGGTATTTTGGTAGTTGAATCTTAGGTTCTTTTGGTTTCAATATTTTTTTTGGCAATAAGTGCACACAAGAAAAAGGAACACCCTAACCCATGCATTCTGACGAGCGACAACAAGTCATTTCATGGGTCGACACATTAAGCCTAGAACACATTGTACAAGACACCACACTACTAATACACTTCTTACAAGGGGAAGGAGTTACATCTAAGGGAATTAAACCTACTAACTTGCGCTTACAACCAATACAGGGGGGATAAGTCTTTGAAGCTGCAACCTGAAAGTACCTTGACCTTGGTTTGCTTGGATACAAACCTGTTGGGTTATCCCTCCAACTTGGAGGAAGAAGTCCATAATAATAATGTTATTTGGGCTTGTTATGTTTAGAGCCATGTGGGTTTAATATTTCTTAAGCCCATATGATGACAAAAGTTGAAAGGGCTTAGTAACAAAATATAGGTACTGCTGAAGATCAATTGCAGTACATCAGAAAATACACACGCACAAAGCAGAACAAGCAGGAACCATTCTCTCTGTTTTCTTCCTTGAGAGCTGATCCGTTTTTTGCTCCGATCGAGGGTAAAACGTGGTCCGATTGTCACCAAGTTTTGACACAGCGTTCCTGGCATATCAACCTTCATATCCAACGGTTGCATTGTCGTTTTGTTCTCCCAAAGTCGGTATTTTGTACTCAGCCCTAAATTCTCCATAATTGTTATTTTTCCACTTTTGAGTGTTTTTATGGAGTGTAGTTGTTCCAAGAATGTTTCTTGATGTTTGTAGCACCTCTAGTATTATCTAGGGAAGACATTGGTGTACCCACTTATTTATTGTTGATTAGTGGAAGAGCTTGGTACCGTTCTACGGTGCCCGTGGAGGTTTCCCTTGTTGGGGTTTTACCACGTAAATCATTGTGTGCTTATTTTTCCATAGTTTGTGGGCTGCATATATTTTGTTTCTTGCTGTTCATATTACATTTGGTTGAGATTGGTTGTGATTGCCATTTTTACAACACAAGTGGGAAAGTTGTTTATTTGCTTCCGCTACACATTGTGTGTTGTTCTTGATTACTTTCCCAAAAAAACCTTTGAGTGATCTCGAACTGACATTGAGCAAAGCCTTTCGTATGTAGACCTGGCAATCCTTAGTGCTCTCATCCTTGCTTCCCTAGCTGCTTTCCTTTTTATAGACACCACTGTAATAATTGATAATACATGACCCTTGCTCGTGACTCCTACATCTGTCTCTTCTGCATAACCTACCTTTGGTTGGGTTGAATCATAGACTGCATCTTCTTACATATCTGCATCCTTTTGCTGAAGACTTGACTGATTAAGTAAGCCGGTGACAATCTCCATTGAAGTCACCATATTTGAGACCTCTGCTACCCTCAAATCTTATTTGGGGGGGAGGCTCCTTCCTGATATATATGGTTTTTTGTTTATGAGATACGAATTGACATCAACCTTGAATGGGATTGATATAAATGCAATTCTTTTTCTTATTGCAACCTTTTCATATCTTCCCGAGAGATATTAAGAAAGTGGGAAGATCTATTTCTTTGGACATAAGTCACATAATCAGGATGGCAGGAAGACTTTGATCTTATATCTTTAGTCTCGGCCATATTAGAATTTTCAAAGTTAGGGATGTTCGCAACATCCTCCAGCCTTTCAACCCTCACATCAGTTAAAATATTGCCTTCTTTCTTACTTGGACAATTCTGAGATCCAATGACTTCTATGCCTGATACACTATGAGCTTCCATCTTATCGATCAAGCTCGTCGAAGAGTCCTTTCCTTTTACATTATCCTGCTCAAATCCATCCTTATTCTCCACACACTCCTTTTCCTTCTTGTTTGAAGAAGAAATTCCTAATCCTAAACCTTTGGGGATATGATTCTCAAGGATCGTTTTTGATTTTTCCTTATACAAAAATCTTTTGAACTCTTCAAGTTTCACAGATACCTCCCGATTTCCAGGGTCAATCTGGGTTGCCATTAATAAATCCCAATATGCCCACTCTCTTTTTCCCAATTCTATTGCGGCCATTGCTCTTCTAAACAAAGCTTTAATACTATTCGGATTGAAGTCTAAGATGATTGAGCAAATTCGACCTACTTGCTCAAACTCATTTTTTCTGCTAAAACAAGCAACAAAATTTAAGAGAATACAAGTAGCCAACTCAAAACATTCAACTATTTTTTTTTTCCTCTACAACTTTATATCGAGCAAGAATGAATCCTGCATAACCATGCTTCTCTAGGGCATCATCAATTTTCCTTTGTTTAAAAAATAGATTATTTTCCTCCTTTAGCTCTTTTGCAATATCAAGGACACCCCTTGAATTTATGGAATTTGAAATTAACTCAATGAAGCATTCATCTTCCTCCATTAGATCATCTCCCTCAGTAAGGAGCCGATTAATCTCCCCCTTAAGACACTTATACCCCTCCAAAGAAAACATCATAGACCCATTACAACTCAACCCTAGATAAAACTAGAACCCGATTAAATAAAGCTTAATTTAAAGCTTGCACTTTATTGAACCCCATATCAGAAAAAAAAAACTCAAAACAGGTGAAATTGAGCTTAATTACGAAGGATTTAGGCTATGTTCAGTTCACCTTATTTTTACTTATTTCAAATCAGATCATATCAGACCAGATCAGATCATATCAGAAAAAATAAGTTCAGATCAGATCAGATAAGTTCAGATCATGTTTATATTTAAAAACTTATTATTATTGTTATTATTATCATGATTATTATGATTATTAGTATTACTAATGCTATTATTGTTATTGTAATAATAATAATAATAATAATAATAATTATTATTATTATTATTATTGTTGTTGTTGTTGTTGTTATTATTATTATTATTATTATTATTATTATTATTATTATTATTATTATTATTATTATTATTATTATTATTATTTTATACGATTACTATTACTATTAATATTACTATTTACTAGTACATTTGTTCCAAAAGATTATTATTATTATCGTTGTTGTACTTATTAATTATTAATATTGGTAATTATTATTAATGTCGTTGCTATTATTATAAATGTCATTGATATCACTATTTGAAACTATTTGTGTTCAAGAAGAAGAATGTTCTTTTTTATTTTTGTTCTAATTAATAATTTTAATATGTGATGTTCTTTTTGATGTTGTACATGTAAATAATATAAACAATTTTGGTAGAATAATATAAATTATATGTTACTAGTTTATATAAAACATGAGTAGCATGAGATAACCTAATTAATGGTGTTGGCATCACGTTCAAAAATTTCCCTACAAAGGATTTGAATTTATCTTTAAAAATAAAGTTTATATAGAATAAGACAACGATATAAGAAGAATATTTAACCATTTTGTTCAAGATCATATGATTATATATATTTATAGGTTTATTTATAATAAAAAAGAACAATTTATTGATATAACAAAGAACATGTTGTTAGTTAAATCCAAACATGTCATCAATATAAAAATAACATCTATCTTTTATTTTTAGAATATTTTCATTAAATAGATTTTGTATGCTCTTTCAGTATATATTCTTTTTTTAATATCATTATATGTTCTTTTCATTACTACCTAAATTCTTATTATAAACGGACCTTGAACATGAACAATATGTTCTCTTTACCATGAACAATATGTTTTTTTACCTAAAATGTTGTGTTTTTTTTGGCCCCTTTCGGGAACCCCGTGGTAAGATGAATTTCCTCTAGGCTGTCCTCGCACAGGGTCACTCACCCATAGGCCCAACAAGCTCCAACCCCCCTCCCCCCACCCACAACAATATTAAAATTTATGTTTCCACTAAGATTTGAACCTTGGTCTCCCATGTGGAAGATAGGAAGCCATACCATTGGACCCAAGAGTCCTTGGTCTTTTATTTTTAATTATATGTTCATATACTAATGTGTTCTTTTTCAAAAAAAATAATTACGCTATTATTATTATTATTATTATATTATTTATATTATTATATTATTATTATTATTATTATATAATAATAATAATAATAATAATAATAATTATTATTATTATTATTATTATAATTATTATTATTAAAAGTTGTGCATAGTAATAAAATGATAGTAATAGTAATACTAGTAATGAAATACAAGGTAATAATAATATTAGTAATAATATGTTTTAGGGTTTTTTGTTAGAAAGGACCTAATAAAATACAAGTTTTGTAGGGAATGACCTAATTAATTTTTTTTTTGTCTAAAAGGACCTATTAAAATACTTCCAATTGTTAAAAGGAACCAGTTTATGAATTTCAGACCAAAATTACCATGTTTTGTTTTTGGGTGCCTTAGATTTATTGTTGTAACTGCCGCTTTAGTGTAGTTGGTGTTTAGTGTAGTCAAGATGCAGGTGTTTAGTGTAGTTGTTGTAAGTGGCACCTTAGTGGCACCACAGTTGTCGTTTCAACTTCTTTTGGATTAGCAATGGCGAAACTTACGTATATGTATGACAATTCCACTTGTTGATGCTCATTGATAATACATTTGGACAACAAAAAAAGTATTCATGCGCATAGTTTTTGGCTCAAATATATTTCATAGATTGCAATAGAAGGGGTTACAATTCCATTCATTACATACAGATTACAAAACGAGTTGTTACAACTTGGTTTTTTCAAACCTCAGTCACCCAAAAACAAAACATGGTAATTTTAGCCTGAAATTCATAAACTGGTTCCTTTTAATAATCGGAAGTATTTTAATAGGTCATTTTAGACAAATTTTTTTTATTAGGTCCTTCCCTACAAAACTTGTATTTTATTAGGTCATTTCTGACAAAAAAACCCTATGTTTTATAAAAGATAAGTTTAGATCATATCATATCAGAAAAAATAAGTTCAGATCAGATCAGAAAAGTTCATATCAGTAAATTTGAGGTGAACTAAACATAGCCTTAAGAAGATGACACTGAGGAAAACCACAAGAAGTTAATTTAGAGAAGTAGTGACCAACTAACCTCACAATTGGAGCAAAGATGTAGAAAAAAAAACACGCACGAAGTTGAAATTTTATTTCCCGACGATAAGGGCGTCGCTTGAGCCCAGGTAGTAGAAAGTCTGTCATAGGAACGCTCGCCGGCGACCAGGGAACTGAGCTGGCCGCGGGCGGGCTACAACACGCTCGAGTTTGTGGCCTCCAGAGGCTTCGCAGAGAGAAGGTTTAATTGGTGGGATATTGATCAACATATATTTTGGTTTCAATATTGGCCTTCAACTTTTTTTTTTCTAGAAGTAAACTTGTCATAATGCGTTGCTGCTAGATTCAAAGTAGTGAAAGTGTAAGCTAGAGATGTGTGGAGTACTACATAATAACATTTTTGTTTGATCATTTTCATATAAAATGAGATTTTAGTCATTTGCAGTTAAGTTTTTTGGCAGAAACAACCTTTTAAAAGTGACATTTTGTAAGAAATAACCTTATAAAATTTCTTTTGTGAGAAACAACCTTTAAACTCTATTTTCTTGTCAGATCAAACCTGTCAAATATTTTCCGACATTGACTGGATTTTTCCGGCATTGACTTTTTTTACCCCTCTTCCCTCTCTTTTATCTGTTTTGGAGTTTCATTCCCTCCATATTTCCCCATATATATAACCTTTTTTTCCCTCTCTTCCACACTTGACCACTCTTTCCCACACCACAAATCCAAATTTTCCCACAGAAATCCCCTTAATCAGGATCTTCAATTGGTAAGTTTGGGGTTCTTGATTCTTAAATTTTCTTTGCTGCTATGTTTTAGGATCCTTCATCTCAATTCATAAATTTTCTTCAAAACAATTAGGGCTTCTCTTTTCAATTGAATTAGAGCATTCTTGCAAACGTAATTTGTGGTTTTCAAAACAATATGGTGAATTGTGGTTTTCAAAAGAGAAATGAACCGTACGAGAAGAGAGAGAAATGAATTATTGAAAGGGAGAGGGGAGATTTATTGTTTCTTACTTGTTGTTGCAGACATAAATTGATTACTGTCGAAGGAGAGACTTCAATGCTGTTCTTCAATGCTAAGGAAGTGCAAGAGAGGAGAGAGGGAATAGTTTAGTTAGGTTTGAAATAGGGTGGGTATACATAAATTGGAGGGGAAAATAAGGAGATTAGGGGGTAAAAAAAGTCAATGCCGGAAAAATCCAGTCAATGCTGGAAAATGGTTGACGCCTTGACGGGTTTATTTGATCTAAAAAGAAAATAGAGTTTAAAGGTTGTTTCTCACAAAAAAAAATTTATACGGTTGTTTCTCACAAAATGTCACTTTTAAAAGATTGTTTCTGACAAAAAACTCTGTGCAGTAAGTTCAAGCGTTCTTCTTAGGTGCATACCCCTTCTGTAGCATATATTATAGTAAGGGGTATGAATGTAATCGGCATTACCCAATCAACCAAGTGATTTTCCCATACTACCTCCTATGAAATTCATATGCGCTTTTCAAATTTATTTTTCAAACAAGGATTGTACGAACTCTTTTTTCACATTGGTGAATTCAATAGTATTACATGTAATGAGTTCACCAGTAGAGCAAATGAGAATTTGCTTAAGAATCTCACATTCATTTGCTGATATTCATATCTTCATTGGTTAACTTAGTAAATAATCTACTTCCACTTCATGTGGCAATGTGTTCTATACTTCTATTGAAGGAAGGGCAAAGAGAAAGGGGGGAGGACTTCAGCAGATGTGAGGAATGAAACTATGTCGCATAGGAGCGGTGGTAGCACCATTGTGCTATACCCCAAGTTCCGAAAACCTCATTTAATATGGTTTCTATTTATGCTTAAGTTCCCCCCTCTCCTTTTTTCATATGAAAAGCCCCAATTGCTTTTTTTGCCATTATATTTATTGTTCACAGTTCACTCTGCAAAATTGTCTTTTTCAGATTTTGAACAATTTTTTAGTCTCTGTGGTTTGTTTTGTAAATTGTAATTTGCACTAGAAATGCACTGAAGGTAGATGTAGATGTGTTATGAAGTTAGCTCTTAGTATAGAAGTCTTTATTAGGTAAACGATTCCATAAACCCCTCCCCCATGTTTCTGTAAGGTCTTATCGGCCTTGCCTCTAAAAGTTTTCGTTAGTTCAAAGTTGGGATATAATCCACAATTTTGTCGATATTCTCCACAATCTTGTCCACTGGAAGCACACAAGATCAATGAACACCGCACTATTTAGAAAAGAAGTGAAGTAATCAGTATAATTATATGATTATGCCTTTAAAGCATACCAACAGAAAAAAGCAAAAGTTGTAAGCCATAACGATAAAGGTAAATTAATAATTGAAAACAAATTGCCAGTTTTGAAACAAAGATAAATTGAAACTATGCAGAAAAAGAAAAACCAAATTTCAACTTTTGGATTATTTTGCATAATCAAACTAAAAACTCAAAAGGCCCAAAATTATTCCGAGGGCCAATAACATTTCCATATACACTTTACGAAAATGTCAAAAGCAGTGGACATAGTTTGTGAGACATACTTGGAAGCTGGATTGCTTTTTCACTTCAATCTCATAAAGATATGACCAAATATGAGGGGTAGGTAATTAGTATTATATTGAAGTTTTGGTAGCTTGTAGAAGAAGATAGTTAGTTTGTTAGAGTAGAAACTCTATAAAAAAAGCAAATCAGTGAGAAAGAAGGCATATTGAAAATTGTGGAGAACGTTTAATGGTATTAGCTTGGGAGAGTGCTATTCCTCTTAGAAGATTGGCAAGGTTGTAATATGGTGATAAATCACCTTGATTAGCATTAATTCAGTCATATCTGATGTGTTTTCTTCTTAATTCTTATTCTTCCTCCCTTAATCTCTCATTTTCTGTTCGTAATCTCTCTGTTTTGCCCACTAAGATACGTGTATTCTTAGCACTCCCGCACCATTTAAAAAGTGGCTAGGAAACACTAGCGAAGATTGACATGAGAATCAGAGAGAAAATCTTAGTACAACGTACATAACTTGACATTTATCTTATTAGCCCAGAAAGGAAAAATAAATCAATGTTGCGTAGCATGTTTCATCAAACTAATCTGCCTTGAATGACAGTTGAAGATAAATGGTCTTTAATGCAAAATATAAAATCATTTCTAATGGGATATATGTGAGGGAAAAAGTTATGATCAAGAAATAGAGGCAGAAAAAATTTGAACTTTAACTCTCATATTACCTTTAAGTAACTGGGAAACAAAAGCAACAAAGTTTGTAAGAAACTAAGAATTGTGATAGAAACACTATATTATACCTCACTATACCATATATCAACATAGCCTGTTGGCTTTTATACGAATCTCACTTACAGCATGACAGGGTCATGTTCAAGTCTACATGCCTTTAATTCTATAGTTGTTAACACGAAATTTAAGAATAAAGTGAAACTTTTTTTTCGCCCGTGATTTTCTTCGGCAAAGTCATCCCATTACAAAAGCTCGTTGGTGATATTACGAAGAAACTTCAAGAAGATGCTCTTTGTTCCATAAGGAGGTAAGACTCACATCATCGGCATACACGAGAATCTTGGATCTGGAAAGACCAACCTCATGAAAACTTTGCATAATATTATGTATGATATCATAAGCAACAACCATATATCAAGAGCTTACAAAACTATATTGCAGAATCTATGCGAGGATGAGGATGTGGTGAGAAGAAGCAGCCTGTTTGCAACAAAGTTGAAGAATATGGCACCTGACCATGTAATCATCTTCCGAGGTAATATAATGAAGCAATTTTAGACGTATGAAGTAGGGATTCCAGTTGGATGTAATGAAGCTGAAAATTTCTGGTGTACATTAGTATTTACGACAGCATCAGAGGATGTTTCCAATAAGATGCGTTATACGAGCAAGTTTAAGATGAACCTCCTCCATGAGGATGAAGCTAGAGAGTTATTTTTGCAGGAAGCTGGTCTGAATGCTCAATGTACCCGAAATTATGGCCAAATGATGAAAAAGATGGCGGATGATATGGCAAAGCAATGCGCACGCGTGCCTCTTGTCATCACACTAATCGCCCGATCTATGACTGGGAAAGAGGACATCTGTGAGTGGCAGAACTGTCTCAATGAGCTGATGAGCATTGTTCAGGATTTGCATGGTGATGAAGCCAAGATACTAGAGCAACTGAAGTTCAGCTTCAATTGCATCAAAGACCGCATAGTTCGGGGTTACTTCCTAGACTCTGCTAGTGTACTCGTAGAGGGGCATCTTTTAACTAGACAGAAGTTCATTGAACATTGGGTTCAAAGCGGAAGAATCAATAAAAAAACATCGTAGGGTTGCTAATTTCACTGCCGCCGCCTCCAACGATCAGGGTTATACTATTATAAATGAGCTTCAGAGAGTATACTTTCTGGAAGTCATAGAACTAGATGTGACATAATACGTTAGAATGAACAAGTGGATTAGACGCATGGCTTTAATATACCACAAGAGGTCCCATCTATATACTCCACAAAATAATTACAGCTATATTTCACAAAATCATTACAACACCTCTTTTTGTGGGTATGGTTTCTAATTAAATTTCTTCAATCCTGTATAATTTCGTTTGGACTAAATAATTCGAGTTGAAAATGGAAGTTTATGAGTTAATGTTGCTCTCCTTATTCTGGATTTTTTTTTCTATCTTTTTTTAATGCTCAATGTGGTGGTTATGCAGGAGGCGACACTACCATGATATTTCAATTATGGGAATCTTCAAAGCTATCTATGGTACACAACATAAGGATGCTTTGTTCGTGTGTGAAAAGCTTCCGATGGCTTGGTATACCATTATTGAAAAAGAAATCAAGTCTTGCATCAAAAACCTCTATTACTTTAAGAAATATGCATAAGAACATTAATTATGTTTGAATTATTAAAACCCAATTATATTATTTTGTAATATAATTGTTTTGTGAAACTCTTATATTTATGATTTAAGTGATAATGTAGTTTAAAATTAACTCAATATTGATACAAATTCGAGAGTATTCAATACAAACCCAAGAAAGAATAAAATCTGAATTTAAAATTTGAAATTGAATCAAAATGGATTAGATATGGAAAGTGAATAATCTGATCCAATTAATTGTCATTTGTGAAGGAAAAACTAGTAGAAATTTAAAGGGTTATTGGTAATGTCTTGATGAAATCATATCATATATATATATACTAATAAAAGAAGAAAAATTATGCCACATGGCAGTCATCCTGAAAATAAAATCTCATATTGCACATAAAGCTGTTGAGCTATTTCAAATGCATGCCACGTGTAAGTTGGTAAAATGAGCCACGTGTAACATTCTTGCATTGTTCCTTGCTAAGAAGATAAAAATCTTCCTTTTTTTTAATGATGATGACCACATCCTAAAATCAACGATCAATTAATGATTTAATTGATTTCTTCATCAAGGTAAAAATTAACCATATTTATGCAATTGATGTGCTTAAATATAAAAGGATGTTACACTAGTGGAAAAAAACGCAAGGGCTGCGATGCAAGGGCTGCGGTTTATTGCAAAACGCAGTCCTTAATAGTGAAGGGCTGCGGTTAGCCCAAAAACCGCAGCCCTTTAGTAATAAAGGGCATGGTTTTGGGCTTAACCGCGACCCTTTAGTGAAGGGTCATGGTCTATGTTAAAACCGCGAGGCCTTAGTTCTTTTTCACTTACACGCGAAAGTTTCCCGCAAATACTATTATACTCACCAAAACCCAACTTTTCCCCCTCTCTCTCTCCCCAGTCCCCGATTTTCCCTCTATCACCTCATCAAACCCGCATCCCCCTCTCTCTCTTCGCATCTTTGCTCACCCTCCGCCGCCGTTCTCTCGCCTGAGCTTCTCTCACGTGCTGTTGCGTGCTTCCGTCACTCCTTTTGTTCGCGAAGATCCAAGCTCGAAAATCGCGTCTTCAATGGCGTCGAATTTCTAGGGTTTTCCGAAAACGATCGGAAATTGCAGTAAACGACACTGAGAAGAGATAGAAAGAGATCAATCGATTATGCAATCTCGACCCTTTCGGGAAGGTTTAACATCGAAGCAGTAACAACGAGTACTTCATCATCATCTTCACCACCATCAAGAGAAAATAGTATTTCAAGAACAAGTTCAAATTCATCTCTTTCAAGTAAGTCAGTTTTCGAGCATAATCTTTCATCAATTCTTAACAATCCACACTCTTCTCGATCTAGGATGCTTCTTCATGGCTTGGATGGTGGTCTTCTTCAACCTCGGTACCTTTGCCTGAATTTTCCCCAATTAATACGTCGAAACCTGAATTAGATGCTAATAAATCTGATTTTCAACCGTATTTGTCTTCCGTCACGTGCTGGTTATGAAGAGGATATTGGAGTTCTGGTTATGAAGAACGTCGCATTCAATCTTATAGGTTGCAGCTTGAGCAGCGTCTTCAATCTGTACATTTCTTTCCTCTCTCCTCTCAATTTGTGTTTTTCTCTTTAATTTTGAATTTCTGCTTCTTGATTGTGGCTGATTTTTTTGGAAATTGAAGGTTATTCAAGTAGATTGTATGGCTGTATTGTATCTTGAGTTTTAATTTTAGTCAATTTAATCTGATTCTATACTAGGGTTTTTGTTTGATTTTCAATGGAAGATTGAATTAGGGTTTCTGACTGAAATTTGGGTAATCTGACCTTAGTGAATACCTAATAAACCTAAACAAAAACCCGCATCCCCCTCTCTCTCTTCGCATCTCATTCCTTGCGTGCGATTTTCCAAAGAGTAGCTATCAATTGCCATATGCTTCTCAAGTAATTTTCTCTCTCCTACTATCAGATCTTCTATATTTATCAATTTGTGTGTATATGTGAATTCATTTGAATATATGGATTTACAATTTGCACAATCTTTAGATTTATGATGCGAATTAAGCTTGATATTCTTCGAATTAGGTTACTCTTATCGAATATTCCGCGCAATGATGCCTTGTTAAACTTGAATCTGAGGATCAAAAGTCGAAATTAATATAATCATTTCTGTTTTGCGATTTGAAACTAGACATGTTAACTGATAATTTATGGAGATTTCAACTTTTCATCATCTTGCAAGATTCTTATCTGATTGGAAATTTGATGTGTTTGTATATGCTTCTACTGAAAATCCTTCTTGTGTGGTTTGTCTTGCTGATGTATTATCTCCTCTTATCCTGATGTTTTGACCATTAGTATCTTTAATTACCTATCATTAAAAATTATAAAATGTTGATATTTGGAAACTACACATTACCTCTAACAAATCTCACAAGATAATGTTTGTTCTTACATATCAAGATGAATTCAGGGTCAAAGTTCAAAGCAAATGAGGCAAACAATAAAGGACAAAAGGAGTATTATTCACATGCTCAACTAATGATCCTGCATATGATTCTTTATTTTAATTTTTTTTGGAATTTTGCAGCTTCAATACAGCTTGCTCATGAGCACGATGAACTTTTCTTTGCTTCAAGTGCTTTGGCAGGTTTGTGTAGTTCATTTATTATGATGGAAATAATGGTGGAAAATAGGATGACAAACTACTTACTTGACGATACTGATGATTGACTCTGATGATTATACAGGTTGTATTCTTTGCATGGCATGTATATTGTGCGTGCTTCAATATAAGAACTGATGAATGGGTAACTTTCTCCACTTGAAAGAATTAAAGGTTAAGAAGCCAAATGCTGGCTGTTTGCAAGTATCGTGGTTGTTTGTCATGTCATTTGGGTAGGGGAGTAGCATGTAAATAATTTATCATAGGCATAACAACATAGAAACCAAAGTTGTTGATTTTGTATTCATGCTAAAATTAAAGATCAGAAAAACTTGTTAGGAATTCAGTGGAAAGCTGACCTTTAACATGCAAGAGATTGGGTAGTCAGACTAGCAAACAAGTTTTGTATTTTACTGAAATTGTCTCGCCTTCTTTCTCTATGGATGATTTAGAGCATAATTTGCATGTTAATTTGTATGTAGATAAATTGGAGAAGATACCCAGAGTTCCATGTCATTGTTCAGACTTCACCAGGTAATTTACCCATTCTAGGCTTCTTGTTCTATTCTGAATCTTTTTTTCCCTTTTATTGTTTTATTCTAGCTAGTCATCATACATAAAATTCTTTGTAACTTCATTATTATAATTCTGTGATCAGATCAACCTTCATCAGATATGACGTTTAGAAATCCATATAATAAGGGAATTTACTGCAACTTGAAGGATTTCTTGCTGACATGAGATAGATGGTTCATTACTCTAACACTTTGGTAAGCTCCATTATGTACTGAGCTCATAGTTTTGATTGTGCATATAACAGACGCAAAGTCTCAACTCTCAAACTCTGTGCAGTTACTTGTTTCTGAGGCTTTAACTCTTGCAGATTCTAGAAGGGAGTATATATAATACTGCGGCCAATTAGTTCTCCGCATTCTTTTATTACTGATAAAATAACTGGTCAATTGTAGATGCTTTTATCTGTATGACGTAATGTAGCTGGTCAATTGTAGATGCTTTTATCTGTATGACGTAATGTAGCTGGTCAATTGTAGATGCTTTTATCTGTATGACGTAATGTAGCTGGTCAATTGTAGATGCTTTTATCTGTATGACGTAATGTTCTACATTTAGTGTCAGTAATCCATCTCTTAGTTTATTTCCTTCTTCTGGTATTTCTGAAATTTTGATTACATCCTTAAACGGCTGTAACGATGATCTCATAAGTTCTCGTTAGAATTTGTAGCAAGTGTTTTTCGTGTTTTTTAGGTTGAATATATTATGACCAGATGTGTGATCGCAGGATATTTTTTCAACCCACTTCTCATATAAATGCATTGCATTTTCACTACTTGGTTGTGTCTTTTTTCATTTGTTTAGATGCACTTCATTCTGAATCTCCTTGTACTCATCTCTTTTATTTCTCCTTATTCTGATTTTGTAGAGTACTCAGAGTAACAATCTGCCTGCCTTGATCCCTTCTCGTATTCTAGATCTCGCATCCGCTACTTTTTGGAGTTCCCGCATTTTCTTCTCTCGTATCTATGCGTAGGCTGTCCACATATTTTATGCGTCAAGAAGCATAGAGTTCTTAAATTTAGTAATGCTTGGCATTTTTGCACTTGTCTTCTTTAGGAGGAAAACTCATTTGCCTATCAATACTAATGAGGGGTTAGAACTTCGTCATGGTAGAACAATGAAAAGAATGATAAGCCTTAAGAATTGACTAGTTTCCATGTGTCATGACCTCGTGTCCATTTTATCCGACCTTAACTCCGCAAATTGAAGTATACTTTTGTCACTTGTCCCGTCTCTATCCATTTGTCATCCAGTACTCTCATACTCTTCAAGTTTCGACCAACTTTATAGGATATTCAAATATTCCATATGGTTTCTCTTGTGTTTGTTTTTCTTCTTTCCTTACGCTTAATAGCAGCAAAGTGCCCGCAACAACATTCAACAACCACATAGTATAAAACTTATGAGTAATATTTGATCCTTCATATTTCTTCCCCACATCCTATTGTCTCAGAGACTAATAAACTATAGGTAGGTGCTTGATAGTTGGAGCCCTAGTTGCCTAGCAGTTGATCATGATATAATCATATAATTACAGCAGTCAGTGGTTGGTGAGGGTTGTGCTTCTTAATTTTGCGTATCGGCTCTAGTAAAATGGAGAGGATTGAATAATTGATTAAACTAGTACATTAGATCCTAACTATCACAAATTCATGTATTTAGATTCTCTTTGTTCTCATGGGTCAACAAATTGTGTTTGTGCATTGTCATGCTAAGTCGAGCTATTACTCAAAATATACCAAACTAATTAATCCGAAATATCACGTAGCTATATGATATGATAACATCTTATTTCATGTGAAATTTGGTGAACCGTGTTAGTGTCATGTCGGGTTTGAGTTGTCTTTGTCCCCGCCTACTTAAAGATCCTTTTCATATTTAAACCGCTTCCATATCAATAGGATTTTGACACGATGCGAGGAAGTCCCTCGCATAAGGCTGCACTAACTAAAGTTATACACCCTTGGCTCTTGAATTCCAACTCTCCAAAGCATGCATAGCAGTTAAAATCTCAGAAAGAGAAAAAGTCGGAGGGAAGTGTTCTTTCTTTCCTAAGTCTTCTATTAGGTTTGCTTGGGGTCCCCGTTCTTCGCATGGAATCTAGCGGACTAGCATTATAGATGGAATTATATCCAATATCTTGGAAGCCGATATCAATCAATGTATGATAAGCGTAAGACTCCATTTTAACCATGCAATGTAACTATGTAAGCGATCAATGGCAATTGTTTCTACACTTTGACTATATGATAATTTCAATAATGTATTGCATCAAGGAATTATGCTTGGCATTTCTTACTTAGGCATGGATGTATGTGACATTGTTTGTTGTTCTTATATAGTAATAGTTATATAGTAATAGCAGGTTAAATTGCAGATGAATCTGAGGGATGTAACTGCAAGTTACAAACAGAGAATTTAATTGCACATGAACACCATTTTACATGTACTCATTTGCCCCCCTCCCCGCTGCACTCCCCCGACCCGCCCCCTCCCTGCTACTCCCCACGACCGCCCCCTCCCCGCTGCACTCCCCACGACCCGCCCCCTCCCCGCTGCACTCCCCACGACCCGCCCCTCCCCGCTGCACTCCCCCTGCCAGCCCCCCTCCCCGCTGCACTCCCCCTGCCCCCCCCCTCCTGCTGCACTCCCCCCGACCATCCCCCCTCCCCGCTTGCACTCCCCACGCCCCCCCCCTGCTTTGCCGCACCCCCCCACCCCCCCCCCTCCTTGCACTCCCCCCGACGGCCCCCCTCCCCGCTGCACTCCCTCCCGACCGAGGCCCCCCTCCCGCCGCACTCCCCACGACCCGGCCCCCTCCCTCGCTGCACTCGAGATGATTGGACATTTCTTTGTCATCTCTAGAGAAGTTCTTTGTGTAATTCAGTGATTATTTTCTCTATATTTGTGTACGAAACATAATTTGTAATGAAAAATAATACTTATATATATATATAAATCTGTTTGGGAACATATAGGACAAAAAAAATGCAAAAAAATTTTTTTATTTTTTTTTATTTTTTTTGGGTCACAAGGGCTGCGGTTCGGGCAAAAACCGCAGCCCTCGGTGGGTTAAGGGCTGCGGTTAAGGGCCAAAACCGCAGCCCTTAACCCACCAAGGGTCAGCGGGTTTAGGCCCCGCAGACCCTTAACCCACCAAGGGCTGCGGTTTTTGCCCTGACCGCAGCCCTTAACGCGCTAAGGGCTGCGGTTAAAAACCGCAGCCCTTCCTAAATGCCAAGGGCTGCTAGTCCAATGGCTGCGGTCGAAAAACGCAGCCCTTGGGCCCTTTTTGACAGCAGCCCTTGGGCTTTTTTCCTCTAGTGTTAGAACCACCTTTTTTAAAATATACTTAGAAATCATTATCAATTAACCCAGAAAATAACGATGACCGCAACAACAAAAACAAAAAATCTTCCATATATGAACAAGTGATGACACCAAAATCAGAGTTTGCAGCATTGTTGGATGAGAAGAATATGGTTTTATTCATCTTCCGGTTGGGTCGTATGCGGGTATATAATGTATGTAAGGAATTTATTCAAGAGGTCAACTTTAACAATGATAATTATCCTTGTACTTCTAGTCTTCTAATGAAGTTGTGGAGCGTTATCTTAGAGGAAAATTCTAAATTTCATTTATTAGTGATGTATTTTTGAATTTCCTATGACATTATAATACAACTCAAATTTTTGTATGTTGTTTGGTTGTTGTAACTACGTTTAATTTCAATTGCAATTGTGAATTTTGAATTTGTTTACATATTAATGTATATGATTATTGTCCTTGTTCTTCCTTTCCTTGTTGGTCAATTGAACTTTGGGATGCCTTTAGTTTGTATTTGGTGTGTTCTCATCTATTTTCTTGGTAGCCAGTAATGAATTTGAATTACCAAAAAAAAAAAAAAATGATTATTATTAAAAATAGCAAAAAATAGTTAAACCACAAACCGCGTCGCATTAAACCTTTTCATGTGGTGTCGTTTGAGTCGGTTTGGGCAAAAGTGCTGTGCAGTTTGGTTTAGAAAAATGTCAAACCCCATATTTCCAATTTTTGTACTCAAACCAAACAAGAAATATGCGGTTTAGCATTTTTCTAAACCAAACTGTACTAACCCAACGCACGAACAGTTCTAACCGTGAAGGCCCATTGGATGTAAATGTGAAATTTTTTTACTTATGTGCACAAAATTTATCAGTCCACAACATATAAACAATTTACCATCATTCAAAAGGCGGGTGGTTGAAAGCTAGTTTTCCTTTCAATTATATGAGACCCCTCATTGGCTCCTTATAATATTACTTGAAGGAAATTCTTTGAAATTTCTTGACAATCTTAGCAAGTGAAAAACGGCCATAACAACAATTATTTCCAATTAAAAAACCTAAAGTTTCTCTCAAAAAACCCCCTCAACTTGAAAACCCTAACTACCTCGTAGCCGCACAGAGCAAGTAGTTGGTGCCAGGCCTGAGCGCACGTTGCTCAACCGGGCGCCGGCGACCTGCTCCACCATCACAACCACTGCTGATTTCGACGCCTTGAGTAGTAACCTCAGTGGTGTAGTTCCTTGTGTTTTTCTTTCGTTCGTGTTGAAGTTTGTGTAGTGTCGGTTTGCCGTTAATCTTCAGGTCTGTCGCTGGATTTCACGTAGCGTTGCCGGTTTTCGCGTCAGTTCTTTGCCGTCAACCTTCAGTGCAGGTCCCCCTTCCCCATCCCCCGTCCCCTCGAGTCCTTCTCTTTCGTGTCTCCCTCCCCGTCCCGTCGCCGAATTTCTCTTCAAGCATCTCCGGCGGCGACGACGTGTTTTAGCGTTGTTGGGCTTCGTGTATATCGTTGTTGTTACCCTCCCTGTGTATTTCCTCTTCCCCTCCCTCGTGTTCCTCTCCTTCGTGTCTCTCTTCGTGCCTCCTCTATTCATCATCCATTTCTTCAGTGTTCCCCCCGTTAGTTAGGCTTGTTCGGTGTCCCAGGTTCCCCACCCCCGTTCGGCTCGCGCGTCGCGCTCACCCCCCTTCCTCAACTTCCACGGCCAAGTGTTTCCCCTCCCGGTTCCTTGTTCATCGCTTAGTGGTTCTAGATTTAGGTATCCCCTCCCCGTTCCCTGTTCTCGGTTTTCAAGGTGTTTCGTGTACTAGGTTTCCCTTCCCGCTCCCGTGTTCTAGGTTCAAGGTGGTTAAGTCTAAATCTCCCCTTCACCGTCCCCCCTTTTTAGGATCAAGTATATTTTAAGTGTCCCCTTCTCCGTTCCCCGCTAGTGTTAGTTGGAGTCAGTTTGGTTAGTTTGTCAAGGAAGCGTTCGTTGGGTTCGAGAAAGCTGCGGTGCAGGCTTTGACAGTGTTGTTGCAGGCGTGGTTTTATGAGTCGGGTGGTAGTTTGTTTCATTTCCGTTATCTTTCTTAGCCTTAGTTTCCTTTTATCAAGAACCAATTGTGCATCGGTAGATTTTCGAGTGTTGGGTAAGATGAGAGGAGGTTGTCATTTTAACTCGTGTTGTGGTTCGATCTTCCGGTTTAGAGATTGCAAGGTTGGATTTTAGGATCCGTAGTTCGGGTTAATTTTTTCATTCTAATTTGCCCTCGGTTCATGTGATGACTTCTGGAGTCATTACAGTTCAAAAATGCATCTTGTGGGAGGCTCTCCAATTTAATTTCGGGCATGTTATGACCTCCACGCATTTTGAGTTTCAGTCTCATGAGACTAAACTTTGGAAACCCTTGCAAAAGGGTCAGAAGTCACCAAAGGACGGGGCTTCTTTTGTTACTTCAACCAAAAGGAGAATCACGGGAAGCTATTTCGTTCAAGGACCTTGGGATTTTTTGTCTAGCACACATTGGTGTCTGTTAGATGGGATGCGGCAATCCGTTCCTTAAGATTGTCTTGGTTTCGTCTCTCAACAGGTTCCCTCTCATATCGGGTCTTCTTCAAGACATTCAACCCAACCCTACCGTCCATTGCTCACGACAAGTTTAAGATGGAGTGGACTTGTAATAGTTTATTTGTGTTTCATAGAGTATGTAAGAGTAACTGAAGCTCCTTTGGCTTTGTTTGCTTTGTTTTCTGTTTTTATTAGCATGAGTTAGTCTTGCATGGACTGGTCCACACTAATATTATTGTGGACCAAAGCCACTTATTTAACATAGTGATCTTTTTTTTTTTCATATAGTAACCTTTTAAAATCTAAAGTTACACTATACAGTTACTATCTACCACAGTGACCCTTTTTTAATATAGTCACTCTTTCTTACATTAGTTTA
Organism: Beta corolliflora; assembly: GCA_947648045.1. Classification (NCBI taxonomy): domain Eukaryota; kingdom Viridiplantae; phylum Streptophyta; class Magnoliopsida; order Caryophyllales; family Amaranthaceae; genus Beta; species Beta corolliflora. The sequence continues at coordinate 407,887 of CANSZD010003228.1, read as the reverse complement.
TCAAGATGAAATTTTCACTTTGTGACATAGTAATATTCTTTTCCACATAGTCGATCAAACTTTACAATCTATATTAACACATCTTTTATATCTACTTTTTTATATAGTGATATTTTTTTTTCATAAATCACATGAATTGTGCATTAGGCTCACACTAATTTAGTGTGGACCAGATCCATATAAGTTTTTATTAGCGTTAGGTTGTACTATCTTCTTTTAATTAATGCACGTTTTCTGGTTGTCAAAAAAAAAATTTGGCCATAACCGAAATCTTGACATGTGCGTGCTTCAACTAAAATTGAGTTTCTTTTCCTTTAAAAGTTCAATTCTTTCTCTCAATTTCTAGTATTATTTACTTCTGATTTTGTTGTTCTTTGTTAATTTTCCCACTTTATGTGTTAACTAATCATTTCCAAATGATAGACCCAAATTAAATACTTCTTCTCTCTGAAACTATTTGCATCAATTGGGTTCCACATGTCTTGATTGTATAATTACTAGAAATTTAAATTTCAGATGAAAATTCTGTTTTTTAGTGAATTGGATTGGGAAAATAGGATAGGCGATCATGGATTTTGTTACTTGTTAGTCAAATAAAAATATGATCTATGTATGTTTTGATGTAAATTAAGCTCACTCATTAGGGAGTTATGGAAGCTGACTTTTTTTTAAACAAAAATAATTTTGTTTGTCAAGTAAAAAGATTTTGAAGGGCTGAAATGCTAATTGGTCGAAGCTTAGTATGGAGTTACACATGTGGATGTCTAAGTAGCTTCGTAAAATCTTGCAGTAGTACCCAAGATTTTTGTGATCATATTTCGCGTACATTATTGCCCTTTGTCCACTGTAGTTCTATACATACCTAAAATAATACGTGTTGAATCTTCCTATTTCCAAATTTGACGTGTTTTCTGACTTCCGACCTCTTCTATCAATAATAAGGTGTTGTTTGGTTGCATTAACTTTGTTGCTTTTCCAATTCCGGTGTATTTTCACTTTCTAGGAATTTTGTAAGTTGTTTGGTTGAGGATATGAAGTTGGATATTCCCATAAGAAGTTCTACTTATTTAGATAGGCTAAGTAAGCAAATTTTTCGCAGGTAAGCAAATTTTAGCCCATTTTGTGGGAAGTGGTACATCCTACGAAGTTCCATTTCGTATGTTTATGTCAATCAAATAACATCTTTGATTCTACTCGCTCCTAAATTGACTTCAATAACATTGCTTATGGCATTTGAACTGAAGTACTCTTTGCTCTCCTTTTTTTTTTGGTGAACACTCTGTTAGAGTATGTAATATATCGTGTATATTAGCATCTCTGTATATTAGTAAAGGATAGATTAGTTTCCTTGTTTGTAGCCTAGATTATAGGATATAGTTTGTATCTATCTAAACCCTTTTGGTTAATGAAATAATTATGGGATTATTCTCTAAGCATCAGACTTTTTGGAGAGAGGAGAGGTCCACAAATAATTAGAGTAATCATCCAACAACAACATATAATAACGGTGCCCCGAAGAACTCAAAATAGGTGAAGTCCATAAATCACTCATCATTTGGCCCAAAATGGTACTTCACAGCAGCCCATCTCCTCGCCTGCCACTTCGAGGATCTCCTCTCCCAGGCCCATTCTATCATCTGTTGGGCCAGCCACTTCCCAGAATCCCAGCAGCCCAACGCGCCTACCCGGCCCCGCAGCGCATCACACCCATTTCCCAAACTGGATCCCCTCCTATTGGGCCGACGTCTCACCAGCCCAATTCTCCTCCTACCCGTGCCAACCCCCTGCCTCCCTTACTAGACCAACGTCCCATATCTCATGAGACGATTCCTCACACTCCCTCCCCTACTCCCTCATCTCCTCCACCAGCCCAAACCCGCCTGCACCGGTGCCTGCCAATGTGGAGTTTTTAAGCCCAAAACCATTTTTAACCTCCACACCAATACTCCAAAATCTCCTTTACCTCGTAACCCTTTAGCGGCTTTGCGTGAACATAAATGAAAACTGGCTATGGATGCTGAGTATGATGCTCTTATTGAAAATAAGACGTGGGAATTAGTACCCCGTCCCCCCGGGAGTTAATGTGATTCGTTCTATGTGGATTTTTGCTCATAAACATAATTCTGATGGTTCTTTTGAGCGCCATAAGGCTCGTCTTAGCTTGTAGGTGATGGAAAAACTGAACAGGTTGGTGTCGATTGTGGTGAGACATTCAGTCCCGTGGTCAAACCGGCCACCATCCGCACCGTTCTCAGTTTGGCTCTCTCTAAGAACTGGTCTATTAATCAGTTAGATGTCAAAAATGCCTTTTTACATGGGGCTCTCGGTGAGACAGTTTACATGCATCAACCTATGGGCTACAGGGACCCTGCTCATCCCGATCATGTTTGCTTGTTTAAGAAGTCTTTGTATGGCCTCAAACAGGCCCCCCGTGCCTGGTATAAGCGTTTTGCTGATTATGTCTCCACTATTGGGTTCTCTCACAACATTTTAGATCATTCTTTATTTATTTATCGCCATGGTGATAATATTGCTTATTTGTTGCTCTATGTGGATGACATCATTTTGACGGCTTCTTCTGATGCATTACTCAAGTCTATTATCTCTCGTCTCAGTTCAGAATTTGCTATGAAAGACTTGGGTGCCTTGAGTTATTTTTTGGGTATTGTTGTTACCCGTCATGCAGGTGGACTCTTTCTTTCCCGACGCCAGTATGCTTCTAAAATAATTGAGCGGGCTGGGATGTCAGCTTGTAAGCCTTCCCCTACTCCGGTTGACACTAAGCCGAAGTTGGGTGCTGCCTCTAGTGAGCCTTATGCAGATCAGTCTCACTATCGTAGTTTAGCTGGAGCTCTTCAGTATCTTACTTTTACGAGGCCTGACATTTCTTATGTTGTGCAGTAGGTCTGTCTTTACATGCATGGTCCCCGTGAGGCTCATATGCATGCTCTTAAGCGTATTATTCGCTATCTCCAGGGTACATTGGATCATGGTTTACATCTTTACCCTTCTTCCACATCCACTCTCATTTCATATACTGACGCTAATTGGGGTGGATGTCCTGATACCCGACGCTCCACATCTGGATACTGTGTTTTTCTTGGCGATAATTTATTGTCTTGGTCGGCTAAACGCCAACCCACTCTCTCCAGGTCCAGTGCGGAGGCCGAGTATCGCGGTGTTGCTAATGTGGTTTCTGAGTCATGTTGGCTACGCAATCTTCTACTAGAGCTTCATTGTCCTATCATTAAGGCTACATTGGTGTATTGTTATGATGTTAGTGCGATCTATCTTTCTTGGATCCCGTTCAACATCAGCGCACTAAACATATAGAAATGGATATACATTTTGTTCGCGAAAAAGTGGCTCGTGGCCAAGTACGAGTTTTACATGTTCCTTCCAGGTATCAGATTGCAGATATATTCACTAAGGGTCTTCCCTTAGTCCTCTTTGAGGATTTCAAGAACAGTCTCAGCGTTCGTGAACCTCCCGCTTCAACTGAGGGGGTGTGTTAGAGTATGTAATATATTGTGTATATTAACATCTCTGTATATTAGTAAAGGATAGGTTCGTTTCCTTGTTTGTAGCCTAGATTATAGGATATAGTTTGTATCTATTTAAACCCTTTTGGTTAATGAAATAATTATGGGATTATTATCTTTCACACTCTTTGCTCTCCTGGTAAATGGAATGCAAGTCGAAGTTGGGTGATTTATATAAGCACACCTTACAGTACTTTACAGTCCAATTTTTTTAACTTACTTCCCTCTCTTTTAACCCATTCTTCATACTCAGGCATGGTGTAGAAAGGTATCACCTTCTTGTTCCTCCGTTTTGCATGACGCGGTTGTCCTTGTCATAGTTTTCTTCTTTGTTGAGCCCGATAATCTTTTTGAACAAATTTCCACGTTATCTGTGATCTGCTTAGCACTTGCTTCCATTACATTCAACAAGTTTCTGGCTATCACTTGTATGTCATGTTTGCTGCAAAGTCCACTTCTTAACAATTGTTTCACCTTCCCTTTAATGGGTGAACAATTAACTATGTATTATGTGTGCAGTCATATTGGACAGAATAGGTTCTCTGGTGGTATTCCAGGGAACCTTTTCAGCTCAAGTATGGCTCTGATACATATGTAAGTTCTTTTGAGATTGATAGCTGGAACTTAACTATATGGCTAAATGATATACACACCCTTGGGAGACTCTACCACAATGAAATTTGCCTCTATGCCAAAATAACTATCTTCCAGAAATGCCGTGTTGGGTTAAGATGGCCCGAATTCCATTAGCCCATAAGTTAATGTCGGTGTATATCATAAATTACCAAACTTTGGTAGTATGAGGACCAAATTTAATTTGAGATCATGATTTCTCATGATTCCACTAGAATATTCCAGCAGAAACATGAACAGCATGCTACGTGGCTCTTGGAGCAACAACTACATCAACTAAAATGCTAGAAGTTACTCAAATTTATCTTGGTACTTAATAACCGACTTACTCACACTATAAAAGGAAAGTTGGGCTCTTTATTTAGGAGAGCAATCCACCATTACTCACACCTTCAATTTTATGCTCCGATCCTCTTATACACTTTATGAGTGTTCCTTCTACATAATATTTCGGCTTCGAGAGATATTACCTTACCTACAATGTGTAGGTTTGCAACTATTAACTCCATTATGGAGATTCGGCTCTCTAAAATATTATGGGTCGGAGAATCTAATACACGCAATCACTAATCCACTATCCTTTGTATTACTCCTTTGTGAGTTGTACTAATAGTCAGAGTTTATTGTATTACTCACCCTCTTAATTGAGGTTCTTGTACTCTCCTATTTTATATTGTGGATTTTCGGGTATTCGTCGTTATTGGGTTTATTGCCTCTATTTGAGAATTTTTCCCACATTAAATGTTGTGTGTCCACTTTCACTACTTTTTTTTGCCATATATTTCCAACTTTATTATTTTGCTAAATCTCTACATCTTTAATCTGCTTCCGCTACGTACCCACAACCCTAACAAGTGGTATCACTCACAACCCTAACACCGTGTTCTCAGAAATAACCAACCAAAAAGGATCACACAACAAAGTTTAAAACAGGAATGTTACTTACAAATAAAAGGGAACGTAAGTTTGGACACCCGGAATACAAAGTCATTAGCCTCTGATTTAGTCAAATTATAGATTTTAGGGCAAATCGATGTTATTCAAATCTCTGAGTTTGTTGTACCTGACAAGATAAAGCTGGTTCAACAAAAACAAGCTTGCAAGATTTTTCTCTAAAAATGAAGGCCACGTAAAATAGCAGTTTAACTGTCAAGTTTCTTGAACTTGGCAAATCCGTCACTTTTTTTGTTTTCTCAAATTAGAAGACTATCCGACAAGCTTCATTTACCATCGAATGCCCTTTTGATTCATTCCACATTAACCATACGCTAACAATCTGGGGTTTAATCCATAGGAAAGTGGCAGTCTTATTAAAGACACCCATATGCTCAAATGTAGTTAGGATAGATTTAGGAAATAGTCCTAATTCTATCCTAACATTTACACAAAAGAACCTGACCCATGCTTCATGATTGAATTACTCACTACTTATTAATTTTAACAGCACCTTAAATGAGAATCAACTAAATGGAAGTATACCAGACACACTGAGAGTTGTACGGACTCTAAAAGTCATGTAATTGCATTTTATCTCTGACACTGTTGCACTTATAGAAGCACACCTTCCTCCCTGATAATCAGCAACCATAGCCACCCTAGCTACACCATAGCCCATCATTGAAGACTTATGGGAAAACATAGTCTTATTTTTCAGCCACCGTCCAACTTAGCCATGAAGAAGGTAGTTGTAATAGTAGTAGAAATAAGGCTATAAAAGGCCAAAGATGTAATCGGTAAGGTCAAGTTGTTTTGTATCAAAAATTATCAAACACATTGAGGGTTGTTTAGGTTGAGTGAATCTCCCTACCCCTTGGTGGTGTTTCCGTATCCAAGGTTCTTCTCTATTAATTTCTAGTGGTGTTTCTGTATCTAGAAATTGTAGAGCTGTATCGCCGGAATTGCCGACCGGCGTGGTGTTTTGGCTAACTTTATCCTACCCCTACCTAGTACGGTGTCAATCTCTATTTGAAGTAAACTTTGCTATGAAAAAATTACACCAGTTCTGTGACTAAAATCTAAATATATTGCTCTAGCTTGCAGTCGTTTGGACAGAAACCCCCTTAGTGGTTCTGTGCCCCGAAATTTGAGCATGCTCACTAGTTTGACTCAGCTGTAAGTAGACCAACAAAAGACTGCAAACCCACTTTAGCACATAATGTATAAATTTGAATGCATATCATTTTTGTTCATTTTTCCAATTGATGATACTGTATTGCAGCTACTTGGCATACAACTTGAGCGGGCCAATCCCTGATCTTACTTACATATGTGTGAGTACCAGCAATATTGTAAGTTTTAATTGTAATTGTGAATAACATCATTCCCACCCGTAAAAAACTAATATGATCTTGGTCCTCACTAAATTAGTGTGGACCTAATACTAATTCATGTGATTTATGAAAAAAAAGGTCACTATATAAAAAAAATACATATAAAAGATGAGTAGATATAGATTGTGAAGTTTGATTATGTGAAAAATAAAAGTTACTATGTCACAAAATTAAAAATTCATCATGATAAACTAATGTGAGAAAGAGTGACTGTATTAAAAAAAAACAGTCACTATGGTAGATATTAATTGTAATACTGTATGGTATAACTTAATATTTGAAAAGGTGACTATATGGGAAAAAAAGATCATTGTGTTAAATAAGTGTTTTTGGTCCACAATAATATTATTGTGGAGCAGGTCCACGCAAGACTAAGGGTGTGTTCTCTTCACCTTAAAAAATAAGTTTCAGGTCCAATAAGTTCAGATCAGGTCTGATCAGGTTTGATCAGGTCTAACCTAACACTCATAAATAAGTTCCAATAAGGGTCAATCAGGTCTAATAAGTTCAGTTCAGATAAGTTCAGGTGAAGAGAACACACCCTAACTCTTCCCACCCCTGGGGTTTTGGAGAGACTTGAGTAATAATAGCTTCGACGTAGCGGCTGGTCCTCAATGGTTTGAGACTTTGCCAAATTTAACAACGTTGTAAGTTTCTCCATCGTTTTCTCTTCTGTTTTCCCAGTGATTTGGTCAAAGCACAAGTTCAACAGTCTTGGCAGATGTGATTAAATTGCAAAATTTGCAAAAAATTCCTTACACTAGGGCTGCGCTGCAAGGGCTGCGTTTTTTGGAAAACGCAGTCCTAAATAGTGAAGGGATGCGGTTAGCCCAAAACCGCAGCCCTTTAATAGTGAAGGGCTGCGGTTTTGGGCTAACCGCAGCCCTAAATAGTGAAGGGTTGCGGTTAGTCCAAAGCCGCAGCCCTTTATTACTAAAGGGCTGCGATTTTGGGCCAACCCGTAGCCCTTATAATTCTCGGTGTTGGGCTCGCATTATTAATGAGAAGTTGAGCGCACAAATGAACCCTAAATCTCACTCTCCTCTTTCTCTCTGCCCTCAGTCTCATCTTTCTCTCTCATTCATCCATGCTCTCCTCTCTAATGGTTGCTGCGCACAAATCTTCATCTCTCGTCTCATACATGGTGGCTAGGATCTCCTTCTTCTCTCGTCTCTCCTCGCCGGCATTCGCACAAATCGCTCCTCCTTCGTCTCCTCGTCTCCTTCGCACAAATCTCCGCATTCACACCCCCTCGCCGGCAATCGCACAAACACTCGTCGCTCACCACTCGCGTCTTGTCTCGCCGGCATTCGCACAAAAACCTCTCGCCGTCGCCTTCGACCAGATCTAGGGTTGGTTCGTTTTTTAGTTTAGTTTTTGTCATTTTTTTTTTGTATTTGTTGGTTCTTGATGGTATTTTTAGCATTTTTTTTTGTTAATTTTAGTTTTGTAGTTTTATGGAATTTATTTGAGATGGTTCGAGATTAATTTGAGATCTAGGGTGTTCCAGATTTACTCGTTTTTTGTCAATTTATTTTTTCATATTGTTGGTTTTTTTTAGTTTTATTTTGTGGAATTAATTTGATTGTATGTTGTTGATTTTGTGGAATCTACTCTTGTTGTATGTTGTTCGAAAACTCTGGTTGATTTTCTAGAATTGGTTCATTTTGGTATGCTCGCTCAAATCGAAAACATTAAGGGCTCGCTCAAATCAAATTTAATTTTGGTATACTCGCTCCAATCAAATCGAAATTTCTGGTTGTTTTTAGGACTCAAAAAATGCAAAAATAAAAAAAAAAATTTTGGTCATCAAGGGCTGCGGTTTTGACTATTAACCGCAACCCTTTGTATAATGAAGGGCTGCGGTTTAGGCCCTAAACCGCAGCCCTTCCACTATGGAAGGGCTGCGGTTTTGGGCCTAAACCGCATCCCTTCACTTTACGGAAAGGGCTGCTGGCCAAAAACACAGCCCTTAGGGCTGTTTTGACCGCAGCCCTTCCGTTTTTTTCCACTAGTGGTATAACTTAATATTTTAAAAGGTTACTATATGGGAAAAAAGGATAATTATGTTAAATAAGTGTTTTTGGTCCATAATAATATTATTGTGGAGCAGGTCCACGCAAGACTAACTCTTCCCACCCCTGGGGTTTTGGAGAGACTTGAGTAATAATTGCTTCGACGTAGCGACTGGTCCTCAATGGTTTTGAGACTTTGCCAAATTTAACAACGTTGTAAGTTTCTCCATCGTTTTCTCTTCTGTTTTCCCAGTGATTTGGTCAAAGCACAAGTTCAGCAGTCTTGGCAGATGTGATTAAATTGCAAACTTTGCAAAAAATTCCTTACATGGGAAGATATTTCTAAGAAGGCTTTATGGGTGTCCAAACCTTCATATCATAAATACATTAGAGAATGGGCACGAGTGGAAAAAAACGGAAGGGTTGCGGTTAAAACAGCCCTAAGGGATGCGTTTTTGGCCAGCAGCCCTTCACTAAAAGTGAAGGGCTGCGGTTTAGGCCCAAAACCGCAGCCCTTCCATATTGGAAGGGCTGCGATTTTGGGCCTAAATCGCAGCCCTTCTTTGTACAAAGGGCTGCGGTTTTAACCATAACCGCAACCCTTTTGACCCAAAAAAAAAAAAAATTTTTTTTTTTGCATTTTTTTACTCCTAAAAATCAAAAAATTAACAACGCTTAACTAATCAAACAAAATGAAATTATAAGTTACAGTCGAAATTATAAACAAAACAAAACGACATTTATAGTCGAAAAAAACAAACAAAATGAAATTATAAATTAACGAGTCAACAAGAACTTCAAATTAATTTCACAAAATAAAATAAAAAACCTCAAATATCACAAGTAACAAATAAATTACAAAAAAAAACTGACAAAAACTAGATCAAACCCTAGATCTGAAGGCAACGCTCAACTCCTTGTCGCCGAAAATTCGAAGGAATAAAAAAGAAATTCTCGCCGGCATTTCGTCCACTGGAAACCGACTGAACATGCCCGAATTTCGAGACCAAGGCCGACGCGGAGATGAGCACGAACCGCCGACAACCTCGCCGGAAAACGCACAAAGCAAGTCAGTAGGGGTTCGAAAACTTCGAGCTCTAAAACCCCAAAAAAAGGCACAAAAATCAAGCACAAAAGCACAAACATAAATCACCTCGTTGTTTTTATGCGACAACCGGCGAAGAAATGAGAGGAGAGAGAAAGTCGTCTGTAAAAACGCACAAAAGCCCACTGGCGAAGAAATAAGAGGAGAGGCGAAGGTGGTGAGCAGACGAACGACGAAGGAGGTGAGGAGACGAACGACGAAGGAGGTGAGGAGACGAACGACGAAGGAGGTGAGGAGAGGGAGGAGAGAGAATGAGGGAGAGGGAGGAGAGAACGTTGCTTCGTGAGGGAGAGGGAGAGGGAGGAGAGAGAATGAAAATTAACCTAGCGTGAGAATGAACCATTTAAAAGTCCACCCATCAAACTAAAAAAAAGCCCGCGCGAATTGACGATAAAGGGCTGCGGTTAGCCCAAAAACCGCAGCCCTTCACTACTTATAGGTGCGGTTTGCATTGACCGACCCTTCACTAAAAGGGCTGCGGTTTTTGGGCTAACCGCAGCCCTTAACTATAAAAAACGCAGCCCTTCCTTTTTTTTCCCCCTAGTGGGGTTTCCATGAGATGTGAAATAAAAACAATTGTCGATAATGAGAAAGGAATACTCGTCTTTCTTTTGAAGTTAAATAGGCTAGTTCGACTCTCATGAAGCTATTTCGTAGCCTTTATAATGTTGCGAGATGATAAAAAATGTCACTTAGCTATTTTTAGCTTCTTACTTCCTTGGAAGCACTTTTTCGAGCGTCTACTTGCGAACACATTTTTTGCCACCGGAGCTCTTGAAGTTGTAGATTTGTACTCACCAATCTTCCGCAGAGCCTCAAGGGAGGCACTGCACACCGAACTTCCGGTACTGGTGAGAATTGGTTTCTATGAGAAAACTAATATAGTCATTTTCAAAACCGAGGAAACATGTAACTTGTGAACAAAGTAGTATGTTTCCGAAAGATCAAGTGGAGCGGAATCATTTCAAGATACAAGGATTATATATTAATTTTCGCGGCTTCATATTCATAATTATTAGGAGAGTTTCTTTCCGGACGTTAAACAAGAAAGGGAAAAGTCTCTATCCTCTCGAAAGACCGAATAACCTTCTCAATTTTTGTCTTCCGAGTTATCGAAGCATTTTTGAAGGTTCTAGGCCTTTACTCTCCAAATTCAATGAAACTGAGCTTTATTACAATTCTCTGCGCGGACTCAACCTAACTCCCGTCCTAGGTTTGCAATAGAGAGGATTTACGTTAATCTAGAGTGATAATTCATGAGACCTTTTTTTATTTGTGCATCATTGAAGGATATCGTAGTCATGGATACAAGATTAGTGGTATTATTGGCCTGATATGTTCGTTGCTGTAACCAATCGTCAGCCTTCATTGTCTGACTCATTCATTGGTTGTTAATTTGCATAATGATGGAAAACACTAGATTAGAAGGGCATATATCGACAAAGAATGTTGATTGTTGAGCAATGTTGAGCTTACCTCAACTACAAACGTGTATGATTTACCTTATCTTTCGATTTTCTTTTTCCTCTTAACACCTTGATAATTTTTTCGAAATCAGTGGATGCTAGATGTACCAAAGATATAGTGTGCTTTAAATTAATATGAATCCTGAACTTTTGTAATTGACTTGACCATAGTGTACTAAGAAACAACCAGCTTTGGCACTTTGGAAATTGCTGCAAACATCAGCAGCAGTCTCCGCCTTTAGATCTGCGGAATAATTCCATTGAAGGGTTTAGTTTCGGAGTATACAACAGAAGCAGTGTTTCTGTCAAGAAATTAAGGATTGTAATATGTTGTGAGGTATGATGTGGGCCCCAAGAAGGTACGTCTGAGCTCCGTTATCCGTACGCCGGAAACCTGCAAAACAAGGTTAGCCTACCCTGGGGGTGGTCCCGGGATCGCCCCTCCGACGCTCAAGTCAGTAAATGATTGAGGTAGAGAGAAAAAGTGATCAATGTAGAGAGAGATGCTCTGGGTTTTGTAGCTTAGAATTACTTACCCTTTGATTGGTGAGACAACCGCTATTTATAGAGGATGGGACCTCGAATAAATGAGGGTATTTTAGTCAGCTCCAGCTGGTGGAGGATTGCCTTCCCTAGAGGTAGGGGTATTTTGGTAACTTTGCCATAGGTGGGCTGGTCCAAGAAATGGGCCCAAACAATTAGCCCCACGCCAAGTAATCGGAGTGAAAATCGCCATTTTTAGTGTGGTTGATTGGCGGAATGAAGTGTTTGCATTTTTTCTGGTGTTGAGTGGGACCCACGAATTTTCATGCCGGATCGTGGTGGATCGGAGAAAATCTTCTGTCGCTAGGATTAACCAAGCACGGGGGTGAAACGCCCTGGTGGGGGTTAGGGGGCAACGCCCCCGAACTTTTTCAAGGCCTTGGTCGAGCTGAGGGGGTGCTTTTGAGGCAGGCCGACCAAGTGCTTTTGAGGCAAGCCGACCAGGTGCCTTGAGGCTGGCCGAGCAGGTGTCCTCGTCACTGGCCGAGCAGGTGCCCTCGAGGCTGGTCGAGCGGGTGCCCTCGAGGCTGGCCGAGCTGGTGCTCGACGATGGCCGACCGGGTACTCGAGGATGGCCGATCGGGTCGAGCAGGTGCCATGTGGCCGAGCGGGGGTGTTGACCGACTGGCAGAGCGGGGGCATTGGCCGAGTTGCCAAGCGAGTGCATTTGCCGAGTGGCCGAGCAGCTCTCTCGAGCTTTGCTGGCCGAGTCCGAGGGGGTGCTCTGGTCGAGTGACCGAGCAGCTCTCTCGAGCTTTGCTGGCCGAGTCCGAGCGAGTCTCTGGTCGAGTGGCCGAGCAGCTCTCTCGAGCTTTGCTGGCCGAGTCCGAGCGGGTCTCTAGTCGAGTGGCCGAGCAGCTCTCTCGAGCTGTGCTGGCTGAGTCCGACCAGGTACCTTGGTCGAGAGGGCTGACCAGGTACCTTGGTCGAGAGGGCCGACCAGGTGCCTTGGTCGAAAGGCCGACTAGGTACTCGAGGCTGGCCGACCGCGGACCTTTGAGGTTGGCCGAGTTGCTGCTCGAGGATGGACGACCGGGTCGAGCCGGTATTGAGCAGGACGAGCCGGTGCGTTGATGCTGGCCGACCGGGTACGCGAGGATGGCCAACCGGGGTCCCATGGCGAAGTGACCGAGAGGGTGCCCAAGCCGAGTAGGTCCTTGAGCCGACTGGCTCCTTGTCCTTTTGGGCTTGCTTGTGCCGAGCGGCTCCTTGTGCTGAGCGAGTCGGACGCCACTCGGATGAGGGGCTAATGAGCCCCATGATGTCCGAGTGGGTGTCAATGAAAGACTTAGCTTGAATTTGGCTAAGTATAAGAGCGACTCGTCAAAGGAGAGGGGGTCTTCTAGTGGCCGAGCGGGTCGGACGCCACTCGGATGAGGGGCTAATGAGCCCCCTGCTGTCCGAGTGGGTGCCAATGAAGTACTTAGCTTGAATTTGGCTAAGTATAAGAGTGACTCGTCAAAGGAGAGGGGGTCTCCTAGTGGCCGAGCGGGTCGGACGCCACTCGGATGAGGGGCTAATGAGCCCCCTGCTTTCCGAGTGGGTGCCAATGAAGTACTTAGCTTGAATTTGGCCAAGTATTAGAGCGACTCGGCAAAGGAGAGGGGGTCTCCTACTGGCCGAGAGGGTCGGACGCCACTCGGATGAGGGGCTAATGAGCCCCATGCTGACCGAGTAGGTGCCAATGACGTACTTAGTCATACTTGGCTAAGTTTAGAGGCGATCCGGCGAAGCAGAGGGGGGTCTCCTGCTGTCCGAGGAGTAGGACGCCGCTCGAATGAGGATTTATGAGCCCATGCTGTCCGAATAGGTGCTAGCTGATACTAGGCCATACTTGACCAAGTATAGAAGCGACTTGGCAAGGAGGGGAGCTCATGTTGACCGAGTAAGTTATGAGGCTACTCGGATGAGGGGCTAATGAGCCCCAGGCTGTCCGAATAGGTGCTAGCTGATACTAGGCCATACTTGACCAAGTATAGAAGCGACTCGGTAAGGAGGGGAGCTCCTGTTGACCGAGTAAGTTATGAGACTACTCGGATGAGGGGCTAATGAGCTCTAGGCTGTCCGAATAGGTGCTAGTTGATACTAGGCCATACTTGACCAAGTATAGAAGCGACTCGGCAAGGAGGGGAGCTCCTGTTGTCCGAGTCAGCAGGACGCCCCTCGGATGAGGACTAATGAGCCCGATGCTGTCCGAGTGGGTGCCATGAGCACTTAGTCATACTTGACTAAGTGCAGAGTGGCTCGGTAGAGGAGTACGTGGACTCCATGCTGACCGAGGGAGTAGGACGCCGCTCGAATGAGGATTGATGAGCCCATGCTGTCCGAGTGGGTGCTATGAGCACTTAGTCATACTTGACTAAGTGTAAAGTGGCTCGGTAGAGGAGTACGTGGACTCCATGCTGACCGAGGGAGTAGGACGCCGCTCGGATGGCGACTGATGAGCCTCATGCTGTCCGATCGGGTGCCATGAGTACTTAGCCATACTTGACTAAGTGTTTGAGTGACGCTCCTTAAATTGCTGAGTGAGGTCATGTGATGCTCCTCGAGATGTTAGGGGCTTATGAGCCTCAAGTGGTCGAGGGAGGTCCTTAGCCTTATTTTGGCTTACTATTTGAGTGACGCTACTCAAAATGCTAAGGAGGTGCCAATGAATATGTTTCTCGACTCGGGGGAGTTCAGGGGCTCCATGTTTCCCGAGGTTGTTTCATGACACTATTCGAATATCGAGTACGTGCCAATTAACGATACTTAGCCGTTTTTGGCTAAGTTAGTAGGACGCTCCTCTTATGACTGATGGGGTGCTGATGGAGAAATTTTGGACTTCTGAGGCTTATTAGCCCCATCCTTCCTCCTTTGAGAGTATTTATTTGTCCAACTAATGGGTTCCAAGTAATTAGCCCCACGCTGGATGAACGGATAGGGTAGCATCATTCCTTCCCGAGGCGGTCGTCCAGCGGAAATCGAGGGAGACCCATGTTCTGGGGTACCCTGCATCGCTTCGAGTTAGGTGCCCTGATGTGCAGTTCATTTACTTTGTCCAAGTTCGCTTTTTAGACCACGGGGGTCGTGCTTGGATGGAGGTAGCTCGCACACGCCAAGTTGATGGAGGTACCGTGGATGAGTAAGTGCATCTGATGAGTAGGCACATATGATCGAGTATATTCCTTGGCCAAGTGGGCACCAAGGATGAGTGGGTACCTTGAATGAGCCGTACATTGATGAGTATGTGCCCCTGATGAGTAGGCAGCTATGGCCGAGCACATTTCCTTGGCCGAGTGGGCGCCAAGGATGAGTGGGTACCTTGAACGAGTAGGTACCGTTGATGAGTAGGTGCCTTTAATGAGTAGGCACCTATGGCCGGCCACATTTCCTTGGCCGAGTAGGCGCCAAGGATGAGTGGGTACCTTGAATGAGTAGGTACCGTTTATGAGTAGGTGCCTTTAATGAGTAGGCACCTATGGCCGACCACATTTCCTTGGCCGAGTAGGCGCCAAGGATGAGTGGGTACCTTGAATGAGCAGGTACCGTTTATGAGTATGTGCCCCTGATGAGTAGGCAGCTATGGCCGAGCACATTTCCTTGGCCGAGTGGGCGCCAAGGGTGAGTGGGTACCTTGAACGAGTAGGTACCGTTGATGAGCAGGTGCCTTTAATGAGTAGGCACCTATGGCCGACCACATTTCCTTGGCCGAGTAGGCGTCAAGGATGAGTGGGTACTTTGAACGAGTAGGTACCGTTGATAAGTAGGTGCCTTTAATGAGTAGGTCTGGCTGAGCCGGACCGTAAACTTGAGGGTGTCACTGTTTATTCTGGAGGGGTTTTGCAATTCCGAGTCATCACACCCCTCTTTCGGATCAGTATTCATGAGTTTGTGTTCTTCGATATGAATTCTTCCGAGTGATAACATGTTTCTTGACAACCTTGAAGAGACGTGAGTAGCTTGCCTAGCTGAGTTGCCCTTGGAAGATCCTTCCCTTTATTTAGGTCCCAGCCGGTTAGGCTGAGCATTTCGGGAGGGACGAATGATCTCTTCGTGACGAGTGGAAGCCATACCCATCAGACTTTGCTGGAGAGTTTGTTGAAGATGAGCTGCAATCAAGGTGACGTTTGTTGCAGTTATGGGTGGAGGGTCAGCTACTTATGTCTGACCCGATGCTGCGAGATGACCGACTTCGCAGTGGATTCTCCATTGGGGTGGAATCATCATCATTGGGATAGAGGGATAGCACCGTAGGTGCATATGGGATGCTTGAGCTCTCCCGGAACGGTTGGCTTGGGAGCGTGTCTTCTTGGTTGGGGCCATTGTTGAGCAACAATGAGGTGAGTTTTGCTGAGTAGCAACAAGGTGAATCTTGCTGAGTGGTGGCGAAGTAACTTCTTGTACTATCCCCACAGACGGCGCCAAACTGTTTCTGTCAAGAAATTAAGGATTGTAATATGTTGTGAGGTATGATGTGGGCCCCAAGAAGGTACGTCTGAGCTCCGTTATCCGTACACCGGAAACCTGCAAAACAAGGTTAGCCTACCCCGGGGGTGGTCCCGGGATCGCCCCTCCGACGCTCAAGTCAGTAAATGATTGAGGTAGAGAGAGAAAGTGATCAATGTAGAGAGATGCTCCGGGTTTTGTAGCTTAGAATTCTTACCCTTTGATTGGTGAGACAACCGCTATTTATAGAGAATGGGACCTCCAATAAATGAGGGTATTTTAGTCGCCTCAAATGGTGGAGGATTGCGCCCTGTAGGTAGGGGGTATTTTGGTAAATCTCGCAGTGGGTGATGGCCCAAGAAATGGGCCCAAACAAGCAGGATTAGCATTATGTAAGCATTTGTCTCTACTCCATCGAAAATATGGTCGTCTTTAACTTTTAATATCCGAGAATATTGTATTTTTTCTACAGGCTGGATGAAAATCGATTGTCTGATGCTAGAAGCAGCAGGAATCTGCAAACTAGCCAACCTTTAAATTCTTTCATACCCCTAGAGAATTGTGCTCCTCTACCCTGCTTTTCAGACCTAACATCTGAATCTGAGTGCACTTGACCTTACCTTGGTAACCTGGTATTCAGATCATTCAACTTTTGTGATCTGGTCCATCTGGATAACATGCTCTACTATGCCTTTTTGGCAGACTCTTTTTCTTGCTGATCGAATACCATTAGATAGAGTGTGTTTAACGAGTGCAATGGTAGAAATTGGGTATTATTTTCTGTCAGCTAATTCGCTTATATAAACAGGATTAACGATAGCAATAAAGAGGATTTGAATCCAGGGTGGCAGATCTCTGTCAGTCTTAGTGTTGGGCAATTCCAACAGGTACCAAGAAACTTTCATTGTTTCTCTTGTTTAAAACTCGAAGTTGTCTAACTGTGCTTTTTGTGAACCACGTCAGCTTTGTGAACAACATAAACACAATCAAAGGGGGCACTCTTGTTGAGTACATAACAGGCCAGATCACTAAGTATGTGATTGATGCTCTTGCTTTTTCCTAAATGCTATTTATAGAAGAATCTAGAACACTAATTACTCTACCTTATGCCATGCAGGCAAGTTGTGGAAAAGGGAGGAACAAGGAGGTGATACACCATGCCTGAGTATGAAGACTGGGTTAAAAAAAACTGTGCAAATCTGGATAAGCATAAAAAGATCTTCACTCGGGAGGATGACAATGACAGTAATGCAATAGAGCTGGCGTTCAGTATGAAAAAGATTGAAGCCAAGAAGGATTGGCTTCGTGAAGACGAGGTTGGCACTAGTGCAAAATTTGATTGTAGATCTTCAATAAGTTCAGCAAGAATTTCTGACATCTGTTGTTGGGATGCAGGTTGGGAATTTTTTTTATCATAAGGAAGAAAAAATAAGATACAGTGACTTCGTCCACAAGGAGTTGAAATTGTTTTCTAGGGCAGACCTTCAAAGATCAATTCCATATTTCCATCCATGGTTGATGGGCTAAAGCCAACCTAGAGAAAAGTTATTTTCTCTGCTTTTAAGAAGAACTTGACCAAAGAGATCAGAGTTGCTTAGTTCGGCGGTTATTTGTCCAAGAAATCAGCTAACCATCATGGTGAAGCTAGCATATACAGGACAATTATTGGCATGGCTTAGAATTTTGTTGGTGCCCATGGATCCATGGTACAATAAATTTTGTGGAACCATTCAGATAACTGCTAGGAAAGACACTTGAATCTTATCACTTACACGAACTATTGAGGTAGTGGATGAAGACAGTCTGCAGATGATGCCAGTGTAACTTTCAGAATCACTGAACTGCCAGTTCGGAAGTGGACTCAGGATTATAAGGAATTTTAAAGAGAGACAGATCAAATGATGCAGCGAATATTCGGCGCTAAGAAGTCCTTTGATTTTGTCAAAGATTCTTCTGTTGGAAGTTCAACAATTACTCTAAAAGAATAACCTCAAAGAGAGGAGTGGAAAAACAAGTCAAAGGCTCTTGTCCCACATTGGAAAAATAGCTATGTTTCACCTTGTTTAATAATAGGAGTTCCTTAGCACTTCTTGTTTGATAGAGTCCTAGATGGATGGATGCACCACACACGCGCACGCCGGTCGGGCCGGGCCGAGCTCGGGGCGTGGCGGCGGGGGTTGTGGGTCTGCGGTCCGTTTTAAATCTCCTTCTTTTATTTTTGGCGAAAATCGCAAAAATCTCGGATTCTGTAACCGTTGCTAGCAAGATTTCCGGAGCCTAATTGATTTCTCATTCCTTATTCAAAGCCTTCCGTTCTTCTCTTTGAAGCCTATTTAAGGGTTGCTTTCATCAGTCAAATAAGATGCACACTGATTCTCTCCTCTTCTCATCTCCACAAAAATACTATCTGGTTTTTGGGCAATATTCAGGTCTCCATCCGAGGTGTGTGAGTGCACACATATCTTGGAGTCGTGCTAATCCTGGAGGACGATCACCTGATTTCTACTGCACCGGGATAGCGCGAAATCGTCTTTTAGGACAGTGGTCATCCACGTCACGGCAAACTGATTGTTCGTTCACGCTTCAACAGATAAGTATCATTTTATTGTTGTATTTGCAACAATCTAAAAGACGATTTATGGCTTCCAAACTTATGATTCCTGATATGTCTAAGATGGAACCTCTTGATGGGAAAAACTATAAACGTTGGGCTGTTAGGATGCGTTTTTATTTGGAACAAATTGATGTTGCATATGTTCTTGATGATGCTGTTAAACCTGTTGATGAATCTGATTTGGGTGCCTTGGAGTCAAAGTTTGCTAAGGATGATAGAACTTGTAAGGGTATGCTACTGCATTATATGTCAAATGCTTTGCTGGATATTTACATGTTGTTTGATCATGCTAAGACTATTTGGGATGCTTTAGAAAAGACATATGGGACTGATGATGCTGGAACCAAGCGTTATTGTGTTAGTAAGTGGTTAGGCTTTCAAGTTGATGATGAAAAACCTATAATTGATCAAATCCATGCCTATGAGAATATTTGTCTTGCTATGGCTGCCGAGGGACTGTGCATTTGTGATATTACCCTTGCTATTGTGTTGATTGAAAAACTGCCTCCTTCTTGAAAAAAATTTCGCAACCAGTTAATGCACAATAAGACAGACCTAACCTTAGAGGAACTGATAGGTCACCTTAAGATTGAGGAAGAGAACCGAATTAAGGACAAAGGTCAGTCTGTTATTCGTGATCAGTCTATTTTTCCTGTTTTCTCTAAAGCAAATCTGGTAGAACCAAATAATTCTGGGAAAAATAAGGGCTCTAACAATTTCCATAGACCTCAAGGAGGAGTTCAGAAGTACAGGTTTAAGGGAAACTGTAACAACTGTGGGAAACTTGGTCATAAGGCTAAGTTCTGTAGAAGCAAGAAGCATAATCAAGCCAACCTTGCTGAAGCTACTGATAACATCGTTGCTGTTGTGTCAGAAGTAAATTTAGTTAGTAATGTTGCTGAATGGATTGTTGATACTGGGGCAACCAGGCACATCTGCACCAACAAAGACATGTTTACAAGTTATGGTAAGGTTGATGGTGAAAATGTCTTCATGGGTAACTCAGCATCTGCAAATGTTCAAGGCAAAGGGAAGATTGTTCTAACTCTTACTTCTAGAAAATTACTAACTCTTACTAATGTTTTGCATGTTCCAGAAATGTGTAGGAACATAATTTCTGGAAGTCTACTCATGAAAACTAGACTCAAACTCTCTTTTGATTCTGATAGACTTGTTTTTACTCGTAATGGGGAGTTTGTAGGGAAGGGGTTTTGTAATGGGGGGCTATTTACTCTTGATGCAAAAGTTGAAATTATGAATAAAAGTGCTAGTACTTCTTCCATTTATATCGCTGAGTCTATTGATTTATGGCATTCTAGATTGGGTCATGTTAACATTGCTTCAATCAAAAGGCTTAAACATTTGAATTTGATTCCAAGTTTTTCTAAAACTGAATTTTCAAAATGTGAAGTGTGTGTTGAAGCCAAGTTTGCAAAGAAACCTTTTAAATCAATAGGCAAACCGAAGTACTAGAACTTGTTCATAGTGATTTGGGAGATTTTAAAAATCATGAGAGCAGAGGTGGGAAAAGATATTACATTACCTTTGTTGATGACTGTTCTCGTTTCACTATGGTTTATCTTCTCAGATCAAAAGATGAAGCAGAAGAGATGTTCCTCAAATACAAAGCTGAGGTAGAAAATCAACTGGACAAGAAAATCAAGAGCCTTTGGAGTGATAGGGGTGGTGAGTATGACCCTAACACTCTTAAGGCCTTCTGTGAACAGAATGGAATAGTCCATGAGGTAACTGCTCCCTACACACCCGAACAAAATGGTATTGCTGAAAGGAAGAACAGAACTCTCAAAAATATGATGAACTCTATGCTTATTAGTTTTGTACTTCCTGATAACATGTGGGGGAGGCTATTCTTTCTGCTTGTCATGTTTTAAATAGAGTACCTCATAAGAAACTTGATAAGACCCCTTATGAACTGTGGAAAGGTCGAACGCCAAACCTGAAATATTTGAAAGTGTGGGGGTGTTTGGCAAAAGTTGGGATACCTAGCTTTAAGAGCGATAAGATAGGCCCTAAGACTGTTGATTCCATTTTTATTGGCTATGCTTATCAAAGTGCTGCTTATCGATTTCTAGTGAAAGGTGCTAACAATTCTTATGCAGGTGGTACTATTGTTGAATCGAGGGATGCTGAATTCTTTGAAAATATATTTCCCTTGAATTCTTCTCGCTGTAGTAATGATTTACCATCCTCTAGTATTGCACTGCTTTTTGTCTCGTTGCTTCTTCTTTAACTAACAATGATTCTCGTTTTGGAACCAAGGAGAAGCAAAAGGGCGCGAAAGGATAATAGTTTTGGGTCCGATTTCATTCACGCTTCAATCTGAACCACTCTTGATTGACGATGATTTTGTAAGTGTGTTCATTTTAGAAAATGATCCCAAAACTTATGATGAGGCCATGAGGTCAATTGATGCAATTTTTTGGAAAGAGGCAATTAACAGTGAACTATAATCAATTCTCAACAATAACACTTGGGAATTGGTTGACTTGCCTAGAGGTTGCAAGCCCATTACTTGTAAATGGATCTTTAAGAAAAAATTAAAACCTGATGGATCCATTGACAAGTATAAGGCCAGAATAGTAGTGAGGGATTTTACTCAAAAACAGGGAATTGACTATTTTGATACTTACTCCCCCGTCACCAAAATTGCAACCATTAGGACCTTAATTGCTCTTGCATGTATCCATGATCTCATTGTACATCAAATGGATGTAAAAACTGCTTGTCTAAATGGAGATCTGGAAGAAGAGATTTATATGGTTCAACCGGAAGGTTGTGCAATTCCGGGTCAAGAAAACAAAGTTTAATTTGTAAACTGGTCAAGTCTTTGTATGGACTCAAGCAAGCTCCAAAATAATGGCATGACAAGTTTGACAAGACTATGATAGGAAATGGGTTTCATGTCAATGAAGGAGACTCCTGTGTTTATTTTAAGCATGATTCAAATGGTTGTGTGATTATTTGTCTTTATGTGGATGATATGCTAATTTTTGGTACTAGTCTTGATCGAGTAAATGAGACAAAGAAATTTCTAAGTTCCAAATTTGAAATGAAAGATATGGGCGAGGCAGATGTGATTTTGGGAGTCAAAATTATAAGAAATCAAAATGGCATCTATCTTAGCCAATCTCATTATGTTGAAAAACTCTTGAAAAAGTTTGACTCATTTAACGTCGATCCAGTTAGAACCCCTTATGATCCAATTGTCCACTTAAAGAAAAATAAAGGTGATCCAGTTTGTCAATCTGAATATGCTAAAATCATTGGTAGTGTGATGTTTCTTATGAATTACACTAGACCTGACATTGCTTATTCTGTAAGTAGACTAAGCAGGTACACTCATAACCCAAACAAAGATCATTGGGATGCTCTAAGGCGATTGCTCGGGTATTTGAAAGGTACCATGGATTGGAGTTTGCACTACTCCAAATCTCCAGGAGTACTAGAAGGTTTATGTGATGCCAACTGGGTATCTGACAACGATGAAGTAAACTCCACCAGTGGTTATGTTTTCACCCTAGGGGTTGGAGCTGTGTCTTAGAAATCTTGCAAGCAATCTTGTACTGCTATGTCTACTATGGAATCTGAATTTATTGCTCTTGAATTGGCAGGTCATGAGGTTGAATGGTTGAGAAATCTGCTTGCAGATATTCCAATGTGGGGGAAGCCAACTCCTTCTATTGCTCTCCACAGTGATTCGCAAGCCGCCATAGCTGTTGCAAACAACCACGCCTACAATGGGAAAAAGAGACACATTCGTTTGAGGCATAAGGCTGTCAAAGATCTGTTGTCAAATGGAGTGATATCACTGGATTATGTTAAATCTGAAAAGAACATTGCGGATCCGCTAACCAAAGGCATGTGTAGAAAACTAGTTTTGGAAACATCGGAAGGGATGGGCTTAAGGCCCATTGGATGAATTGTAACTAATGAACTCCTACTCACTATGAGTTCAAGGGAGAACATTATGAATAATTCAGAAGCACAAACTTTTATTTTTTCCATCCCTAGATGTTTATGATGTAATGTGCTTGCTACAAATTGAACTTTAGGGTGAGCCAAGGCTCTTAATGAACCCATATCCATATGTTTGGAGGTGTGATGTAGCTCACACTTTATGGGATTCACCTACTTAGGTGTGGAAGTGTGGCCGCTTCCTATGAGAATTGCATGGGCTAATTCTCTAGAGCACCTATGAGCATCCAGGTCTGGACGTATGGCCAGTATAAGGCGTCACTATTATTCGCGGAGAATCAGAATATTATACATGTTCAATTGTGTGCTTCAAGTGATGTATCTTTTCCTCCCTATTAAGTTCAAGACTCAAGTCACTTGATAGGAAAGAGATCCTAGCTTGAAAGAACTAAGTGTTAATTCAAGTCGCAAGACATTGACACTAATGCAATTGTTTTATTTTGCCCAAAGCTAATTTTCATTCCTTTTCTTTTCTCGTTTGTTGACCCTGTGTGGGGGATTATTGGAAGTTCAACAATTACTCTAAAAGAATAACCTCAAAGAGAGGAGTGGAAAAACAAGTAAAAGGCTCTTGTCCCACATTGGAAAAATAGCTATGTTTCACCTTGTTTATTAATAGGAGTTCCTTAGCACTTCTTGTTTGATAGAGTGCTAGATGGATGGATGTACCACACACGCGCGCGTGCGCCGGCCGGGCCGGGCTAGTGGCGAGCGCGGGCTGTGGGTCTGCGGTCCGTTTTAAATCTTCTTCTTTTATTTTTGGCGAAAATCGTAAAAATCTCGGATTCTGTAACCGTTGCTAGCAAGATTTCCGGAGCCTAGTTGATTTCTCATTCCTTATTCAAAGCCTTCCATTTTTCTGTTTGAAGCCTATTTAAGGGATGCTATCATCAGTCAAATAAGATACACACTGATTCTCTCCTCTTCTCATCTCCACAAAAATACTCTCTGGTTTTTGGGCAATATTCTGGTCTCCATCCGAGGTGTGTGAGTGTACACATATCTTGGAGTCGTGCTAATCCTGGAGGACGATCGCCTGATTTCTACTGCACCGTGATAGCACGAAATCGTCTTTTAGGACAGTGGTCATCCACGTCACGGCAAACTGATTTTTCGTTCACGCTTCAACAGATAAGTATCATTTTATTGTTTTATTTGCAACAGGTTCTCATCAGGTATTGATGCACATTGCTCTCTTTTCACCAATCTTGGAGTCTAGGACCTCTAACCATGTATACCTCTCAATTTTGAGTTTTATAAATGTCCCAGAAGGCTATCATTTTTTTCATTTCTTACTTATGTTTTTATTAGATTGGTTGGGTGATATTTCCTTGATTAATTTGCAGTTTGCTGACGTTGGAGAATGTAAGATGGTTATTGGAAGATACTTACTCCTACGATGATTGATTGGTTTGGGTTGATCTTTTGATTGATTTTGTGTTCATCTGTTCTTGATGCAGCTTGAAGGAGAGACCCACTTTAGGGTGAGTTTCATTCTCTCTTCCTTTCTATTTTAGTTAATTAGCTTGTTTGTTGTTGATGGTCAAGGCCTAAGCAGGTCACTATCTCGCTATTAATAGTGCTGCATGCAGAAGTCCAGAATTGAGAACCCTACTGCGGTACTGCCGACTGGTTGAGGTATTTTTTTTATTTTTTTTTTATTTCTGCTAATTTATAAACTATAGACTTCTCATTTTGATGCGAATTGATATTTTGAATTGAAATAAGAAATTATGAAAATGAAATTTAAATGTTGTGCAATTGTGAATTATGGAATTGAGATTACTTGAATTGAAATTAGAGATTACTTGAATTGAAATTGAGATTACTGAAATTGAAATTAGAGATTACTTGAATTGAAATTGAGATTACTTGAATTGAAATTAGAGATTAGAAATTGTGAAATTGAAATAGAGGTTGTGAATTGAAATTAGTTGAATTTGGAATTAGATGTTGTGAAATGTAATTTGAAACAAGGGACTTTGGAATTAATATCTAATAATATGTTTACTTTATACTAGATTTGGAAGATGAAAAACAAAAGTTTAGAATCTTTTTGGAAGAGAAGTGGAGAAAAATCACAAAAGTCTTCAACTTCATCTTCTCCAACATCAAAGGAACCTCTAATTGAAGAATGTAATCGTGAGGTTCCAATAATTGAAGAAAGTAATCATGAAGCTCCTCCAATTTAAGAAGAAAATGAGGATAAATTGCCTAATTCTTCACCGTTCGAAACTACGCCTCAAAGTAGTTTTAGAACTTTTGCTTCAAGTGTTATGTATGATCTTGATCTCCTACCACATGATCCGGGAACTAGGAGGCCAATTACATCATATCCTCCTAATGATCAAGAGGCCGTGAGAAGAGGATACATTGCTAAAAAGCCTTGCCGACCAAGGACACATGATTTTCCTCAAAGGGAAATAGGAGGTATGCGCCGTTTTAGTGTTTCTTGGTTTGACAAGTATGATTGGCTTGAATATAGTGTTGAAATTGAGATTTTGTTTTATTTGATTTTTTCTCATTCGTACCCCCATCCCGTAATTCCTGGATACGCCACTGATCCAGGCACTGTGCCTTTCTCTGAGTTGTCTGTACAACATTCAAACACAATTTTGCTTCATGGCACTGTGCCTCTGACTGTTCTTCTTCAGAATCCGATTCTCCCCAAACGACAGCAATCATTGCTTTCTTGAACTCCTTCTTTGTTTGCTCCCTTTTTTCTTTAGGCTTCTCATCATCCCATAAGGGACATTCCTTTATCCTGTAATTGTACTCACCACACTTGAAACAACCAGAATTAGTAGCACTTTTCTTAAAGTTAGAGGTAGTGCTCTTACCTTTGAAATTTCCATCTTTTTTATGATTGTTGTTTTTGTTCTTTTTGAGAAATTTTTTAAATCTCCTAGTAAGAAGATCAATATCATCATCACTATCACTACCTTCACTTTCCAATTCAGTTCTTAAGGCTATACCCTTAATTTTTGGTTCATTAGTCTTAGAATCTAAAACAAGTTAATGAGTCATTAATGATCCAATAAGTTGTTCTAGTGAGAGTTTTTTCAAATCTTTAGCTTCTTGAATAGCAGTTATTTTATGGAGCCAACGATTTATTAAACTTCTTAACACCTTTCTTACTAAATCTTCAGAAGTATAGGTTTTGCCTAGAGAAGGCAATTCATTAGTGATTAGTGTGAATCGGGAAAATATCTCTTTAATAGATTCTTCCTTATTCATAGTAAACAATTCATATTGTTGCACAAGTAAATTTATTCGAGATTGTTTTACTTCATTCGTACCTTCGTGGGCCAATTCTAGAGTATCCTATATCTCCTTTGCTGTAGAGCATGCCGAGATCCTTGAGTATTCATCAGGTCCAATTCCATATTGGAGAATACTCATAGCTTTGAAGTTCTTTTCGGCTTTTGCATAGTCGACTGAATTGTAGTCATCTTCATCCTTGTCGACCATCTTTCCTTCAGTATTTTTTCCTTGGATAAGGATTGATCCTTTTCTAATGACTTTCCAGCATTCATATTCCGATCCTTGGATGTAGATCCTCATCCTAGCCTTCCACCATCCGTAGTCTTTTTCGTTGAAAATCGGACACTTTGTGTGTCTATCTCGAGAGTCATCTTGCATGTTCATGACTTCTATTCTCTAGGGATGAGCCTTTCGAGAATAGCCTGCTCTGATATCACTTGTTGGAGTACAAGGTGACACTCAAGAAGGGGGTTGAATTGAGTGACAAAAATTAATCGATTTTCGCAAAAACACTCCTATGGTACAGTGTCGTGCACTGTGTTATTCACTCGTAAACTCGCATTTGATGTTTTTGCTCGAACGAAATTGTATCAAACAATAAAACAATGAAATCAAATAATAAGACACGGGAATTTAACATGGTTCAATCTCACCTCTGAGATCTACGTCCACACAAACTAGTCTTTTATTATTTGAATCTTAAAATACCAAGCTTTTGATACAATTCGATTCCCCCACTACTAACTCTAGTAGTGCTCCCCAACACTTAACCCTAAGTGTTGCTTAGGAGTGGGAATGAGCCGAGCCGAGCCCGAATAGTGTTAGGCTCAGCTCGAGCTCGAGTTTCAAAAACGAGGCTCGGCTCGAACTCAAGGCTCGTCGAGCCTAAAAAATGGAGCTCGGCTCGGGCTCGTGTCATGGAATGTGAGGCTCGGCTCGAGCTCGTTTGAGGCTCGGCTCGCGTTCGTTTGAGGCTCGAGGCTCCGGCTCGTTTGAGGCTCGTGGCTCGGACTCGTTTGAGGCTCGAGGCTCCGGCTCGTTTGAGGCTCAAGGTTCATGCTCGTTTGAGGCTCGAGGCTCATGCTCGTTTGAGGCTCGAGGCTCATGCTCGTTTTAGGCTCGAGGCTTATGCTCGAAAAAAATGGCTCGAAATCTCACAAAAAAAAAAAAGTCATACACTAATACATAATTTATAGGCGATACAAATATCATCTGCAACAAGTAAACACAAATTAAAAAAAGTCTTCAAGTAAACACAAAAAAAAAAGTCTCCAACAAGCAAAGACAAATAAAAAAAGTCTCCAACAAGTCATACATTACAAATTCAAATAAGTTTCACCACCAAAGTTTACAATAATGCAAGTTGGTTCAATATTCCATGCCATGAATGTCGATCTTCACAAATTTTGTGCCAAAACAACTTATATATGGAATAGGAATAAAGATATCTTTTGGTTGATCGTCTTCAACATCCTGCATTAGTGTTCAAAACAATTAAAAATCAGCCCAAAATCAGTAGTAGTAGCATGTAAAAAAATCCTTTCAATGCCCAAAACAGCAGCAACCAATGAAAAAAATTGTTGAAATTACTTTGTTCTTTCTTTTAATCCCAAAAGTTGACCTAGTCCAATCTCCCGTGTAAATCGAAGATTTGCACGTTTCGGAAGCAACGAAGCTCGATAAGAATCGATAACACGACTCCCTGCACTAAATGTAGCCTCGAATGCAACAATGGTAATCGGAATAGCCAAGACATCAGCAACAATTTTCGATAAAATACGATACTTCACAGATTTTTCTTTCCACCATTTCAATATATCAAACTTTCCTTCATCATTGTATTCTTCCTTAAAAATACATATCAACTTCCGATTTCTTAGGTTGAGTTTTTTTGCCACTTTTCACAGCTTGTAACACCCTAGACATTCCGGGAAGGCTCCCTTCATTATCATCGGAAGTTCCATAATCACATTCTCCAACTACTTCCGTTGGAGAAGAATACAAGGTCTTATACTCATCATACAACTCGTACAAGGTATCTCTAACCTTAAGGATGTTACCTTTAACAAGTTCTGAAGGAAACATTTGGGGGAAAGTAATGTCAAGTACCTCCATTTTCACACGAGGGTCCAAAATACCACCTATGGCCATGATCAAATTGCATTCACCCCAATACTTATCAAACCTTTCTTTCATGTTTTTTACTATGTCTTTCACAAAATCATCAGAAGAATTAGCATATTTATCTAACATCTCTTTGATGTAACAAACTTCACTAAGAAACACATTAGAAGTTGGATATTCTGATCCTGAGATGATATTAGTAGTAGTATAAAAGACTTTTAAAATGTCAAGCAACTTTTCAATTTTAATCCAATCCTCAATACTAGGACAACAAACATATTCACTATCCTCCAAATTAAAGCAAGTCTAAAGAATACCTCCTTAAACTTGATTGCTGAAACCAACATATCATATGTGGAATTCCTTAAACTAGTAACGTTTGATTCCATTCTTTTAGGAGATGTCCTGAAGAGAAAAACCGATTTACTGCTGCAATAGCATGCATGCTAGGCAACCTCAGACCAGTACGTCTTAAAAAATTCAGCAGGGAAACCGTCTAGACCCGGAGATTTATCATTAGCAATATCGAACATGGCGTCCTTGATTTCAGCCTCAGAAAAAGGAACACAAAGCATAATCGAATATGTGGCTGAAATGGTAGGAAGATGCAATTCACGAAGGGCCAAATCAATAGCTTCGCTTGGACTGGATTCACTCTGGGTGTGCGTATCCGAGGTGGCCGAGGACTCGACCTTGAAAATACCTTGTGAGTATTTTGATTTTCGATAAGTAAATGCCCAACTTTTTCTCACTACAAAATATTCAAAGGCGTTTTGTACAAAAAGTGTAACAAATAAGGACTGAGCCGCAGAATTAACTAATAAATATGACGATGGAAAACTTGGTAGTGCATACTGATTTTTAATTTTGAAATTAGGGTTATGTTCCACGATCATATACATTAGAGTGCGTCGTGGGTGTAACATATTACACCATATCTTATAATGTAACAACACCTCACATGTGAGAACTAATATAACTGTTTCATGTTATTATAAAACTCTTTCATGTCATTATTAGAGTGTTTCATATCATTTTGAAGCTTTTCATGTCATTTATAAAACACTTTTATGTCATTATTGATAAGTTTCATATCATTATTATCGACTTCTATATCATTTTTCAGCAAACTTGTATCATTTTCTCCAACATTTGTCAACTCTTTATATACCTTTTCATTATTACACAAACTGATATTATTTATAAGAAAATTGATATCATTATTACTCACTTTATTATGTCACTTTTCAGCAAACTTGTATTATTTTTCCTTGTCTCATTATCATTTTTCAACTCTTTATGTACTTTATAATTATTACACAAATTAATACTAACCTCCATTTCTAAATAAGTGCAACAGTTTGACTTTTACACTTACCAACGCACAACTTTGACCGTTAATATCTCTAATTACGTATTTGTAAACATTTTAAAAAGTTGATATTATGATTTTATTCATCGAAATAAATCCAACAACATTTTATATGATCAATTTTGTTTTTATATGAGATGTGTGAATAGTGTAAAATTCAAAGTGTTGCACTTTAAAAGAAACGCAGAAATTATCATTAATAAGAGAAATAATATCATCATTACTCACTTTTATGTCATTAATTTTTCAGCAAAATTGTATCATTTTCCCCTATTTCATTATCATTTTTCAACTATTTATATACTTTATTATTAATATTACACAAACTAATACAGTATCATTTATAAGAAAAAAGATATCATTATTTTATGTCATTTTTCAGCAAACTTATACTCCCTCTGTTTTTTTATCCATCTCACTTGGAATCTTGACACTATTCATATTTAGAGAGAATCTTCTCAATTTTTTTCAATTTATAAGAAAAAATATAGTCATGTGCGGTCTTGTATGATTCGTCTCAATTAATACTTTATTAATATTCAATCGTTATAATTTTTACTAATATATACTTCATCTGTTTCAAAATACTTGACACACTTCTCCGGACACGCTTGCCAACGCATAACTTTAAATATTAACATCTCTAATTCCCTAAATGTAAAATTATAGAAAGTTGATATTGTGAAATTATATATCGAGACGGATCTAACAAGATCCCACATGACTATATTTTTCCGTACATAAAAATCACAAAACATGTTCAAAGGAGAGTGTATGAATAGTGCAAAAGTCAAACTGTATCATCTATTTTAACGGAGGTAGTATAGTGGAAGATATTTAAGTTCAAAGATGTGCATTGGGAGACGCGCACATGAAAGTGAGAAGGATAAAAAAACAGAGGGAGTATCATTTTCCCTTATAACATTATCATTTTTCAACTATTTATTTGCCTTATCATTATTACATAAACTTATCATTTATAAGAAAAATGATATCATTATTATTCACTATTATGTCATTTTTCAGCAAACTTATCTCTCTCTCCAGTCCCCTCAAAACTTAACCCTCACCACTCCACCTCCTCTCACCCTTCCCGACGCACCATCACCACCACTGCATCAGTTGTCGTCGTTCATCAAACCTCCTTTATCTCTTCTTTTCCGTCACCAATACACCACAAATCCATAGCTCACATCGCACCAGCACCAGCGACCAACGCCATCAACACGGACGTCTCGGATGTTGCACGACAAGGGGAAGAAGATAGAATATCGAATGGCGAATTATCAAAAGAAATCACAAACAACAATAACAAGAATATTGCGAAAAGATGAAGCTAGGGCGAAGATGCGATTCTAGAAAATTGCAACTTCAACAAATCAACAACCGCAAAAATCAATCAATTTGCAGATTATCAGAGAAAATATCTCCAGAAAATTGTGGATGATCTGAAGAAAATTACAAAAGAACTTCGAGCTATGAATTGCGTTTGAAGAATTGAAGCACCAAAATAATTAATTAGTTTGTAGTTTTAATTTCTTGATCATAGATTGCCACAGTGTGAAATTAAGTCTTAAATCTTAATCGTTTCTCTTTGAAAACTCCAATTCGCAAACTTTTATATAGGCATCAAGCAAGAGGAATAACTGAGAAGATTTTCGACTAAAATTTCTGTGGAGAATCGAGAAACAAAAGAAAAAGAGTGAAGTGGAAGATGTGATCAATGGGGCAATGGAGGAGAGAGATTAGAGTTTTGAATTGGATAAATGGAGATTGAGGAAGAGAAAGAAAGTAATGTTGATGATCAGTGATAGGGAAAAAAGAGTGAAGTAAGAGGGAGGTAAAAGAGAGACGGGGAAGGAGAGGTGGTTTATGGGTTGTTACACCGTAAGTTTTGGTGTAACAGCCGAAGAAATTATGTATTTATTATGACCACGTTGCCTAATTTTAGAGTCATTCCTCAACCATAGATAGCGTTGTGTCACCCTTTCTCTTCTTTTGGAACTGATATCACCCATCAGTACGAATGCATAATGGATACATGTGCACGCAATTGTCTTCACGGCTGGTGTTGTAAGAGACTGCATACTTTTAATTTAAAATTAGACAATAGACAAACACAATTTTAAGAAGAAAACGGACCACCAATCCGAATATAGTGACTAGTTTAATCTATTTAGTGACCACTTTAATCCATTTAGTTCTCACATTCTTTAATCAATTTGGTAACTAGCTTAATTCATTTATTGACTAGTTTAATCCGTTTGGCAAGATTGTCGGGTTATTTTTCAAAATTGTCTGTAGTAGTTCAAGATTCAAAGGAAATAAAGGAAGGAGAATAGAAATGGCGTCTAGGTTGCGAGATGTCTAAGGATAGTGTTTTTTTAGTTAGAGATGTAATGGGCTTGTTAGGAGAATATAGACTTGAATTTGTCTAATTTTATGTTAAAATTAGAACATCTATTCTAATAATTTGTGTTGTCCTCATCAGTTAGCAAGTGCATACAGATAAGGAGCAAAAAACCAATTCCCGCTTATAATCGATGGAGCTACACCAAATGCTTCACTTTTCTCTCGATATCTATTTGATGGCAAACATATTCTCTGAGAAGTGGAGTGCACTAAAAAAGTTGTCTACATCCAGGTCTCCCCTTCTCTCTTGATGACATTTCAGTTTTTTTCCCTTTATTTTCCCGCTTAATATTAACATATGTCATTTCAAAAAATTAAAGAATGACGCGAGTTGATTGTAGGGGTGAAATTAGACGATCAACTCGCGAGCTACTCGAGATTGACTCGGTCAAAGATCGACTCGAGTGAGCTCGGATTAAACTCGAGCTCAACTCGAGATGTTGGGGAGTCGAGTTGAGCAACTCAAAACTCGAATCGAAAACTTGTGAGAAGCTCGAATACCCAATGATCTATAGCAAAATGCATAATTTCTACATATTTTCTACCTTAGGGTTACTTTTAACACGAGACACTTGCAAGCTACTCGAGATCTACTCGGTCAAAACTCGACTCGGTCAAAACTCGACTGGAGTGAGCTCGACTCGAAATGCTAACGAGTCGAGTCGAACTAGCTCAAACTCGACTCGCACCATTTACACCTTCAGTTGGTTGCTTGTACTCATCTGGATTTGATTTCTTTATTTTTGTGTAAACAAATTAATTTCTTAATCTATCTACAGACTGATAGACAATATGCATAAACTGATTAAAAAAATATAAACTGATATATCATGTCTATAAACTAATATGAATCATGTATGAATTGATACATGATATGTATAAACTGGTATGAATGCTTATAGTTAATTTATAGATTTCAAAAATGTATATACTGATAAGAAATGTATATAAGCTATTCTTCCGTTTCAAATTATGCGCAACAATTTGACATTTCACACTGTTCACATTGTTAACTTTGACCAAGATTTAAGCTTTACACATAATGAAAAATATAGTTAAGTAGGATCTTGTAAGATTCATCTCGTTAAATAATGTCTTAATATCAACTTTTTATAGTTTTTACTTATATGTGATTGTAGATATTAATGGACATAGTATTGCATCAGCATGGGTGAACTTTGAATTGTTGCACGTAATTTAAAACGGAGGAAGTATAAAATCTTAAACTGATATGAAAATATGTTGAACTAATGTCAAATTTGTGTAACTAAAAGGAAAATGCCTATAGCTGATAAGAGTATGTCATGAAGTGAAATACGTCTCAGTAAATTAATTTACAAAAGGCCCGTCTTAACCAATACTTACTCTATAAGATAACAAGCTTTTAAGGCTTTATGGGTGCAAATTTACTCAATTATTGGTAACAAATCACATCTAGAATAAATATTCTAATGCCATCTGGGTTAGTTCTATAATAATCAAATGGGGGTTTTGTCTTTTTGTCTACATGCATGCACAAATTTCATTCTCAGGCAAAGAGTAATCTAATATATATAGGCTTTTTTCAGGAGTACTCGGAGTACAACGTAGAATTGACATGTCACTATATATATATATTTAATATTATAATTTTAGAATAATACAAATGGATAATAGTATTTTCGATAATTAAAAGATAGAGTTTGGTTCTCAAGAAACTACACAGGACTATTATATTATATAAATTGACCATAACTTCAAACAATTTAGAAGACACTATTGAATCCGGCTCCAAATGTGCTTTAAAATGAGACCGTATATTTTCTTTGGCGGGTAGTTGATAACTCGACTCATGATCTATCCCCAAAAAATTGGGGTACTCGCAAATCAGGTACTGATGGGAGTAATAGGCTATTAAAAAAAGTTAGCATCGATCTTTTTTTTTTGGGAGGAAGTTAGCATAAATCTTTTTCAATCTTAAAGAATATAAAATCCCTTCCAATTAAAAGTCGATACTATCTTTAAGTCTCTATCAAGATGCCAAGACCGAAGTGCAAGCTAACTATCTATCCTTTTAAGTAATTGTACATTAATTATCATACATAGCGCTATAATTTTTTTTAATTAATATTTAATCATAGATATGATCATTAGTCAAACGTAAAAATTTCCTACGTGATGATAACAAAATCAAAGTTAATAGAAGTAAGAGTATTAATCTTTAAACAAAATCTAAATTCAATGTTGCATCTACACCATTAAAATCCCTCCAAGTATTTATTAATATATACATTAACATAGATATTATAAAATTATCTGATATATACTTCTATAAATTTATTACTAAAAATATTAACACACAACCATACATCACATGGGCTCAAATCTAGTTTATGCTAAATTGCTAACATAGGATACCTAAATAATAACAAATCATAATTCCAATGTGCCTACATAAACATTTTAATTGTTCAAAGAAAAACTAATATGTATTATGTTATTTCTACAAATGATTTATATCAGTTTGGGCTTCAGATTTCTTCCAACTCCAAGAAAATATAGAATTTCTTTAAGGACGAGCCCATATCCATCCCCATAAATTTAGTTGGGTTCAATATGGACTTCAGTTATGCATGCGACTTTAATTGAATTTTGTGAAGAGATCAGCAGGTCATCTTGTTTCAGTATCCAACTTTATCCTTCTCTTTTGTGACAAAATTGCACACTCATGTAGGATTGAATGCTTGAGAATCAAGGTTGGCCTAGTGGTTGTAAGATCCCCTTTCCACCACTGTGACTAGGAGGTTCGATTCTCACCCCTTGCAAAAAGGATCCCTAATTTCTCCCCCTTCTTGCAAGGGAGTTCTCTTTACCTTAAAAAAAATAGTAGGATTGAATGCTTGGTACATCAAGGAAAGCTCTTATTGAGAAGAGGAGTCTGAGGCTCTGAGGGAAGCTTATTCTGGTTGATCCCGTTAACTCCCTCCATTGCACTCGTCAAGCAAGTAACATCCAAAGACTTGCACTTAATTTTAAGAGGGTTTAGACTTTAGAGCAAAGCTTTATATGGATTGATCCCATTCTAAATAACCCAATAACATGTCTTTTGTCCTTCAATGCAATGTAGAGTTGAGGTAGGGGAGTGTTTCTTCTTCGACAAGAGAATGGAAGGCACTTCAGTTTTGGACCGACCATAAATATTAGTATTCAAGGGAAGAATAACCTAGTTGACCACCAAAGATACTTTTCGCTTGAAGCAACTTGGTGAGAACTAGCCGCTGAGTTAAGGCAAAGCTAATTACATCACGGTCACCGTAAAATTTGTAAAAGAAACAACATGAAGATTCCCTCATAACTTCCATTTTGAAGGTATGCCTGTTTTCACCATGTTGCTATCTCTAAGAATGGAAATAGCCAAACGCCTAACGAGATCATGCATCTTAATGATCTTGTTATCTTGACAAGTTTCGAGCAAACAAGAGTTGAGAAGCTTGTTCAATATGGAATGGCCCATGTCGAATTGTGCTCGCAACGATGGCACATCATCAATGAGCCTCTTTCCAATCCAAAGACGTATCAATTCTTCTCTACTTAAGAGACTTTTGTCTTTGAGGTAAAATGCGAAATACAAGAAACAACTTTGGAGCTTGATGTTGTTCAACCTTTCATAAGACAACTTCAATCGATCGAAAACATCTATGTTTTGAGTTGGATCCATAATCTCAAGGAATTCCCTCCATCTAGAAGCATCAACTACCCCTCGCATGCTGTTGGCCAACGTGGTGATAGCAAGAGGGAGACCCCGCACACTTGTGATATACAAGCTTCTTACAACTCGGGAACTTCTTTGGAATTTGAAACACCATGCCCTATGCAATGTTGAAACACACCCGCCAAGTCTCTTCCTCTCGAGCGTGTCTCAATCGTAAGGATTTTTTGGCAACCAAGGATACGAAAAACATCTAGCAATCGAGAAATTAATATCAACTTACATTGCTTAGGAATACCGACATCCTCAGGCCGGAAATCACCCCATAAATCATCAAGGAAGAGTATGTACTTTCCTAAACCAGATAGAAAGGCATTTAGGATCGATGCTCTCCTAATCACATCTTTATCATCTTGAAAATCAAGTCCAAAAGCACTAGCAATTTTTTGCTGCAATTGGAATACTGTGAAATCAATCCCCACCGAGACCCAGGCACTAGCATAATTATCATCAATAGAAGGAATGGCATGGTTCGAAAGATGAGTATATAGCTCTATTGCAAGCGTGGTCTTCCCAATTCCACCCATCCCATGAATGCCAATGGTGTTAATCTCATTATTTCCTAACCAACCAATTATTCTATTGACATACTCAGAGTTAATGGACAGGGATGGCTGCACTTTCCTGCGCTTCTTCTCAGGTTGCAAAGAAACACTTTCCATTGCAGATTGCTCATCAAGAATTGCAGACCTTTTCATACGTCTTACATCATATAGTACATTATGGAAGCTACTTATGGAGACCAAAATCGAATCAATTAGAGCAATTACTGAAGGCATTTCCTCCTCAGTTAAATGACAAATCTGCGAAAAACAAGAACATGAAATATTACTTACCGTTGTTTCTACTTTGACATTCTTTGGGTGAAACCCCCTCTCCCGCACAACATAAAATCTCAATGGATACAAACAACAAATTAAACTAATAACAAGAATCATGATCATTGTTTAAAAAAAGAAAAAGGTCGTGCATCAGAGCAATGCATAACATAGTACTAGTACAATCAATATAATGTTTAAGGTGGAGAAGTGCATCAAAGGTAATCGTTAGAATATCTTTCTCCTAGCCATAGGTCATCCAAATTCAATGTTAGACACGGATATGCAATCACATAAGTAAAGCAAGGTTGTTTCCGAAGCGTGACCATATGTAAAAGGAAGACAAGTTAGTATACAGGGGGATGGTAAGTTTTGAACTTACTTCTGTGTGATCATGCTTAGGAAACAAAATCTTCCCTAATTAGTCAGTTGTCTAGTGATTATAATGTCTTATATATCGAGAAGTAAGGTTGATTGTGTTTGTTTAATATTGACAAGATCAAAGAAAATATGTGACACTAAATGCCATTAAGGATTTATTTCTAAAAGACATACTAACAAATAACGGATCATAGTATATCATGGTTCTCTGAATTTTACACTATTGGAAGATTTTACACATCATATGACTAATAAACATTTGTAGTTACAAAAAAGCCAACTGCTTAAACTTGTAACTTCACTTGGTATCCATAAATGAATTGGATGATGTTCTTCATAGAAGATGCTGAACTCCTACGCGCTCTACTAATTGGAAAACTTATGCTTTTGAACCTTTGAGGTCTAACATTCATGAATCATTCATGAATCAATTACATAAAATCGTTCTGAATTAATTACACCTTTTGGTTTAAACTCAAAATAAGGCTAAGCTTCTTCTTTTATATGCAAAGGGAATATCCCAACCACTATTTTTTTTTTGATCCATAAGCCCGAAGGCGACAAATTAAAGAGGGAGGATGAGTCGGAACCCGGCGACCTTTATCGTTCACAAGACCTCAATCTTAACTCCAGGCGCCAAAGACATCCTTAGTAGAATATCCCAACCACTATAATAACACTTGAGATTAGTTTTCATGTGATTCAATGCATGCTTTAGAGTTCAGTTTTGACTCTTGGTTTTCCTACGATACCTAATAACTAGTAGATCTTTAATAGAGGTGAAGAGTAAATTAACAAAAAATGTTCTTAGATAGACATCATTCTATCCTTAATCAGCATTTGATGTTGCACATTCTCAATTTCAATGCAGTATCTACTCACACATTGTGTTAAACGGTGGTTGAATGTTGCAAATTGCAACAAATTAAGACAATGAAGATTAAAAAAGAATGCAGAAAAAACATATAGAACATCATTTTTTTTCCAAAACAAAATACATTTGAATAAGTATAATCACATTGGAGGATTGAGTTCATATATTTTCAATATAATTGAAGTTCAAATATTTTCAATGTAATCACAGACAAAAGAAGAAATCAAAGTAACTATCAACTAGATTTTTTTGGTTAAAATAACTAAAAATACCTTTTGATATCAAAAATGTAAGTTGTATATCAACCAATGAAACTCAACTCTTGAAATTGTTGTTTTAGAGTCCGTTTTAGTTTGATGGAAAACATTTTCTGGTGGAAAACGCAAATGAATATTAGATTTCCTTTGTTTGGTTTGATGGAAATCTATTAAGCTAAGAGGAGGAAAATAGTGATGTTGGAAATGAGAGTGCATGAAAATGAGTTTCCTTTAAGTTCGGTAAGAAAATGTTTACAAAGGGATGAAAAACTCTTTTCCAGTTTCCACCTCAGTTTTCCTTTTTAAATCTCTAGTCCAACCAAACACCCGGAAAATAAGGAATACCGTTTTCCAATAAAACGTCTCCCTCTAAAACAAATGGAGCCGCAGACGTTCTAAAGAACTAATAGCTAATTAATTTTCTCTTTTTAACCTTTGCTCATTGCCATAGAAGAATGTAATGTTGTTGCCAATAAACTATGTGTAAAATTGTTTTCAAATTACTTACAACAATATGGGTAGGAAAGACTGGTATTGGAATTTGAAGTTTAATGATCTAATTTTTTTTAGCCTAGAATTGGACTGTCGGTTTCTCTACCACATCTGATCGTGAATCAATAACAAAATTTCAATCAGATATGATTCGCGCTTAGTAACTACTAAGTAATTAGTAAATGTTTAATAACTACTAAGTAATTAGTAAATGTTTAATAACCTAGAACAATAACAAAATTTTGTTATTGAAATTTTTAATCAGATATGATTCGTAACTACTAAGTAATTAGTAAATGTTTAATAACCTAGAACAAATCATAAAGACAGTGATTAAAAAAAAAAAAAAGCCAAAAAAATATTGCTTACCTGATTCGCGCTTAGCTTTGTCTTAGAAGGAGGAATGAACAGTTTGAAATTTAATAGTTAAATTAAGCAATTTACAGGTTGGGTGTTTATAACTTGGAGTATGAATTAGTTTTTATAGGATGTTCAAAACTTTCTGCAGATTTTGCCAGGTTGCTTCCATAGAAACACTCCGAAGAAGAAAGGCAAAGCGGCGTCATTATTAAGAGTTTTTCTTAAGACTTCGCGGCACACCCAGCAGGACGCTTTCACTAAACTATTAATGTTTTTAAGTCATCATGTGAATGGAGTACCTACTAGGGTCCGGGTCCGGGTCTGGTATACAAAGTTATCTATGAATTCTCTCCCTCTTGGATTTATTACGAAAATGTCACTGATAAGATTCTCCGTTTCATATTAATCTACACACTTACACTTTCGACACTATTCACAAATTTCCCTTTGACTATCATTTGTGAATTATGGTTAAGAGAAAATATAGTCGTGTGGGTTTGTTTGATTCGTCCCGATATGTAATTTTAAAATATCGACTTTTTATATTTTTTTACAAATACAAAATTAGAGATATAAAGGCTCAAAGTAGTGCATCGGCATGCGTGAAAAGTGTAGAGTGTAGATTAATATGAAAGGAGCGTAGTATATAATAGCCACATATCTAGGAAATCAATTTGGTCATTTTTCAGACCAATATAAAAAGGATATCGAAAAATTTGGGATCAATGATACAATTAATTTTTTTTAGTGTGAATAAGTGATAAAATTATGGGTCACTCTAATATGGAACGACATCTCAAACTTATGATTTACAATATTATTTTTCCTTTCCTTTTGTGGGTGAAACCATATTTCAATTGACAATTACCTTTTCATTATATAGCATCATTTGTTTCATATCAATTGTAATGTTTTCTTTACTTCGATTTTTTACATTGATTACAACACTACAGTATTTGATGTTATAGTTTATCCATTTCTCTCCCATCATATGGGTCACTCTTTTTCTTTATCTATCTCTCTGCTCTAGTCCTCTTTAGATGTCTTCTTTAAAAAACGTGTTAACCTTATACTTCGGCTATGTTCTGTTCAACTTATTTTAACTTATTTCAGAAAAAAAAGATAAGATAAGATTAGATCAGATCAGATAAGATAAAATAAGATGTTAGACACACACAATAAACTACCTTATAAGATAAGATAAGATAAAATAATATAAGATCAGATCAGATAAGATAAGATCAGATCAGATAAGATCAGATCAGATCAAACAAAATAAGTTGAATCAAACGGACCCTTCATTTGTTTCTCAATAGAGGCATCATATTAACCACTCATACTTGTCGATGCACAACATTGCCCATTAATATATCTAATTATATATATTATTAAAAATTATTAGGTTGAAAATATACATTGAGATTAACCAACAAGTAGATTAATGACATTTATACTTACACATTAGTAATTAAATATAGTTAAAGTTAGTTTCTAAAATTTGAACAATATAAAATGTCAACGTGATGCATCTACAAGACGCGAAGAAAAAAGTTTACATATAATTATATGGTACTAAAATCATACAATTGATAGACCTAAATCAAACCAAACCTCTTGAACAATTTTCAATCTTTCATTTTCGGGGTGTATGGATGTTTTTTCTCAGATTATACTTGGTCTTTTGTCTGCAATTTTACTTGTAAGTGCCTTGAATGTTGAGAGAAGAAGAAAGTCAAATTATTATTTTTGAGGGAAAAGCCTAGGCGGGCATAAAGGAGCCCGGGCGGACGGACACGGTTGTAACTTAGTTATTTGACCAAGCAACCCGGGCCCACCCCTGCTCAATTCCATCGTGTGTTGTTT
Source organism: Beta corolliflora (assembly GCA_947648045.1). Lineage (NCBI taxonomy): Eukaryota > Viridiplantae > Streptophyta > Magnoliopsida > Caryophyllales > Amaranthaceae > Beta > Beta corolliflora. Next base: position 367,250 of record CANSZD010003228.1, on the reverse strand, counting down.
TATCCCAATTTGTTTTGGGTTCCTCTGTAAGCTTCAGTCTGTGTTCATATAAAAATGTCTTAAAACCTTTAAAACCATAAGATTCATTTTTAGCCCACAAAATAACTCTCTTTCTAATCCTTCCTCCTACACTGTAATCTCAATCCTCCATTGAAGTTGAAAAACTCCAAGATCATAGGCCGAATGCAGGTCACATTAAAAGAACCGCGACAAAAAATTGTTACCCTATATATTGCTTTCTCATACTAGGTTTAGCATTTATTATTGTTTATGGATCGACTTGCAAACTCAAAACTTTGACTATTGAAATCTTTAATTATCAATAAGTAAAAATTACAAAAGTATATTGAAAATATGTGTTAAAATAAATGTAAGGACCCTACATGACTATGATTTTACACTTATGTATAAATCACAAATAAAGTGAAGTATGTGAATAGTACCAAAGTATAAAGTGTACAAATTACAAAGAAACAAAGGGGGTATTTACCATGAAGAGAATCAAGTAGCATACAATGTTGCTAGTTGTGGAATGTGGATATGTATTGAATTATGCAGTAAAGGACTAGAGTGTTTTTGGTTCCGCTTTATCTTCCACATGATATGTTAGGATTTAAGAGTTCGTATTTTTTTTCTTACCATTATGTATATGTATATATATTCTTTTAATAATTCAAAAAAATTTAACCAACAATTCTACTTTAAGACAATTACTTGAACAGATACCATTAACACCTACTACAATAGTTAACAATGCTACTACTTTAACCGAAGAAATACTTTCTTGGTTAAAAGTACACGTATGAATAGGGAATACATAACCAAAAAAGATTAAATTGAATACCGGACTAATTATTACCAAGAGAATGGAGAAAGAAGACTTGAGTAGAGCAAGAAGACTTGACTAGAGTCTTCCCTTTAATATGAACCTCAGAGGTTCCTTCCTCTTCCTGTGTAGATCCATAACTATATTCATCATTTCTATCCAGTCCATTGACCGCTTTTTTCTAGATTTTGCCTCATGAAGTTGCTAGTACGTGCTGGAAAAAACTTTTTCTACCAACTGCGTAATCTACCCACTAGAGATAGACATTAATGATTAGTAATCATTAATGTCTATCTCTAGTGGGTAGATTACACAGGGCACCGGGTAGATGTATCAATCTCCGTACGTGCTTCTACGTTTTAAATACCAAGAAGATTAGACAAAATGTATTTGATTTAATCTCATTCAGATACTAAACAAAAAATTAGAAGTGATATAACTAACTAACCTGTTTCCGTGTTAGCCAATCATGTAACCCCAACAATCAGGATGCTAAACATGGAAAAAAAAAGGAGCGCCAAATGATGCTGGCTGTAGATGAGTTCTCCATTGAAAATGCTTCTTCAGATCAGCTACTATTGTTTCGTATTTTTCAGGTATGATTATAGATTTATAGTTGTTCCATTTGAGTTCTGTAGATATGCCCATTTTCGTCATAGTGCTGCTCCCTCCTTTTATTAATTGTATCAATCTGACTTTTGCGTCTGTTAACACACAACTTCAAACAAGTTTTGCAAGAAGCCAAGAGGGACCATAGAAGGTGAAGCGTAAGCAATGGATGCCATGTATTGAGCTTCACCAACGGGTAGGGGAGGAGCTATATAGTGCTACCATCCAGCAACGGCAGACAGTTTCCAGAGGAAGGCCTGAGAAAATTTCATACAAAGTGCTTCCTCTACTCTAAACTCTAAAGACACACACGACATAACACACATACAAAAATGGCTGCCCTGTGTGTGTTGCGTGTTTCCGCACACACACACACAAACAGCACAGACACACAAAAACACACGACAAAAAACACATACAAAAATGGATGCCATGCGTTTCGGCACACACACATGACAAACACACACACACACTCAAACCAATTTCCCCACAAGATGACAGGATCTTTATATAGGAATTGAACAAGCCTTGGAATAGTGCTAAGGCGGCATTTCCCAGAGACAAGTAATGCATCCTTGAGTTAGAATAAGCTTAGATCCTACAAACAAGATCTATAAACCAGTACGAGGTTAGTGCCATTTTGGTTGTTCAAAAGAAAGTCATCACGACTGAGTTTGTAAAAGCTTCATTGAAAACTAGTATATTGTACATAAAAGAGACCAAGTACCCATGGGCTCTATGAAAGCTGGGAAGACTAATTTTATGATATACCTGTATCATGAAATTTACCAAGGACAAAATCAGAAGGGATTCAAAGTGGTGTTTAGAACCACAACATCTGAAACAAGGTGCCATAGAAGCATATCAGAAGCAAATTTTCTTTCACTTGTGTCAATACTGTGTACATGTTTTTGAGCTTATTCCCTTTAACTTTGTGAATCTACAAGTGTTCAAACTATTATGGAACACTTAATAGGTGCACAAAGTCTTAGGAGATTAAAGCTAACCTTTCTCTCTTTTTCTTTTTTCTTTCTTTTTTCTTTTTTTCCCTTTTCTTTTTTTCGCTTTTTTGTTCGGTCTTTTCTTTTTCTTTTTTTTTCAACCTCCACTGAAACTGAATGTATAGAAATATAATAACAAAAAGATAGCAGCAATTAATTCTAAATGATAATGATAAGATGTTAGGGGTGAAAAACTTCAGGAGTAAGGTTAACCACAGCCCACAGGATGCATTTTCGAAGAACCAAGACAAGATAAATGTACAGGCAAGATACAGGGGAGAAACATATGACAAGGAAAAAAGGTAGAGAACATACAAGACGTAGCGTAGTACCTAACTAACGACTCTCAGTAATTATGACACATCACTAAGCATAAAAACAATTGGGAGCATGAAAGATCATATAAGAAGATAAGACTCTTCAGGACTCAAGGATTCAAGGTCCTTTAGTTAGATACATGGGCAAGTATATCCCCCTCCCCCCCAGACTGTTACAAAATGGGGTAACATAAAAGTGGCATGGCTCAGTTTAATTCATCGGGGATGTCTTCTCTACCACCCGTTAAGCTCCTCCATCGATCTAAATATAATTATTTACTCCCACCCACAACATCGGTGAACACCAATCATGGAAAGGACTTAGAGAACAATCAAGCCATTCTCTTGACACCAAGCTCCCCTAGCCTAGTCATATTAGATAATCATTATCAAACACCACTCCTAGAAGGAGAGACAACTGAGGACCCACAGAAAAACATTCAATTGATTCCTCGATCCCCTCATTTGACCTAACCAAATCCTGACCGATGCCTAGCTCTTCTCTAGAAGCACTATTTTGAATTGCTAGTTAACCTAACCTTGTGATAGAGGTTCTTGTCTCACTTCACATGTTTATTCTTCATCCCGTTCCTCATTCAAATAGTGCAGATCTCCATTCATGGGGATCATCTATGCCACGCATACGAGTAGCCGTGTTCACAATCCTACGAGGCACTCCGCAACACCTATCAGCAAGTGAACGAGGAATGTCATCAAAGGAACAAATAGATCCTTCCCTAATGTTTGCTTCACGCATAAACAACTTGTATGCATCTTCCTTTGGAAGTCGCTTAATTTCAACTGTTTGAAAACAATCAAACAATCCGTACTCTAAGCTGAGCTAGTAGATAATACCAGCTTGCACCCGCTCCCTTTTGCAGGACTGGAATTCCAACTTTGTTCCAGAAAAATTAGCTTTTGGCACACCATCTAAGAAAATCGCAAATCTACCAAGATTAGCAAGTGTGTCCGATGCAGTTTTCTAGCCCTTTTACAAACAAGTGATCAAGACTGCAAGATCACGGTTCACGAATGAAGAAAGCATCTTGCGATGCTTGATGGCAAACACATCAGGAAAAGAAACCCAGAAAACATAATCAAACCTGTTTAGCGCGCAGTTGTGCAGGTGCTTCATCAAAAAGGTTTTACCAATTCCTTCCATCCCATAATAACAATTCTACCAGCCTCATCACCTTCCATTAAAACCTTAAGATAGTCCAAAGCATTGTTACAAGGAACGGAGAACGTTCCGGAACGTGGTACGGAAACGGGAACGCGGAACGCAGCCTCAGATGGACTCCTAGCCCACGTCCCACCTACCATTTCCTCTCGTTACGCGGTCGCCTCCGAACGTGAAACGTGGCCACGTACCACGTTTCCGGTATCAATGGTCCAAAGTCCTAGAAGCAACTCGGCCAACTAACTGTTTCACCGGTATATGATAACCACGACACAGGCCTCGGGCATCAGACAAGGCCTCTTTAAGGACCTTGTTACCCTTTGTGTCATGGTCTTTCAAAGCATACACCAATTTGTAAACCTCCCATCTCGTCTTTGCACCTAAAAGTAAGCACCTCCATCCTCCAACTTGCCCTAACAAGCATCGAGATTTCACCACCAGACTCCGACCCTCAGTCATCCAGGGACAATCCTCTTGCTTTCGCTTCTTACCCCGTCGAGCCTGAGTGGAAGAGGATATACTAGAAATGTCCAAAGATCCCGGCACTTAAGCATTCGGTTCACCCTCAACAACTCTTTTCATCTCATCATGACTCGGCTATGCCGAAATAGGTTTTAAGTCCCCAAATTCCCAAAAATATCTTTACTTGATCCATAGAGGAAGAAAATCCCAAAAAAATTAGCCCTTTCGCATTCTATCTTTCCTTAACTTACACAAATTCAAATCTTAATTTACTGCAAATCTTTCAAAACAATCTCTCCACCCCCCCCAACCCCCAATCCCCCGAATGTAAACTAACAAAATTACATAAATTCAAACCCTAATTCACTGCAGATAAAAACAATCACCCACCTCTCTCTAGAATATAAATCATCAAAATTACATAAATTTGAACCCTAATTTACTGCAAGTAAAAACAATCACCTTCCCCCTCTAGCATAGATTTATCATAAATATGAACCCTAATTTACTGCAAATCTTCTCCCCCCCCAACCCCTAATAAAGCATCAATCACTAATTATATAAAGAAAAAAACCCTAATATAGAACCCAGAAAAATCAAATAAAGTAAATTTGTACAAGCATTCAGATCATACAGATCAAATCCAATAAAAAAAATTGACTAAAAAACAATACAATCAAAACAGCAAAAGATGGAAGAATTTTATTACCTTTTTCGGAAGAATTGAAGATTGAATTTTGGTTTGAAAAAAAAACGAATTCTTTTGGAAAAAAGTAAACCCACAAAATCACTTCTAAAGATTTGATAATAAAAGTAGAAGAAGAAGGTACTGTCATTTTCGATTTTTCATTAATCTGCTTGTTCCGAGTAACTTCCTACTCTCCGCATTACTCTAATGCCGGATTTTTTTTCAGATATCAAAACGCGTAAAAATTTGGAAAAAAAAAGGAAAATTCGAGGCAGAAATTTTGATGAGAAGAAGGTGCATCCGGAGCAAGGTGATTGGACGAGAATTTGAAGGTCCGGATCCTTGGTAGTTTCCATGTCTGGATCCTGTGCCGCTCACTCTACTAACTCCAACCTAAGACTTTTCAAGTTCTCACTCCAGTGGCAGTGTCAGACATAAGAGATTCAGCAACTGATTAAAAAGGTATCTCAGTGATTCTGGTTCAACACCCTAATTTGCTAGACCACCAGGCACCAGTGCACCACCTAAGCATGTGTTATCTTTAACTTAGAAAAATATGTTTTAGGTTTAATAAATCAATCCGTCTTAAGTGGGCCTTGGTTCACATTAAAAATAGTGTGGGCCGGGCGAGACGCGTGACCCTCAAAAAGTAATCACTCCCACTTTCCAAAAATGCGCGAATTTCTCTCCAATCCATCTTGCGTGAACCTGGCTCACATTAAAAAAAAGTATGACTGCGGCTGACACGTGCCCCCACTACAAACTAGGCCACTCCCGCTTCCGTAATCCGCGCGATTTTCTCTCTCTTCAATAAGATTCTCTCGCCCTAAAATTTTAACAAAAACAGTTGTTCAGAACAAACATACACTATATCATTTTAAAATACACTATATCATGTCAAAACACACTATCATGTCAAACACTATAACGATCGATTATGATAATTTTGTGTAATATACAAATAAACTACACTATAACATTTCAAAATACACTATATCATGTCAAAACACACTATATCATGCAACACTATCATGTCAAAATACACTATATCATTTCAAAATACACTATATCATGTCAATATACACTATAACATGCAACACTATCATGCCAAAAAACTCAGCAAAATACTATCATTTTAAAATACACTATATCATTTTAAAATACACTATATTATTTCAAAATACACTATATTATTTCAAAAATACACTATCAGGAGAGTGAAGTTATCAGATGAGAGAGAAGTTATCAGGAGAGAGAAAAGAGCGGAAGACTGAACGCGGTAAAAACGAAAAGTTGTAATCATTAAAACTCACGTGAGATGGATAAGGTGCACTTAGTGTGCACCGGGTTCATATTAGTTTTTTTATATCTCTCTCTTCAATATTTCCAAAATCTGCGATTTTCTCTCTCTTCAATATTTCCAAAAACCAAAGATTCTATCGCTATAAAAAATCTGCAAACTATTCTCTCTCTTCATTCAAATTATTTCTCAATCAATTTCATACGAAACCTAAATTTACGTACATCTCATTCAGAATCAAATTATTGTTCTTATTTGATTCAATAATTGTAACACTAAATTGATTCGAAATTGATTCTTCGACAATTTCCTATTCAATTGAACAACTACGACAAATTCATGGAAAATTCGGGTTTAATTGATCAAATAGATCTCAATCAGAGTATTGTAGCATGTAATATAGACGACCTAAATCCGAGCATTGAAGCACTCGATGACGAACAACATCACAATTCAATCCAAAATGAGCATCGAGATCCACTCGTAATAGATCTCAATAATACACCAAGTTTTGAAGGTAACAACATCGAGGTAAATAATATCATTTGTTTGATTAAGCAATGCACTAACACTATAATTTTATTTAGATAATGTGGTTATGTTTCATGATGAGCTAGAAAATCAAGTTGACGAGCAATATGCTATAGTATCAATTGATGAATCTAATTTAGCTGTCATTCCAGGTAAATAGTTACACTATCACATACATATACTATATCATAAATAGATACATTATCACATACATACACTATATCATAAATAGATACACTATATCATAAATAGATACGAGAATGAGGGATAGCCTAGTGGTTAGAGCTTCCCTCCCGGTTCCAGGAGGTCCTGGGATCGAATCTCACCATTGGCAAGTTGGGATCCCCTTTATTCCCCCCAACTTGTCAAGGTTTCTCCTTACCTTATTAAAAAAAAAAATCATAAATAGATACACTATCACATACATACACTATATCATAAATACATACACTATATCATAAATAGATACACTATATCAGATAGAAACACACTAGCATATATAGAAAATATTTACATAAATGCATTACACAAACATATACCATATCACACATAAATACACTATATCATAAATAGATACACTATACCACACAGAAAGACACTATAGAATATAACAAAAATATTGCGTACTATGAAACACAAAAGTGGACTATAATTCACAAATACACTATATCACACACTCATACACTATATCATAAATAGATACACTATATCATATATACATACACTATAATAAAAGTGACAAAAATATCTCCAATCTTTTATAACAGGTTCAACTGAACAATCACTGAATAAACATGAAATTGGAGGAGTTTTACTTGGTCAAGTAAGACCAACATTGGATGATATACATGAGTTATATTGTCAGCATGCTGCTATAGTAGGATTCAGTGTTAGAAAATCCAAAAACGAAAAAAAGAAGGGACATCAGCTGGCATCAAAAGTACTATGTCTCGCTTCCGCTCAAGGGAAAAGAAATACCAAAATCAAAGAAAAACAGGGAGACAATACTACGGATATAATGATACAAGACAAAGAATTCAAAGAAACAAAGGACAAGAAGAGTTATGATCACAAGAACCGAATGTCCCGCCCGATTAGAGCAAGGATGAACCCCGAAGGACACTATGAGATTGTGCAAAGCATGTTATAAAACACAATCATCCACTTACAAGAGAACCACTAAATTACCTTCATAGATCTGAGCGTCGGATGAGTGATCCAAAGAAACAAACCATACAAGCTATGCAAGAGTGTGGACTGAGACCGATAGATTCATTCAAATACATGAGTACGAAGGGGTGGTGAAGATGTATTGGGTCATTCCATGAAGGACCACTTCAACCGCTGCTATAGACTAAAAATAAAACCAATTGAGGGAAAGGATTCACAAAATGTAGTTGATAACCTTTATGAGCAAATGCAAACAGATAGTAACTTCTTCTTTAGAGTAAGATTGAATGATGAAGGAAAGGTTCGTTGCTTGTTTTGGAGAGACTCTATGATGCTTGAGGACTATACAATCTTTGGAGATGTTATGGTTTTTGATACTACATATAGGACAAACAAGTATAATCTTATTTGTGCACCATTTGTAGGAATTAATAACCATTGGAAAAACACAATGTTTGCATGTGCGTTTCTTGCAAGATGAGACAATACCATCATTTGAATGGGTTTTTGAAACATTCAAAAAGGCAATGAATGGTAAATGTCCAATAACTATATTCAAAGTGACCAAGATGCTGCAATTGCAGGAGCAATAAAAAAGGGACTCATGTTTATGTGACCTTTCTACTTTTGTTATGTACTATTGCAGGAGCAATAGATATTACTTGAAAAACTAACTAAATGAACTCATTGACAGGCTTTCCCAACCTCAAGACCCAGGCTATGTTTATGGCATTTGAGTCAAAATGCAAATCAACAATTTGGATTGATGAATGCAGATAAGGAATTCAAGAACATTTTTCACAAGTGTCCGAGTGGTTGCATTACAACAACATAATTTGAACAAACTTGGAGCACAATGACCAAAAAATACAAACTAGAAGATGATCGTTGGTTCAAGAGATTGTATAGTTTGAAAGAAAAATGGTGTACAACATTTAGCAAAGACTTCTTTCTTTTAGCGATACTATCTTCACAGAGAAGTGAAAGCACAAATCATGTTTGTTGGGGTTAAGGCAAGCAAAACCACTAGCTTCACCGACTTCTTTTCAATATTCCAACAAACAAGTAATAAGGTGGAGAAGACAGGAAGAAAGGGATGATTTTAATTGTACAAAGGGAATACCAAAATCATATCTCTGCATGAGTCCACTATTAAAACATGCTGCTTCACAGTACACACATACTCTTTTCCGAAATTTCGAGGAAGAATTCAAACATGCAATGGCAAGTGCAATTGAATTGGTTGGTACACAAGGGAACATTCTGACATACAGAGTTTTCCTCAATGGCATTGATGGTTCTTCTCATCAAGTCTCCTTCAATTACCCAGAGAAGACAATTGAGTGTGGATGCGTAAATTTTGAAGAATCGGAGTTGGTTGTGCTTTCATGCCATAAGAGTTCTACACTTGCATTCTGTCCAAAAAATACCAGATAAATACATATCATCAAGGTGGACAAGATTTGCAAAAAAAGAAGTTTGGGAGAAATTTGATAATGAAAAGAGAGAAAAAGGAGAAATAAACAGCTTCACACCATGAAGGCTGCACATGATAAGGAGGTATGTAAACACACTATACACCAGCATAAAAATACATTATATCATAAAGAAATACACTATATGATCTATAAACACACTATATCACATAGAAATCCACTATATGTTTGTCTAAAACTATATCTACACTAGCACACAGAAATACACTATATGATCTATAAACACACTATAGCACACAGAAATCCACTATATGTTTGTCTAAATACTAACACATTCATGCCATAAGGTACTACAACCTCATATTAAAGAGCCACAGAATGGAACCAGCTAGAGCAGTGATAGAGGAAAGTTTCAAAAAAACAAATTCAAAAGTTGAAGAAGTAATAAAGATTGAAGAAGCAAAAGCAACAGCAGAAAAAGCTAAAGCTCATGAGAAAGCATTACAAGAAGCAAACAGAAAGATTACAAGCTAATGAAAGTCAAGAAAACAATGCATAAGAATCAACACCAAGACCAACAGTTTTGGATCCAGATAAAGCAGTCACAAAAGGAAGAGACAACAAGCGAATAAAAGGACACTATGATTCATACAAGAAGGCATCAAAAAAAGGGAAAAAGAGACACAAGGAGTTTGGAAGCATAACTCCAAAAGAACATCTGTTCTAAAATACTTTACCAAGAGAACTATGCAATGTTTTTAATCATTTGAGTTTAAAATAAGACTTGTACACTATATGGTTATGTGCATTTTTTTTAAAGGATATGGTTATGAAGTACATTATATACATAAATTCTTATGAAAAACTGTTTGTAAACCCATTAAATTTACGCAAACCTGCTGTGTAACCCAATAAAAATCAAAACAAATTACTAATTTGTAATACTCTATATGTCAACAAGTAAAAATACACTATATCATATAGAACAACACTATATCATTGAAAACTACACTATATCAAAACCGGAACATTATTCAATTTTTACAAGGCACTACCATGCATAAACATTATAGTACACACTATATCACATTAAAATACACTATATCACATACCACCCCACTATATCAAATACAAACACACTATCACCACCACATACATAATACACTATATCATATAGAACAACACTATATAAGTAAAAACTACACTATATCACATTAAAAAAACACTATATTTCCATCAAATCAAACCTATTGTTAGATTACTAACATTGTTTGTAAAATCAATCAAGACTACTCAATTACATAAAGAAACATTGTTTGTAAACCTATTATATCAACACAAACCAACTGTCAACCCTAACCTACTATTAGATTAGTAACATTGTTTGTAAAATCAATCAAATACATCAATATAGTTTTACTTTGTAAATTTGACAGTTAACTTTTTCCTTCCCCGTCTTCTTCTTCTTTCCATCCTCAACTTCTTTGTTCTTCTTCTCTTACTGCATTTTCTCGTCTCAACTCCTCTTCAATCCTCTTACTCTCTTCGTAATTCTTCCTTTTATTTTCTTCAATAAAAGCAACAGTCTCTGATCTCTTTGATCTGAATGATATCACCTTTTTCACAAGCTCACTTCTATTCTTATTCAGATCAAATAAAATCATTCAACCACACAAGGAGACTCTTGCTGCTTTCCTAATCTTCTCCTGAAAATAAATTAAATAAGTAAGAAACTATAAAAAAAAACTTAAATAGATAACTCAATTAGAAATAATTATATCAAACTTACATCATTCAAATATGGGCATTCAAACTCTTCAGAGCCTTCAAAAAGTAGCATATGGACAAGTATGTACACACCACACCCAAATCATATGCACCTTTGGTCCAACTTTCCTTTGACTTCCGTCATTCCCCATAAACCCATATCATCACCTTGAGATTGTGGGATTTCATAATGTTGGAAAAGACTTGAAAATCCATCACAATGGTTGAACCGAGAGTCTCCATCTTTTTCTTATATTCCTTATCATCATCTCAAATCTTGTTATCAATATAGAAAACAGTCTTTTTCTTTGTGTCCAAAGACAAAAAAGGACAAAATAATTAGCTCCTTTAAGCAAAATTGGGAGAAAAACCTACAAAATAAATAGAAGTATAAAGTCACTAGATGAGAATAAAAATAATTATATCATAACATAATAATATAAAAATAATAACACTATATCATAAACAAAACCACTATATCATATACAAACACACTATATCACATAGAAATCCACTATATGTTTGTGTAATACTATATCTACACTAGCACATAAATACACTATATCATAAAGAAATACACTATATGATCTACATACACACTATCTCACACACTGTATGGCTGTCTAATACTATATCTAAACTAGCACATAGAAATACACTATATCATAAAGAAACACACTATATCATAAACAAACCCACCATATATTTGTCAATTTATACTAAGAAATGCTTTCATCATAATTTCAAAAACGTAATTTGTCTCACCAATTCAACACCAAAGATCCAATTTTGAAATATTATTCAAGTCTTGAATTTGAAACTTCCAACATGTGATCAAATCATCAATGCGTTTAGCATCAGTTTCATCTTCAAGCACATGCAATAATACAATCTGCAACATAAGAACTCATATTATCAATAAATAAATAATGCATGCAAAGATAAAGAATTCAACAACATAAAAATATATTACAAAAAGTTCTTACACCCTGAGAAGAAGTAAAGTAAAACTTTTTTGGAGGAGAAGAGAGACGAGTTCATTGATATTCATCATTCTTGCCCAATTATCTATAACCGATTCAAACATCTCGGTCCTCAAGAATAACCGTCCAAATCTCACTCCGAGGTATAGAGAAGAACACTTCATCCAACTTAAAGAGCTCTTCACTGCAACAAACAACACAAATTGTAAGAATATTTTCAATAAAAAATAATACATTAAACAAATTTCATTCAAAAATTTACCTCCCATCTAAAGGATGTTGATTTTCAGAACAATAATCAACAGCCTCCCTTAAAAATATTGGGAGATCTTGCATCACATTTTCAAAATCTTTCATCATCTTTGACAGATGAGTGAAAGGACCCTCAACTGCATATTCATCCGGCCTTAGAGTTAACTTGGCTGGACCCCTAGACAAACCATTTTGGAAAACAGTCCATGTATTCTCCTCCACGGACATGTCCTCACTTACATCACAAAAAACGTTCTTGACAACGTTCTGGATGATCTCATTAGTCTTCTGACTCATTTGAGTCACTATAAAGCTAGGGAACGCATTAGTAGAAGGATTAGAAACCTCTTCCCAACCAGTCGGCAAATCCTTCACAAAGATATGAAATTGATACCATTTCATCAAAGTACTTCGATAAATTGAACTTGACAAAATTTTGTCAAGATCATCTTGAGAAGGATTATCAGAAGGAGGAATGCCAGCCACATAAGAGTCCTTCAAACTCTTTAACGAATTTATGTGGCAATGAGAGACAGCTTCCAAATCCCTCTTCCACAAAGAACCACATAGCATGAAGCTCCTACAAAAAATCAAAACAAATTACTAATTTGTAATACTCTATATGTAAACACTAAAATACACTATATCAAAACAAGACCAACTATATGAATATAACACCAACTATATGAAAATAACACCAACTATATCAGAATAGAAACACATACACTATCACATACAAAATACACTATATCATATAGAACAACACTATATCATTCAAAACTACACTATATCAAAACAAAGACATTATTCAATTTTTACAAGGAACTATATCAAATATTAAAAGCACACACTATACCACATACATACACTATATCATATAGAACAACACTATATCGCTCTAAAATACACTATATTAAATTATTCTAAATTTTTACACTATAAGTAGCACACTATAGTACACACTATATCACATACAACACCACTATATCAAATACAACACCACTATATCAAATACAAACATAATATCACATACCAAAGATCACATAACCACACAATCACATAAAACCACGCTATATCACATAAAACCGGACTATATCACTCAAAACTCTACTATATCAAAAATTAATATTATTCTAAAATTTGAACTTACATCTCTAGCTTGTGCAAGAATTTCTTCATCGGTGAGACTTCTCGGTGGAAGCTCAAACCGAATATGAATCTTGCCCTTCACCTTCCTCTTGGCGCACCTTCTTTGGTACATCACTACTTCTACTTCCTCCACTTCCTGTATCATCACTCAATACAGGACGTGGTACATACTAAACTTCAATTTTTTTTGAACCGGCTTCATCCGGGTGAAATCAACTTGCCCATCATCAGTGAAGTAAAACTTAGCACTTATTGGATAAGTTTCATCAAGCAAACCACTTCCAAACTTATCACATAATACTTCACGATGAATTCTCTTGGCAATTGACTCATTATCCCAAGGAGCCAACAGAGGCGATCGAGGTTGGAGGCACGCCATCACCAATCCGTAGGTGATGGAAGTAAATCAACTACAACAAAATTATACACCCAAGTATAATGCCCCGAACACCTTTAGCAAACAAGGAATTCTTGAACAAAACATTCGCATGCATCAACCTATCTAAAATATATTTACACCAATTCAAACGAGGAATTCTCCGAACCTCATTTACAGCAAGAACAAGCCTCAAATCCAGTGTGTTATTTGCAACTGGAGCTAAAAAAGAAGAAAAAGTAAATAACACATACAACTTTTGAAAAACCTCCCCACCATCAACTAAATTCCTTAACACAGAATAAACAGCAAACAAAGAAATCTGCCCTTTATCCCGATCAACTCCAAAGTACTCCCTCCAGCTTGCTTTCAACTCAAAATGCGGATTCTCCGCATTAGGTTCCCTAGACACATCCACCACATCCTGTCCTTCAACTAGAGGGAAGCTAAAGCACATCATACACATCAAATTGGTTAACCTTGAACTCTTTTCCATAACCAACCTTAAACATGCCGAACCACCATCAAACCTCTCCACCAACCATCCACTCAAAGAATTATTAGTCCTGGAAATCTTTAAATCCAATAAAGATCCAAAACCAATTTCTATAATAGCTTTTTTCTGTTCAACACTAAAACCTTCATTCAGCTCACAAAGCCTTTTACCACAACAAGTAGTTTTGAACAGGTTTACCCTCGTCGCCCTTCAAAGACGTTGTATATTTTCCTCTTCTTTGGAGCTTGGAAGGTATCCTTCGAGCTACACCTTTTACCCTCTTCTTGCTTTTTGCTCCCTCTTTTTTACAACCGGATTACCAAAGATCGGTTCCTTCATTACCGGGATTAGCAAGCATCACTTCTTCCATCCTCGCTGTTTTAATAGATGGCATACTAACATCATGTCCAGGCTGCTCGCAACAAAAAAAATTGTACGGAACATACACTATATCAGCCGAAAACACACTATATCATGTCAAAACATACTATATCATGGCCAAATACACTAACACAACACTAACCTTATATCATGTAAAAATACACTATATCATCTCAAAATACACTATAATGTCAAAGCACACTATATGATGTCAATATACACTATCATCCAAAACACTGCCAAAGAACTATCACATCAACACTATCATCACAAAATACACTATATCATATCAAAATATACTATATCATGTAAAAATACACTATATCATCTCAAAGTACACTATAATGTCAAAACACACTATATGATATCAATATACACTATCCAAAACACTGCCATAGAACTACAACATCAACACTATATCATTTTAAAATACACTATCATTTCAACACTAATAAAAGTATAATTACAAATACACTATATATTTACAAAATAAACTATATCATATCAAAATACACTATATCATATCAAAATACACTATATCATCTCAAAATACACTATAATGTCAAAACACACTATATGATATCAATATACACTATCCAAAACACTGCCATAGAACTACTACAGCAACACTATATCATTTTAAAATATACTATATCATATCAAAACACACTATATCATTTCAAAATACACTATCATTTCAAGACTAATAAAAAGTAGAACAATTACAAATACACTATATATTTACAAAATAAACTATATCATGTCAAAATATACTATATCATCACAAGAATAACACAATTACAAATTATCACAAAAAAATAAACCTAAAAAAACATCAGAACTCCAAAATGAACGAATAGTAATTCAAACTAAAAAAACATCAGAACTCCGAAAATCGCACAAAAATCAACAAAAATTTATCATGCAAACAATAAAAATCGCACAAAAATTGAACGAAGAGTAATTAAAACTAAAAAAAAAACAAAACTCTAAAAAATCGCACAAAAATTAACGAATAATAATTCAAACTAAAAAAACATCAGAACTCCAAAAATCGCACAAAAATCAACATAAATTTAGCATGCAAACAATAAAAATCGCACAAAAAATGAACGAAGAGTAATTCAAACTAAAAAAAACATCAAAACTACAAAAATTAAAAGAAATTATAGTAAAAACCAAAATCAACAACATAATTACCATCAGTATGAGAAGTTCGACTAACACCAGGAAACTCCGATTCCTCTGCACGACCAGCACCAACAGATGAACGCAAACCACTACGTTTTGGAAAATTCCGATTAGCGATCGGCTTCCTTCCCATTGCTAAATTCAAGCGAAAAAATTACACGTAACCGAAAATGAAGAAGTTAGGGCGAGAAGATTACACGTAACCGAACTTGAAGAGAGAGAAAATGAAGTAGTTAGGAAAAAGAAGATGAAAAGTTATTATTGAGAGACAAAATGCAGAAGTTACAAGAGAACGAAGTAGTGGGAAGAAGTTATGAGGAGAGATAAAATCTGAGGAAATCTGAGGAGAGAGAAAAACTGAAGGCGGCAAAAACTGAAAAGCGTAATCATTACTATTGCCTCAACTCACGTGATATGGATCGGGTGCACACTAATTAGTGTGCACCGGGTTCATATTAGTTTTTTTATTAATAAATTGGCTCTGTTTGAAACAATACAAACTCTACGATCAAAAACCCTAGCCGTTTCCTCTCCTCTCTCCCTCTCCAATTCTCTTTCTAGGGTTTTTAATTTTCTTGGCCTCTTTGGCCGGAAATAGTCTAATTTCTTCGGAAATTAGACTATTTTCGACCCTTTTCCTTAGATTTTAGTTTTTTTAGTTTTTTTAGTGTTATTATCTTGTTCATTGCTTTCTTCTGTTCAGTTCTCTCCATCTATGAGAGTTTTTATCCCCCTTTTTGGTGGTTGTTTCTCATCTTTGTATGAGTTTTCTTATTTTCATGGTGTCAATAATTTGGAAGATGGTCTGGATCCATAAGGGTTTAGGTTTTTTCAGCAATTCGTCATTGGGAACAATTATATCACAGAATCAGATTGTGAAGGTCTCTACTTGGAAAGATGCAAATACATCGAAGTACACTGCTCGCGTCAAGCTTGAAGCGGTGGAGTTGGAGCTGTGCTCGAGTATGCTTAAAATTAATTGGTTCCATTGTGAAAATTATTGCAATTTGCTAAATCTGTATTTTTCAGATCTTAATTATCATTGTATGTGCTGTTTGGCTTATTATTAATGATATATTTTCTTTCCGTCAAAAAAAATTGGCTCTGTTTGGCAATACTACCTAAAATGTAGCTGAAACTGATAAGGTAGCTGATTAGTTTATTTAAGTTTTGACATTGAAAATGGGTAGGATTTAAAATAATCCCTCATCTTCCTCACAACATATAGTAGGTGGTCTAATTTTGACATAAAATTAGACAAATTCAAGCCTATATTATCTTATCAATCCCATTCCTGTTAACTTAAACTCAACATTATCCCGGGATGGCTAGACATCTCCCACTAACCTAGTCGCCCCTTCTCTTCTCCTTCCTTTGTTTCCCTTCGAATCTCGAACTACAACAAGCAATCTTAAAAAATAATCCAGCAATCTTACGGAATGGATTAAGCTAGTTATTACATGGATTAAAGAATGTGGGAATTGAATGGATTAAATTATTCACTATTTGGACTGGTGACCCATTCTCTTTTTAATATTGTGCTTGAATCGTTGCCTAATTTTAGATTAAATTGCATCGTCCACTGTCTATCATTGGTTTTCTTTAGTTTTGTTGGTATTTTGATGAAATCATGAAACCGTGCAAACCTTACTACATTTGTTTCTTAATATTTGCAACATATTCAATTTTAGGATAAATTTATAATACTTGTAACATTTCTCTTTTTGTAAGTTTTTATACAAAGAAAGACTTACTTTATTATTAATCACGTGAAATATGTTTCACTCCTTCTCCTTATATCATATGTCATTTACATATGTTGCAAGTATTAAGAAATGGAGGACTAGCGAAGTATGTGGATTATGAAATAAAATGATGTTGAAAGAAAAGGAAAAGAAGATTACAGGAGGGGACTAGAGGAGTATGTGAATTATGAAAAAAAAATAAAGGAAGAAAGTGCTAGTGTCACTAATCAGCACGCCAAAAAATATAGCGTTTAAGCTCCAAAAGTAAAATTATTAGCTGAAATTTAATACTAATACGCCTTTTTTAAAAGTTTTGTCTTATACGGTGTTTTTCAAAATTCATGTGATGATGTCGTGATGTGCATAAACTAAAATTTAGTCGTATAAATGAAATAAGAATGCATTAACATATTACATACCCTATAAAAAGAAAAAATTAATTGACATCAATAAACTCAATAAAACTCCATTATATTCAAATAACTTAACCTATTTAAACATACACTTTACATTTTTGCATTGTTTACAAATTTTATTTTGATCATTTTTTTGTTTGAAAGGATTATTTTGATCATTGTTAGTGATTTATATAATAGAGTCATGTGAGATTTGAGATTTTTTTAGATTCGTCACAATATTTACCCTTAAAATATCAATTATTTATAATTTTTACTTAATTAAAAATTAATAGTCAAACTTCTGACAAACAAAAGTTAATGTTAAAACCTCCACAGGTTAGGACCTCCACAGGTGATAAGTCATACGGGTCCAATAAAAGACAATACCCCCACAAAGTTAGGACCTACACAGGTTAATCCATAGTTGAGACCTATTAAAAATTTTGGGTCATAGTTTTTTTTTTAGAGTTGGGTCATAGTTGAGACCCCTAACATCAATTTTTCTTATAAAAAACAAAGAGATGGTCGCTTGGAATGGAGTACTAAGTTACTAACCAAATCGAATAAATTACCAGAAACCAAATATAAAGGACAAATCCACTTATTTCAAGTGTGTAGGAACGTAAACTGGTACCAACTAAAACAAACTTATCTGATAACCGTGGCGTGAGAAGATCACTACCCTAAAGTTGAATTTGCCCCGCAACAACACACAGACTCACAACAATCAACCTCCAGGGATACACAGTTTCTGCGTTTCCGGTGTTGACAGAAAAGCAGATTGAGAACGATCTTGAATATTGCCCAGAATAATGGAGGAGAAAGAAAGAGAGACGAAGATGTAATGTTGTGTGTTGTTGACCGATTTTTGACCCAAAAAGATAGTTAAGTTAAGTTTATTCCCCAAAGTCCAAGGCCCATGGCCCTGGCCCGGTCCGGGCGGGCGGCGGCGGCGCGCGTGTGGCAACCACACATCACCACATACCCACTAAAAGCCTCATTGCTACTCAACTCAAAGGGTAGAGGAAGAGTAATGTTTATAAACTTTACTCTTCCCTTCTATTCTTTCAATGTGGGACAAAAGATAAAAGGACTCTTCATGTTCTTTTAAAGCAAACTTAGTGTTTCTACTATAAACTTCAACAATCCCCCACATGATTCAAAAGAAGAAAACAGAAAGAAACGGGGCTGAAAAAGATGTTCTGGGCAATAGATACTAGGTTTTGAAGTATCAATGTCTTATGGACTTGAATTGACACTCATTGCATACAAATATGTCTTACTGTCGTAATAGGTAGATTTCTCTTTGAACCTTTCACGAGGTTAGCAAACCATAGATGCGTACTCAACCATTTTCAAATCAAGAAACGTTCTCGCAATTGTAATATCGGTGCCCCCACAATTATTCTGGATTCTCATGAATGCTCTAGAGAGCCTAAGCCTTTTGACTCTCATAGGGGATTGGGCGTAACCCCCACATTCACATAGGTAAGTTCATCAAGTTTGTACTGTCACAAACCACCTTAAGTAAGGCTATGAACTTATTTAGAGCTATAAGCTCAACCTTACACATATAACAGTATAATGAAACAAAATACTACATCACTTTTATTAATAGGAATGGTAGTAGTATCAACAACTCGAGTTCTTTTGTGATTTTGTTTGACCCTTTCAACTTAGGAATTCGTAAGATGGGTATCCATCACAATTCACTCCACAATAGGCTTTAAACCCATTCCTTGCGCTGACTCCAGCACCATGTTTCTACAAAGGCCTTTGGTGAAAGGATCAGCAATATTCCTCTCTTACTTTACATACTCGAGTGACAACACATTATTTCTAATTAAATTTCTAACTATGGCATGCCTTAAGTGAATATGCCTTCTCTTTCCATTATAGGCTTGATTATTCGCTACCCCAATTACTGCTTGCGAGTCATACCGCATAGAAACTGATGGAGCTGGCTTCCCCCACAATGGAATATTAGCAAGCAAACTCCTTATCCACTCAGCTTCTTGACCTGCCAATTCTAAAGCAATAAACTCATATTCCATTGTAGATTTGGCAATACATGTTTGCTTTGATGATTTCCATGATATAGCTCCACCAGCAAGAGTAAAAACATAACCGCTAGTTTATTGAATTTCATCATTATCCGACACCCAATTGGCATCACAAAATCCTTCAAGGACACAAGGTGTAAGTCCTTTGATAATGCAGACCCCAATTGATAGTGCCTTTTAGATACTTCAACAATCTAATCAAGGCAACCCAATGCTCTCGATTAGGATTGTGAGTATACCTACTCAATCTACTAACAGCATAAGCTATATCAGGTCTAGTATAATTCATCAAGAACATTACACTACCAATTATTTTTGCATATTGTTCTTGGGATATACTATCACCCTTATTCTTTTTCAAATGAATACTAGAATCATATGGGGTTTTCTACAGAATGCAATCAAATTGATCAAACTTCTTTAATATTTTCTCAACATAATGAGATTGATTTAAAGATATCCCATATGACGTTCTAGTAATCTTTATTCCAAGAATAACATCAGCCTCTCCTAAATCCTTCATCTCAAAACATGAATTTAATTAGGAAACTCTTAGTTGCATTTACTACGTCTATATTGGTCCCAAAGATTAACATATCATCCACATATAGACATATGAAAACACAACCAAGCTCATCAATTTTGGAATAAACACAAGCATCAGAATCATTGACCAAAAAACCATTTGAAGTAATAGTTTGATGAAATTTATCATACCATTGTTTTGGTGCTTGTTTTAAACCATACAAAGATCTAATAAGCTTGCATACCTTGTCCTCTTGACCAGGGAACCTCACATCCTTCAGGTTGCTTCATATAGATCTCCTCATTTAACTCACCATTCAGAAATGCAGTTTTCACATCCATTTAATGCACAATCAAATCATGAATAGATGCAAGTGCAATTAATGCTCTAATGGTGGCTACCTTGGTCACCTGGGAGAATAGGTATCAAAGAAGTCTAAACCGTGTTTTTGGCGATGCCCTCCAACTACAAGTCTAGCCTTATACTTGTCTAAAGACCCGTCAAGCTTGCATTTCTTTGTGAAGATCCACCTCCTACTTAGAGCTTTACAACCTCTAGGAAGGTGTGACAAAATCCAAGTGTTATTACTCATAATAGACTCTATTTCACCGTGTAATAGCCTCTAACTAAAAACTTGAGTCTACAGATCTCATGGCCTCATCATAGGTTCTCGGGTTCTCTTCCAATACAAATGCATTAACGTCTTGCTTATCTAAACACTCTTTCTCAGCTAGAAAGGTAGTAATAAAATCAGGTCCGAAACTAGACTCAATTCTAGCTCTCTTTACTCCTTCTAGGTTCTAAAGTCTCACTAGATGATGCAATGTCATGATGCAAAGTAGAAGAAGATGCAAAGAGGCAAGCATGATGGTACACTAACTTTCATAGGAAAAACATGCTCAAAGAATTCAACATCCCTTGACTCTCCAATAGGACCAAAACCGAAGCATCCTTAAGAATGAGTCTATACGCAGCACTGTTAGAAGCATAACCAATAAAGATACCATCTACATTCTTAGGTCCAATCTTACTCCTTTGAAAGTCAGGAAGTCCTATCTTACCCAAACACCCTCACACTTTGAGGTAACCCAAATTAGGCTTGTAGCCTTTCCACAATTCATAGGGAGTCTTATCTAACTTCTTATGGGGAACTCGGTTAAGAACATAGCAAGCAGAAAGAATAGCCTCACCCCACATGTTAGTAGGCATACTTGAACTAATTAGCATTGCATTCATCATATCCTTAAGAGTCCTATTTTTCCGCTCGCCTATTCCATTTTTGTTCGGGTGTATAGGGAGCCGTAACCTCATGAATAATCCCATTGGACTCACAAAATTTCTTAAGGGAAACTCCATCATATTCTCCACCCCTATTTGATCTCACCCTCTTAATATTAAGGTCCAATTGGTTCTCAACTCCGGCTTTATAAATTAAAAATTTCTCTTCAGTCTGATCCTTAGAACTCAATAAATAAACCTTAGTATAACGTGAGAAGTCATCAACAAATGTAATATAATACTTCTTTCCTCCCCTACTCATGGAATTCTGAAAGTCACCTAAGTCACTATGGACTAACTCTAATAAAGTAGAGGAACGGGATACATTTTTGTTGAATACTTTCTTAGGGTGCTTAGCTTTTACACATACTTCACATTTCTCAAAAGATGTATTACTAAAGTCAGGAATAAGACTAAGTTGTTTTAGCCTTTTAACAGATGCAACATTCACATGACCTAGTCTAGAATGCCATAAAGAAACAGACTCAGCAATATAAACGGAAGCGGTAGAGTTCTTATTATCAATAACAACATCCAAAACAAAAAGTCCAGCATTACAAAATCCTTTACCCACAAAAACACCATTTCTGATTAATACAAGTTTATCAGATTCAAAAGCTAACTTGATCCCAGCTTTGTTTAAAAGAGAACCAAAAATGAGGTTTATGCGGATGTCGGGGGCATGCAACACATTCTGCAAAGCAAAGGTTTTCCCGGAAGTTAATTTCAGGAAAACCTTTCCTTTGCCTAGAACACTCACAGTGCTTGAGTTGCCCATGAAGACGCATTCCCGCTTCGAAACTTTGTTGTAGTCCTGGAACATCTCCTTGTTGGCACAGATGTGACGGGTTGCACCAGTGTCCATGATCCATTCAGAAACATTGCTTACCAGATTGACCTCAGACACCACAGCAACAATGATGTCATCTTCAACAAGGTTGACTTGAGCTTTGTTGTCTTTTGCTTTGTTTGGAGCTTCCTTTCTTTGACGGCAATCCTTGTCAGCATGCCCATACTTACCACAAACGAAGCAACTTCCCTTAAACTGACCTTTTCCCTTGAAGTTATTATTGTTGTGCCTTGTACCATGAAACTGATTTGGACCCTTACCTTTTGGTCCTTTACCTGCAGCAACTTTATTTTCCACAAGATTAGTAGAAGAGGAAGAATGATCAACTGATTTCCCTTTGATATGGATACGGTTCTGCTCCTCAATCTTAATGTGGGAAACTAATTCTTGAAGGGTAAAGTCTTTCTGCCTATGTTTCAAGGAATGGACACAATTTTCCTAGGAAGGAGGTAATTTCTCAAGTAAACAGTTGGCTTGGAACATATCAGGAATGGCCATACCCTCAGCCACAATATCAACACACAAATGTTCATACTCATGAACTTGATCTAGCACAGGTTTATCATCAGACATAGTAAACTTCAACCAACGACTACAAGCATATTTCTTAGTCCCAAAATCATCAGTACCATACTTAGCATTCAAAGCATCCCAAATATCCTTAGCATTTTTCGACTTACTATAAATCATGTAAAGGGCAGAAGTCATATAATGCAGTAACATCCCACGACAAGTCTTATTATCTTTCACAAAATCCCTAACAGAATTCTCAGGAACAGCAACAGCAACAGCAAACAAACAATAATCAACCCCAATTTAACCCAAGAAAAATTCCATCTTATCAGACCACATCTTGTTATTTTTCCCATCAAACGGATCTAACTTAGACATATAAGGGACAAAGGGATTGGTAATTGGGATAACATTAAGAATACGCACAGCATCATCAGGAATTTCACCAGCCATAGTTCCGTAAAACAGGTACAAAAAATTCAACTTTAGAATGTAGGAACGTAAACTGGTAACAACTAAAACAAACTTATCTGATAACCGTGGCGTGAGAAGATCACTGCCCTAAAGTTGAATTTGCCCCGCAACAACACACGGACTCACAACAATCAACCTCAAGGGATAGACGGTTTCTGTGTTTCCGGTGTTGACAGAAAAGCAGATTGAGAACGATCTTGAATATTGCCCAGAATAATGGAGGAGAAAGAAAGAGAGACGAAGATGTAATGTTGTGTGTTTTTCTCTGTCCTCAAAGAATCCCAGAACAGAAGTATATGTATGGAGAGGAAAATCAAATGAGATCAGAATATGGCTGAAATCGTGGGAAAACGGTGAATCAATGAAGATTTTAATGGCGATAAATCGGGGAGAGAAATTAGGAAACGTTAAGAAGAGATATTATGGGAAAAACGGTAACTTAAGATTGATAAAATCGGTCAATAAATGTTGACAAGGCCCAAGGCCCCTGGCCGGGCGGGCGGCGGCGGCGCGCGTGTGGCAACCACACATCACCACATGCCCACTAAAAACCTCATTGCTACTCAACTCAAAGGGTAGAGGAAGAGTAATGTTTATAAACCTCACTCTTCCCTTCTATTCTTTCAATGTGGGACAAAAGATAAAAGGACTCTTCATGTTCTTTTGAAGCAAACTTAGAGTTTCTACTATAAACTCCAACAAAGTGAACAACATAATTTGTGTTTTTATTCAAATACTATTTCATCGTATGTACATGGCACTTGGCAGTAGGGGTGTTCATGGGTGGTTAACCGTTCCGAAACAACATTTCGGTTCGCTCTATTTGAGAACTGTAACCGTAACCGTTTAGACTGGTTACCGCCTAATGGTTAACCGTTTTTTCGGTACGGTTTTTCGTTAACCATTAACCGTTATTCATGTTATACTATTATATTTTACTTAATGTAATTATATATTTTCTATTTTTTTGTGCATATACTTTAATATTATATATACTCTAATATAAAACGTATTATAAAGTGGATAATAAATCCATTGAAAACATAATAACACTAAGAATTTACTCCATTTCCTAATTATAGTGTTTAAATTAGTTTTAAAGTTTTCGAATAATCACATACTTCCTCTAATTGTTGTACTTAGTAATAAATATTGGAATTAATGTAGTTGTTGGAAAATGTTTCACAATAATTAAATAGAGAAAAAAAAAATTTCGATTTTTCGGTTAACTGTTCACTTAAAAATCATAACCGTAACCGTACCGTTTAACCGTTACTTTTACCGGTTTGGTAACCGTACCGTAAAAATTTTTTTTTTATCGGTACGGTTACCACCCGTTTTAACCGGTTTTTCGGTTTCGGTTTTTTATGAACATACTTGGCAGGGGGCCAGTGGCAACCCTCTTGACTCTTGAAGGGCCAAATTTTCACTTAACTTTTTTTTTTTGAAGGGCACTTAACTTTCTTTTGGTTGGTTGACAATGAGGCATTCGATATGATAAAAGGCGGGGTCCATGATCTTCAGGATCTATAACAAGATCATGTTAACATTGGACGAGTTGCTAACTTGCTATTAGTGGGCCGGGAATTGAATGAAGGAATTCGTAAGTCTTTATTTGATGAAACACTTGTATCGGCATAACTGCGCGTTAAAATGGGTTGACGGTTTTGGTCACGTATTCGGTTACTTGCCCGATAAGTTCAAAATGTGCAATATGATGTTGCCGCTATGGTAAAGTATGATCCTCGCTAGTGATGGTGACTTAATTGTAAGGGTTAGAAATTTTTAAAATACACTTGCATTGCAAGTCGAATTTGTGCTTTTCTTAGATAAATAGATGGTGTACAGAAAGCAAATTTCTATGGTGCGATCTAGTGAGGGAAGTTCTTAGTACTTACTGCCCTTTGGTTAGATTAACGAGGATGTTAATGGAGGTGTATCAATGTATTTCATGTCTCCTCCGGATATTCGCCTGTAGGGTAAAGTGATGTTGATTGTTGATGCAGAGTGCAAAGTGAAGAGTATGTAAGTATTTGGCACAAACAAGATAAGCTATTGTAGATTAGGTCTGCAGGATAAAATATTGAAATTTTCTGATTTCTAATCCTAGATAAGGGTGCAAATGAGCCAATATGTTCGCGAACAACTTGCGAAGAAGCTCGGTCAAAGCTCGTTTGAAATTAAACGAACAAGCTTGAACAAAACTCTAAAACTCGTTTAGTAAATGAGCCGAGCTCAAATATGTGTTCGACTCGTAAATGCTCGCGAACAGCTCGGTTATAACTCGTTTACGAGCCCGTTCATAAGCTCGTTTATTACTCGAAAACGCTCTTTTATAACTTGAAAAAAACTCATTTACTTTCAAAAGGTACTCCATAAAAAATAATTTAAAAAAACTTTAAAAACTTATACAAAATAAAATCCTACCATAATATAGAAAGTCAATAGGCATATATTTTCTCACTCCAATAGCTCATTGTCTCGTGGAAATTCTCTTCTTCTTTCTCATATTGAAGATTTTATTTGCTTAATTCCATCAAGCAAGCTATTAAATACCCATGCAATTCGGTGATTCTCCTGATCTTTTGCTGTAAGTATCTTATCCTCTATATCTCTTGCTAGACTTCCAAAATTACTATGCCATTGTCTTATCCTTTATTTCTCAATATCATGAAGGACATCAATAATTAGTTAGTCATATTCTCTGTAATAATGGGTTGACATTGTGGTTAATAATAAATATTTACAAATTCCTTAATTTAAATTGGTATCTATTATGTATACTGCATAGCTTGTTTGTTAACTTAAGCTTGAATGTAGTACGTTCGAGCTCGAGCTCGACATGTAAATGAACTAGCTAAAGTCGAGCTCGAGCTAGCCTATAACTGATCGAGCCAAGCTCGAACAACCAAATTGAAAAGCTCATTTGAGCTTAACCATGCTCGAACACCTATAATTCTTAGGATGAGTGTATCCCTCAGACTCAACTCCAAACTTCGGAATGTGCCACATCAGCTTTCCACTAATTTTTAATTCTACAGACTCACTTCAGACTCATTCCAATTTTATACTTTATTCCTCATACTCTCTTCAGACTCACTCCACAAAAAAGAAGAAGACACATGACATTTTTTTTACTGGCCAAAAAAAATATCCTTTGCATGACAAGAGTCTTGGGAGGAGTCTTGAATATCAAAACCCAACCCAAGACTCTGTCCAAGACTTTACCCAAATATAGTTGAGTCTTGTTGAGTCTTGCCACAAGACTCTGTGCAAGACTCCCCTCAAGACTCCCAATATTCTCACTCTTATCAAGCTTATCTCGAACAATCAAATACTCGACTTGATAGAAATTTTTGACAGGCGCATTCGGAAGGTTAATGGACCAATTTCGTAATTTATGAATTTTTATTTATTAGAATAATTTGTTACAAACTTGGGGGAGATACATATGATATGTGATATGCAAGGTTCCATAAGAGAACTCATGCTTATGAATGTGGTAGGAAGTACATATGACTCCACACTCCTACGTACAATGCTAACACATATTTATAGGAGTGGTATAACTTAATCTACAATATTCTACACTAATCTTATATGATCTAATAATATCTAATGCTAGATTATTCTAGGTTCTTCATTCCTAGATTTTTCTATAATATGTCTTAATTACAATAGATATTTGTTTAGATAACTCTAGAATTCATATTGATTTTTACACTAGATTTTTCTAGATTACTATTTCTAACACTCCCCCTTAATCTTGAAAAATCTGAAATGCATACTTGAAATGCTCTTGTTCATCTCCCCCATTCTTGTATCTTCTTGATATCCCTTCTAATTGCAATGCTCCAATTATGTGTACTTGTTTTGTGCTCTTGAGTCCTTTTAAATGCCCCTTGATGTTTACTCCTCCACTTTTATTTCCCTTGTGTTGTAGTATTGTGTTTGTTTGCTTGAATTATTGTTGATGAAGTCCATGATCCTTGTTACCCTGTATTAATTTTTATCGGTATCTTGATTGTTGATCCGACATACAAGGTCTTCTTGCCTCAATTTACATTTTGGGTCTTTGCCCATCCCATGCACTGCCGTCAGGTCTATTGCCTGTATTTTGCTTAGGTCTTGTGTTAGGGTCTAATGCCCTTTAATGATCGGGTCTTTTGCCCGGCACATGATTGGGGTCTATTTCCTTGCCCCTGATGTATCTGGTTGACAATATTTTGTATATGTCACCCTGGTATGCATAGGGCTAGCGTATATTTGCCACCCATATGCTTGTAATGTTGTGGCTTTGTTAAGCCATCAACTTAATTTGGTTGGCATATTAGCCACCATGTGTATGTGCATGTGAAAAGTGTAATTTCATTTTGAGAAATGAAACATGGAGTAATTTTGAAAATAGACATAATTTGGGAAGCATATAGTTACTTACTGTGGATTTGGTGAAAACTTGGAGGAGACATAATCTTCTGGCTCTGATACCATGATAGAAATTTTTGACAGGTGCATTCGGAAGGTTAATGGACCATTTTTGTAATTTATGAATTTTTATTTATTGGAATAATTTGTTACAAACTTGGGGGAGATACATATGATATGTGATATGCAAGGTTCCATAAGAGAACTCTTGCTTATGAATGTGGTAGGAAGTACATATGACTCCACACTCTTACGTACAATGCTAACACATATTTATAGGAGTGGTATAGCTTAATCTACAATATTCTACACTAATCTTATATGATCTAATAATATCTAATGCTAGATTATTCTAGGTTCTTCATTCCTAGATTTTTCTATAATATGTCTTAATTACAATAGATATTTGTTTAGATAACTCTAGAATTCATCTTGATTTTTACACTAGATTTTTCTAGATTACTATTTCTAACACGACTCGGCTCGACTCATTTGCAGCCCTAATCCTAGAGCCCTTTGTAAACTTTTTTTAAAGAATGCATATTGGATTGTATGTTATTAAAAGGAATATTTGTCAGAATAGACCTTTCATATGCCATTTTTTGCGAGAAACAACTTTTTATATGTTTCAGGCAACTTAACACCTAAATTTTTTTTGAGAGACAATCTTACTCTATTTTCCGACGTTGACCCACCAATTTAATTACCCTTGTACTCTACATGTGTGTCAGTTTTTTACACTTTTTTGAGGAGAAAATGGAGGGAAAAGGTTGGAAAAGGAAAAACATGATGCGCATGCGGCACTGATAAAAAAAAGTGGTATATATAAACCTGGAAATAGGTGGGTCAACGTCTGAAAATAGGGCAAGGTTGTATCTTGCAAAATAAATTATACTTAAGGTCTTAAATTGCCGTAAAAATTATAAAATGTGAATTCTCGTAAAAAGTGATATATAAAAGGTATATTTTGACAAATTGGACATAATCTATTCAACTTATTTTTGCTTATATGAACTTATTAGACCTTATTAGTCCTTATTAGACCTTATTTGAACTCAAAAGACTTTATTTTTGGTGAACTGAACTTATCTGAACTTAGCTGAACGTATTAGACGTTATTAGTTCTTATTAGACCTTATTTTAACCACTTTTTTATCTGTTAAAGATTGAAAATAATGTGAATACATAAAACCGTTATATATACAAATATATTAAAAAGCGTTCTTAAGCAAGTCTACACCGCCACGTGACACTGTCATGCTCCGTATAAGATTCGACAACATGACCTCAATTTAACACAGTAAAATGCTGAAATTTTAACCAATGAACTATGCAACATTAGATGCTACTCTTTTCACATGAAAATATTAATAACGTGGGGGCATAGCCCTAGCCTAATAACTAGTTCTTATTTTTTATTTTTTTTTTATCAGGAGAGAAAACTAGGAGGTGTCTCTACAATGAAACACCACCTAAAACATCCCGGAGGATGTTACAAGTTACAAATAACAAGTAACCAGAAAGAAGATAAAGGAGCACCAAATAACACCAGTGGAAGCTCCGCCGCGGCAAAAGAGACTTCACCCCAGGCACAACCGAAGACGCCTTCTTGAACCCGTCACGGGGGCAAAACATACTCCACTGAATTGGCACCCTCTACTTCCAAAGAAACAAACCAAACTTACTGTCAATCAACCGGCTAAGGGAAGGAAATCAGGAGAGGAACCCTTTGCCCAAAGCCCGAACCCGAGCCCGAAGTCCTTAGGCCGAAGCCCGAACCGAAAGCCCGCAGCCTAGCAACAAACCGTCACCCGATGCCGACGAGCGCGCCCCCATCGCGAAACGAACCACGACCCACCGCGAGAACAAACCGAGCTCGAGCCATGAAGCCCGAACGGAAGCCGACCAAACCTCACGAACAAACATCGCAACGAAGAAACATCGCGAAAGCTAGACAAGGCCTAGAGAAAAAAGTCCTAGTGAGGACAAGAGATATTTGACTAAAATGAAAAGAACTAAGCCATAACAATGGCTAGATCTAGGAGGAGATGAAGAAAAGGGAGGCTAGTTTTTCAATTTCTAAAGAAATTGATTTGGGGGAAATTTTTAGGGTTTCCTTTTAAGAGGAATTTCTAGAGAGAAGGCAGAGCCTCTCTCTCTAGAAATCCCCTTTTTGCTACATAATAACTAGTTCTTATTGAAAAGGCGGTTTCTCCTTTAATTTTCCAATGCGATATAATTATTTTGCACGGGAGATATTAATGGTGGATTGTGAATCGTGAATTGCAAAGTGATGTTGATTGTTGATGAAGAGTGGTATGCGAAGAAATTTGTTTTTTGATGGGAGACTTTTCAATCAGTTTTAATACTGGAGCCGGAATGCAGAAAATTTAAGCTATTAAAATGAAGTTGTACAATATATTCCAATGAATGTGAGGAAAGAAACCAAAAAGAAAACTCCAAAACCACGATTACAAAGCAATTCCCATTTTCTACTTAAATTTAGTTTCTTTTGGATTGACCATTATATTTATAACTGTATGGGGAGTTTGTAGGAAACAGGGAACCAATATGTCTCTTTGGATTGATCAAATACTTTTTCACGATCAATTAAATGTTTATTTATACTAATATTGGTAAATATTACGAACAACTATTATTTTGAATATATTTATATGTATAGCTAAGACAAAAAGTATACTACCTCCGCTTTTTTTTACTTGCTACATTTTCCTTAATTGGTTGTTTTTTTTTACTTGATACATTGTTTCAACTTTCCTTATTAGGAGACTTGACCCACCAAAAAATAATACTATTATATTTGTTTCTCTCTTTTTCCACCTAAAAGTACTACTTTTTCACCTTTTCTCACCTCATTTAATGCTAAAGGGGTCAAAAAGTACACCAAAAAGGATTGAAAGGACATCTCCTAAAAATTAGTGAAAACAACAATGTAGCAAGTAAAAAAAAGCAGAGGGAGTAACTAGTAAAGGTAGAGAGAACATGGGTAAAACCGTAAAAGTAAGAAAACAGTTTTTCTAGAGAAGAAAGAGTAAAAAGTAAAAAAAATAAGATTTGTGTAAGAAAAACAAAACGGCAAAATATAAATAAATGGAAATAATACCCTAACTAACAAAATGTTCCTATTCACAAAATACAAGAATTAGGGGGAGTAGATTAATACTTTAAACTTGGTAAAACATTAAAGTGAAGAAATGGCAGCTAATATAACAAAGACGGAAGATGTCAATACTTGCAGTGTTTGCGCATCACATGTACATGGCCACCGTTTCACACTGCTAGGGGCACATAAGATGATTATGCAATTCCCTTAGCTTGGGTCCAATGGCATGGTTTCTTATCTCCCACATGGGAGACCAAGGTTCAAATTTTGGTGGTAACAAGTTTTAATGTTGGGGGTGGGGTTCTTGTTGGGCCTCTGGGTGAGTGTCCTTGTGCGAGGGAAGCCCGGAGGAAATTCTTCTTACTAAAGGAGTTCCCGATATGGGGTCGTAACCAAAAGAAAAATGTACTTATACAGACAACGAAGTTATGAAGGAAGCAAACCCAGGAATAGTTCTTTGTGAATGGCAGTGCAAAATCGTTTAGCTACTACTGATAGAATTCATATATGGAATGTTCAATGCAATTTGATTTACTGTCTTTGTGGTGTAGCTAATGAGTCTACATAACACTTCTTTTTGATTGTGACTATGCAGCAGCTGTGTGGAAGCCTTTATTAGATATGCTTAATATAAGACATCAGAGACAAGGGTTCCACTTGGAATTGAGGATGGCATGTAAGAAAGCTCATAGTAAATCCAGATTGGCTAGAGTCTATGTGATGATTTTCACAGAACTAGTTTATGCTATTTGGGTGCAAAGAAACAATATGCTTTTTAACAAAGAAAGTGTTCTCCCTCAGAAGATTGTGAAGGATATTATTTTTAGAGTTGCAGCTAGATGTAAAGATGAAGATAGATTACTTTTGATAATGTAATTACGTTGGTGTTTGTCTTTGTTTTGTAGTAGGAATCGGTGGCTTCTTTTGTTTTTGAGGTCAGCTAGATTGCCTTTTGTAATGGTGTTCTCACCCAATTTTTTTGGTAGCCAATAAAAATTTTGATTTACCAAAAAAAAAAAAAAACTCAAGAATAGGTCTTGGAAACTGGAATGCTTAAGCGGAACTCGAGCATTGAAGTAAGCCAGTAAGCCAGTAATTTGGATGCTCTAGAATCTGATTAATGGACAACAAATATACGGAGAGAGCAGTAAGCCAGTAAGGGACTGAATGAGAGCCAACGCAAAGAGAGTAACAAGACAGACTATAAGATTATATCATTAAATTATGTATTTCCTAGTCAGCTAGGTAGTTAGAGGTTTATAACCTCCTCTTGTATAAATACTGATAGCTGAACATTCTGTTAGTTAGTTGTCAGTTTTACCTCTTTTATTTTATTTTTTGTAATAATTCTTCTCTCTAGATTTTCATCATCTCAATGAATTCATTTCTTGATTCTTAGTTTCTTTATGGTATCAGAACTTCATCTCTCTCATGAGATTGAGGTTGATTTTTTTTTTAATAAAACACGGAGATTTCTGAGCTGAATTCAGAGTTGAATTCTTTTGCGGTGATATTGAGGTTTAAAATTTGATTGATCTTTCAATTAGATTGATTAAGCGATTGATTGTAAATCAAATTCGTTTTGTTAAGAATGGCGATAGATTCAGAAGTTTCTTTGAATGGAGAAAATGCTGGAAATGGTGGAAATGGAGGTCATGTTGATAATGGAGGTAATATTGATCCTTTGTTCATTTCTTCTTCTAATAATCCTACTGCTTCACTAGTTACTGCTATATTTTCTGGTAACAATTTTATGAGGTGGGGTAGATATGTGAGTAGAGCTTTAATAGCTAAGAATAAAGAAGGATTTATCAATGGATCATTGATTATGCCTAATGATAAGGATAAAAATTTTCAGAAATGGAAAGGAGCAGATTATATGGTGATGAGTTGGATTTTAAGTTCTATGAGTCCTGATTTGGCTGATGAATTTGGATTCATGGAGAATTCAATGGAGTTATGGAAGGAATTACGAGAAAGATTTGGTCAGTCGAATGGACCTTTGATCTATCAATTAAAGAAAGAAATTGATAGTTTGAAACAAGAAAACATGACAATTATTGCTTACTATATATGGCAAAATCAAGAAATTGTGGGATGAATTACAAAGTTTAAAGAATTTTCCTATATGTACTTGTGGAGCTATTAGTTCTTGCACTTGTAATTTCATGAAGAAATTGCAAGATCTTGAAGCTGAGGACAAGCTAATACAGTTTTTACTTGGACTGAATAGTGGATTTGACACTGCAATTTCAAATATTCTTTCAATGGATCATCTTCCAACCATAAATCGAGCTTTTTCAATTGCTCAACAAATTAAAAAGCAAAAAGAAGTAAGTGTTGGTAATGTGGAATTTACTGCAGAGAGTAGTGCAATGGTTGCACAAAGGATGTATAGAGGTCCATCTCATCAATTCCAACAGAAAACTTCATTCAACAAGAAAGATTGGAAGAAGGAAAAGAATGAAAAATTCTGTGAGAATTGTAAGACAAGGGGACATACTGTGGATCAATGTTTCAAGTTGATTGGGTATCCCGAGTGGTACAATGTTATCAAGGCTTGGAAAGAAGGACAAAGTTGCTTATGGCAACAATAATGGTCATAAACTTGCTGCTAATGTGCAAACTGATTATGATGTTGATTCACCACTTGATTTTGAGAACATCTCTTCTGGTGCTCACAATACTAGAATTGATTATGAGATGATGGCTGCAATTTGTCAGCAAGTAATGCAGAATATGAAAGGCAAACAGGATGCTGAACAATCAACTGGAGCATGTTCTAGTTTTGCCAGTTTTGCAGGTATTACTTTAACATCTCTTGCTTGCTCTGTGATTAAAGAGTATATAGTTACAAACTGGATAATTGATTCTGGAGCATGTGATCATATGATCTTTGATGAGAGATTATTAGTTGATAAAAGAATTTTATCATCACCAATTAGAGTAGGACTACCTGATGGTAGTTATAAAATGGTTAAGATAGTTGGAAAGGTGATTTTAAGTTAATCTTTGGTGCTCCATAATGTGTTGTTGGTAGAAGGTTTCAAGCACAATATGATGTCCATAGGTCAATTGATTGAACAATGCGGTATTACAATAACATTTACTAAAGATGGTTGTTGTTTTCAAGACCTTTCTAATAGAGATATAATAGCATTTGCACGTAAGTATAATGGTTTGTATATCTTCAATGGTCATTGCTTCAAGAATACAAGAGATGCTGAAGTATATAGCAATAAAACATCTTGTAATCTTGTTGTTACTCGATCTTCCAAATTCACCTGTAGTCTTGCCTAATAAGATCGCCACTAGCATTAAGAATAAATGTAATATCGAACCAAGTTTACATATGTTACATGCTCGTTTAGGACATGTATCTTTGTCTAAAATGCAGCACTTATCCATATGTGATTGTACTGGTTTAAAGGAATATAATTGT
The DNA here is from genome assembly GCA_947648045.1 of Beta corolliflora. Lineage (NCBI taxonomy): Eukaryota > Viridiplantae > Streptophyta > Magnoliopsida > Caryophyllales > Amaranthaceae > Beta > Beta corolliflora. The sequence continues at coordinate 332,297 of CANSZD010003228.1, read as the reverse complement.
AATGTTTGCTTATATTCTAAGCAAAATAAACTTCCTTTTACTCCTAACAGTACTAGAGCAAAGATCTTATTTTGATTTGGTGCATTCGGATCTTTGGGGACCTTACGAGTTAAGGCTTTAAATGGTGCATCATATTTTCTTACAGTTTTGGATGATCACAGCAGAGTTGTTTGGACTTTCTTGTTACATAATAAAAGTCAAGTCTCTAAGGTTATTGCAGATTTCTTTGCTCTTATTGAAACTCAGTTTAATACAAAAGTGAAAGGGATTATATCTGATAATGGGACTGAAATCATTAAAGAAGAATGTTTGACTTTGTTTCTTTGCTAAAGGTGTTGTTCATCGAAAAGTGTACCTCATGTCCCTCAAGAAAATGCTAGAGTTGAGAGGAAACACAAGCATTTATTAGAGATGGCTAGGGCATTAAGATTTAATGCTAAATTGCCTAAGAAGTTTTGGGGGGATTGTATACTTACGGTAACTCACATCATTAATAAGTTGCCTGTCAAGCTATTACAATGGAAGACTCCTCATGAAGTTATGTTTCACAAGCTTCCATCTTATGATAATTTGGGAGTATTTGGCAGCTTGTGCTATGCATATAATATGCAGATTAACAAGGATAAATTTAATGCTAGGGCCAGGGAATGTATTTTCTTGGGATATCCATATGGACAGAAGGCTTATAAGTTGTATGATCTGAACACTCATACTTGTTTTGTTTCCGAGAGATGTGGTTTTCTATGAATCAATATTTCCATATCATAATAAATTTTCTTCTTCTAAAACTTCTAATCCTACACTTGTTACATTTAGTGATGAGTGTGAATCTCGGCCCTACGGTTGTTCTGTCTCCTTACATCAATTCTAGTTCCACGTAACAACCACATTCACCACATATAAATTCTTCTCATACTAATCCTATTTTTTATAATCATCATTTACTTTCTCATTCCGATACTTCTCATTCGATAATAATTTTGTGTCTAACTCTCAAACACATATTTCTTCTTCTTCATCGAATCTATACCTACTATTCCCTGTTGTTAAACCTATTAATTATGTTCAACGACTTCCTTGACAATCTTCTAGAATTGTGGTTCCTTCATCCAAATTAGCCGATTTTGTTCATACTTACATTCCTCACAAAATATCTCATCCTACTTGTATCTTCTTCATCTCGAATCGCCTTCATTTGCAGTAAATTTATCTCACATAACTCGAGCCTAAACACTATAATCGGGCTAAACATGATCCTAATTGGATTAAAGCTATGGAAAAGAGAGTTACAAGCCTTAGAGGCTAATGAGACTTGGAACCGACTTCATTGCCTTCGATAAACATGCTATTGGATCAAAATGGGTTTATAAAACCAAGTTAAATCCCGATGGTACTATAGAGAGATACACGGCACATTTGGTTGCTCACTGGTTATCAACGGTAGAAGGCCAATATTTCTCTCAAACTTTTGCTCCCCGTAGCAAAACTTGCAACCGTTAGAGTATTAATTGCTTTTGCTAATGCTCATGGTTGGCCATTATGTCAACTTGATGTTAACAATGCTTTCTTGCATGGATTTTTGGAGGAGGAAGTTTATATGGTGCCTCCTGCTGGGTATACAAAAGCCAAGCCAGGTGAAGTCTGTAAATTACACAAATCCATTTATGGACTTAAACAGGCCAGTAGACAGTGGAATAAAGAACTCAGTAGGTTCTTGAAAAGCTTGGGTTTTATACAATCCAAACAGGATTATTCATTGTTCACTAGGCATTTGGATGGTCATTTCTTAGCCATCTTAGTTTATGTGGACGATATGGTTCTCATAGGCACTAGTATGCCTCACATTACTACAGTAAAACATGCTCTTGATGAAGCTTTTACAATTAAAGACCTGGGTGATCTTAGTTACTTCTTGGGAGTTGAGATTTCAAGGACATCATATGGTATTTTTCTTTCACAAAAGAAGTACATTAAATATATTCTCACTGATTGTGATATGTTACAATGTGATGCTTCACCAGCTCCTTTATCTACTGGTTTGAAATTTCTACTAAGGTGGCTGATATTCTACCTGAACCTGATACTTACAGAAGATTGGTGGGAAGACTTTTGTACTTAGGTCTCACAAGACCTGATTTGTCTTATTCTGTCCAGCACCTGAGTCAATTCATGCACCAACCTAGGGTGCCACATTTGAGAGCAGCTCTACACATTGTTAAGTACTTAAAAGGGACATTAGATCATGGCTTGTTTTACTCTTCTCAAAGCCCATTAACTGTTCTGACTTACAGTGATACTGATTGGAGTGCTTGTCAGTTTACAAGTCGTTCTCTTAGTGCTTATGCTGTATTCCTTGGCACTAATTTAGTTGCTTGGAAGACAAAGAAGCAATCTACAATAAGTAAATCTTCAGCGAAGTCGAATACGTAAGTATGTCGATCCTTGCTAGTGAAATTGTCTGGCTACATGGATTATTGGAAGATCTTAGAGTTCCTATTTCTCTTCCCATCACAATGCATTGTGATAATTCTTCTGCAGAACACTTGGCTCAGAATCCCAAATTTCATGAAAAGACAAAGCATCTTAAAAGGGATATGCACTACATTAGAACAAGTTGAAGTTGGGTTTATCACTACTGTTCATGTGAAAAGTGCAGATCAACTGGCAGACATTCTTACTAAGCCTTTGCCTTCTGTTCAACATCACTCTCTTTGTTCCAAGCTTGACCTTGTTGCAAAAGTCCATCTTGAAGGGGGAGTATAAGATTATATCATTAAATTATGTATTTCCTAGTCAGCTAGGTAGTTAGAGGTTTATAACCTCCTCTTGTATAAATACTGCTAGCTGAACATTCTGTTAGTTAGTTGTCAGTTTTACCTCTTTCATTTTCTTTTCTGTAATAATTCTTCTCTCTAGATTTTCATCATCTCAATGAATTCATTTCTTGATTTTTAGTTTTTTTTACAGATTGACGATACACCTTTTGTTCTCAACACCTTGAAATTTTTATTGAATTCTGTAACATTCTAATTGCCGTTCTGAAGAGATAGAACTAGGCAGACACGAGTTCATGAAGAACATTACCCTTTGGCAAGATTTTTAACTTCCCGAGTCCCGACTCTCCTGTAATTTTTCCTAGTCTCAGCATTTATCTAAATTCAACCAGTTATATCTACTGTCAAAACTTGCTTTTGCTGCCACTTCACTTTTTGTACTATTTCTGTTCTTAAAACACACAAACTTTGGATGTCTCAGACATCCCCTTGTTTAGTCTCAACTAGTTCAGGTTAAGCGTATGGTACATACATGAGTTACAAACATTCAGATAAAAGCAGGGGAGAACTGAAACAAGATGCCTATATTCAATCTAACCAATTAAACTAGTTCACATGCAACAGAGAAGTAAAGGATAAACTTGATTATAATTTATACATATGTACATAAATACATATTATAATGGATTTTTACATCTAGTGCCCCCCACCCATCCACTACAAAAAGCCTCATGAAGTTATAATGTTATATACTTTAATCCCGAATCCATCTTCCTAAATGTCACGCTTATGGAAATCACTTCACTTACTGTGGTAAAATCATTGAAGATATATATAAGAAGGTCCGGAGATCAAGCTCTTTTTGACTCTGCTCCTCTTAATTGATTGAATGAAATCATCAGCTAGAAAGAAAACCATTCACAACCATTTCTTTCAATCATTAAACTAAGGACTCTGGTACATGACACAACTAAGGACCCTGATCAACTGCATGTTAGTCGACTTCCCTCTACACTGACCCAAATACTACAATACTCGGTTCCTTATCAACCTAATCCGACAAAATCTGGAAGGTTTCTTAGCCAGGAGCAGAAGAAGGTACCACATCCATCTTTAGTTTTTTTTACGGTCAGACAAGAGTTGATGAATCATAAGTTACATCCTCAATGGGAAGTAATTTGTTTCTCATCCCCAGACGTCCAAATTCATATAGTGCATTTCTCCATTCACAGGAGTCATCTATGCCACACATGTGAGTAGCTATGTTCACAATCGTGCGTGGCAGTCCAGAACACATATCAGTAAGTGAGTTAGAAATGCCATCAAGGGAAGAAACAAATGCTTCCCCAATATTTGCTTCACACATGAACAACTGGTATCCTTCTTCCTTAGGAAGAGGATCAACTTTGACAGCTTCAAAATGATCCAGCAATCTACACTCCAAGTTAGAAATAGTAGTTAAAACTACCTTGCATTTACTCCCTTCTGCAGGGACACAAATTCCTACCTGGTCCAAATAAAATTCAGCCCCTGGTACACCATCTAAGAAAAGTGCAAAACTCCCCAGACCCGCAAGTGTATCCGAGAGTTCACTTGCCCTTACATTCAAGTCATCATGACTCGGTGAAATCACGATTCACAACCTAGCAAGAACAACATCCTGTACATGCTCGATAGTAAACTGATTTGAGAAAGTGACCCACAAAACATGATCAAATTTCTCAACCCACTTCACTACACTATTGTACAGGTGCTTCATCAAAAAGGTCTTACCAACTCCTTCTACCCCATGAATGGCAATCCTTCCAATATTATCATCTTGTAATAAAAGCTCGAGTTGATTCAAAGTACTTGAAGCAACTTCTCCAACTAACGCTTTCATGGGTAAATAATAGCCACGATGTGGGCCTGGTGCATCAGACATGGTCAGTCCGAAGAGCTCATCACCCTTCTTGTCATGGACTTCCAAAGCATCAACCAATTTGTCAACATCCCATGACTTCACACCAATCAAAAATCCCCTCCATCCTCCAAAGTGTTGTCCTAACAAAAAATTCAGCATACTTTACTAGTTCCCTAAGCTTCATTCACCCAAATCCAACCGGTCATTATCTAGCTTTTGCTTCTGCCTCGTCGAATCCGAGTACTACAGACATCTCTTATGTCCTGCATCCTGGCTCTCAAGTACTCAAATTTACCCTGGAGAATTCTCTTCCTCTCAGCAAGGCAATGTCCCCTAAATAACAAGGTCTATAGACCCACCAATCCCCAAAGCATGGTGATGACCTCCATTCCCTGTATTAAAGTCAGCATCTTTCTTCAAATTAGTATTATACTTATAATTTCAGTCCTCCCTCAAAATAACTCAAACAACCTCTCCCCCCCAATTTGTACCTATTTCAGAATTATTATGAACATAACAAATAACATACACATATGTTGTACATAATGTAATATCAGATCATAAATATTATTGTATACAAGAGTTCACAATCTTAATAGATGATGTTAATTCCCTGATTTTCATATACAAAATTTATAACTATATACAAGTATACAACCAATACAAATTGCAAAGTATCCCATATTTCAATAGCGAAAAGTTAAAAATGAAAAGAGAAATTATAGAGAAAGTGTGGTGGAAGAATCGAAACCTGGAATTTATGCGGCAAAGTCGACTGTGAAATTTGAGCTTTCTGCAATTCTTCTTCTTCTTCTTCTTTCTTTGTTTGGTTTAATTTGTGATTTCACCTCCCGAATCTTGTGGTATTTATATGAGATTTTTAACTTCTTTAGGGGAATGGAAACTACTATTTTGTCTTTTACTAAAGAAAGAATTGGCCCAAACTAGTCTTTTTAATTAAAGCGTTCCTTCGTAGCAGCTTCATTAGTCACACACCATTTCATTTAAGAGTTCACACCATCGGGTGTTGATATTCATTTCCACCCCAAAGTAGTCGCACGACTCACAATTCACAAAACCCGACCGCCCACACTCCTCAAGTCTCCAACACCAAATTCCAAACAAACCACATAACAGACTTCTTGAAGTTTTGCGCAAGTAATGTTGTGTTAAAATTAAAAATATTAGTTGTCAAAGATTGACGACGGTTAAGATCGTTTGGTTCCATGGCCTTTTGATAGAAACAAATTACGGTTTTGATGGCTGATGCCTATAGTTAGGCTCTGTTCTTTTGGACTGAATTAATAAAAATTCAATTCAGTTCAGTTCAGTTCATTTCAGTTCAATTTAGTTAGTTACTTCTCACAATTTTCATTCATTTCATTTCAGTTCAGTTCAGACAAATTCAGTTCAATTCAGTCTAAAAGAATAGAGCCTTAGTAATGTGAGTTAATTCAATAACACGAATTCTTGTATGAGATGGTTGTACGGTTATTTATTGTACAACGGCTAATGGGGGTAACTTTTTGACTTAAATGAATCACTTAGGTAAGAGTGACCCTTTTAAGATAAAAAGTTACCAATAAAATGGAGGTAGCTATTTTTTTCTTTAAAGAACCTAAATAGACATGGTGCATACTAACGGGTTGGTAATTGATATTAACTTCAAATGGTGAGTTTTATAGAGATATAATGAACTTATATACAATATAGTGGATTTTATTAACGGAAAACATATAGTGAAATTATATACAATATAGTGGAGGATTTAATTTTAATGTTTTAACATGTAGGAAGATGCAGGTTGTGTAGTATATATATCATGACACGGCAACACGTGCTTTAACATATAGAAAGATGTAGTTTCTGCATGATATAGTGAGTGTCTGAATGATATAGTGAGTTTCTTCATGATATAATGAGTGTCTGAATGATATAGTGGATTGTTCAGAAATGATGTAGTTTCTGCATGATATAGTATATGTTTCTTCATGATATAACGGGTTTCCAAATGATATAGTGGATTGTTTAGAAATGATGTAGTTTCTACATGTGATAGTATGTTTCTGAATGATATAGTGAGTTTCTTCATGATATAGTGAGTTTCTGCATGATATAGTGGGTTTCTGCATGATATAGTGGATTATTCGCAAGTGATACATGCTTTTGGCCTGGTGCACACTAATGTTAACGTGAACCGGGTCCACGCAAGTCAAATTATTTTTTCTTAATGGGTCGCTTTTACTTACTCGATCTGTCCCATAATACTCTTTACACTTTCCTTTTTTATACGTCCCATAATACTCTTCACATTTCTATTTTTAGATATATCCCACTATTATTTTTAATCTTTCTAAACTTTTTAACCATTGGCTCACAATCTTTCTCCTCCAATTAAAATAATATCACTCCCAGTACCTACTAACTTTAACCATGAGTCCACACTCTCTCTACCAAATAAAATAATATTAATTCCTATCACATCTACCTTTTCAATGAAATAACAATTGATAAACAAACAACTTATTATCTAAAACTACGTCCCTGATAAGTGCCAAGAGTATTTGTTTCAAAGTGACCTCTCTTAACTTAAAAAGTGACTCATTGACTGAAAAATGAGCATTTTGGCTTAAAGTAAGTTGTTCTGACAATATATTTATTGTGCACCCGATACATACAATACTAATTGATTAAATAATCTTACACATCTACTAATTGTACCTAAAAAGAATGATTAGTCAATATAATATAAATTATAACTTGGGGGGATGGAGCAACACCTACTAAAGTTGCTGTAAAGAGCAACATTAATTATAATGTTGGAGTATGGGTTAGAAGCAACATTGATGTTGGTGCGCCCAAGAAGAGCCTCATCGAACAAGTTCAGGTCCCGAAAACTAAGACACCAACACATCTGGGAGTACATAGAGAACTCCAACGACTCTTAAAATTAAAGCCCTTTGCCGCACCTCTTTTACTATACCCCACCAAAAACGTGCCATTACTGAATGGATTGACTGGATGACACCTATTGGGAGCTTGTAAACTCCCACTAGGTAAGTGGGAATAACTTGGATAACAGCTTTCAGAAGAAGTTATTTCCCCGCTTTAGACAAAAGCTTCTCTTTCGACCTTGTAACTTTTTCCAAACCTGATCAAGTAACTCATTGGAGATGTCTTTTTTAGAAGGACCCGTAAGAGTAGGGTCACCCAAATACTTACTATGCTTCTTGACAAGTCGCATTGAGAGAAACTCCATCAACTTCGTTTTTTTAGCATAACTAACACCTTTGCTAAAAGATATTTCCGACTTTTCAATATTGATTTTTTGATTAGATGCAATTTCATATTTGTTTAGAATATCAACTATCTTCGTGCAGTCCTGTGGGTTAGCTCTAGAAAAAAGTAAACTGTCATCAGCAAAAAGGAGATGAGAAATTTCCGGACCAATACGACTAGCCTTTGCCCCATGGATGTGTCTCTCAGAAGATGTTTTGTTCAGCATAGCAGAGAAAGCATCAACTACCAGAATAAACAAATAAGGGAAGATATGGTCCTCTTGACGGAGGACCCTTAAGGGAACCACGAAACCAAAAATCCCAACATTAATCACAAAGTAGTATTTAACAAAGGAAACACAATCCAAAACAAGCTTGACCCAAGACTCTACAAAACCCAAACGTAGCAGTAAACTACGCAAGAAACTCCGCTCCACCCTATCAAAGGTCTTACTCATATCCAACTTCATAGCAATAACTCCTTTGCTCCCCTTATTTCTCTACTGCATAGTGTGAAACAACTCCAAGGCAACGAGAGCATTATCGGTAATAAGGTGGCCAAGAACCAACGTACTCTGGTTTACCGAAACCACCTCCGGCAAAAGTAACTTTAATCTGTTAGCCAAAATTTTTGACACTAACTTGTAAATTACTTTACAAAGACCGACGGGTCGGAACTCAAAAACCAGAGTAGGATACTTAACCTTGGGAATAAGCGCTACATTCGTTGCATTATTCAATATATTCGGGGATCGAATACTATGAACTATGCCAATCACGAACATAGAGACATCATCACCCACAATCTCCTAAAATCTTTGATGAAGAATAACATGCATTTTGTTGGACCCAGGGCCTTACAAGGTGCATTTGTTTTAACACTGCAAAAACCTCATCCTTAGAACAGGGACGAGTAAGAGAAGAGTTTATTACCTCAGCAATGATTGGAGAAACAGCATTAAGAACATCATCCATGCTTGCCTGCGAAGGGATGCTAGACGAAAAGAGTTGGAAGAAATACATCACAATGACCTTCTCAATCTCTTCATCACTATCAGGCCCGACCCTGAGGGTTGTTTTGAGGGGCAACCGCCCAGGGCCCATCAATATAAGGGGCCCAGTTTGATTTCAAGCCTGTAATAAAGGGAAGAAACAACAACTATAACCAACAAAATGAAGTTTGGCTTGGTGGTTTGCTTTACACTTGCTAGTGTAGAAGACATGGGTTCAAATCCCATAAGGATAGAAAGTTTGCTTTTCTATTTTTTTTGGCAATGGTTTGCTTTTCTATATTAAACTTCTTTTTATATTTTTTTTATCTACATTTTTTCTTTTTATACTCTCTATCACACTATACTTTTTACACTTTTTATTTTTATTTGTCGTACTTACCCTTTGCAATTTTATTTTTGGATACAACCCATTGTTATTTTTAATCTTTTTTTCTCAACAAACATGAACCACCACTCTCTCTCCACTACCTCGTGTCATATCTACTTTTTCTTTAATAAAATAATAATTGATACTAATCCTTTAAAGTTATGTATCTTAATAGGTGTAAGAAGTGATTTTAGACGAAGGAAGTAATTCATTTTAAAAGTTCTCATTATTCATTTTAACATATTTCTCATTTTGACTTTATATTTAGATATATACATGACTTTCACTATTTATTTTGATGTGTGCTTAAGAAAAAACAGAGTGTACTTATTTTGCCGTGTAAGTGTCAGATGAAGTACTAATTAGTGGCGAAAATTTTACTCAGCCACCATATATAAGAGGCCCTGAGATTTAGTTTCGCTCCGGGCCTATAAAATGTCAGGAACGGCCCTGATCACTATCACCCCAAGTACCATTATCATCAAAAATGTCGGGGATGAAATTACGGCGTTTACGCTGTGAGGCATTATGGTGAAAGTATTTTGTATTCTTGTCTCCGTCTTTTAACTCCATACACCCTTGAGCGTAAGAACCAATAAGCCTCCTGCTTTTCTGGAAGATCGTCAAGTTGGTCTTGTAGCAAGAAATTGAGGGCGCTATCCTCCTCGCCAGAACCGTGTTGAGCACCAAACATTTTCTTCTCTAATTCTTGGATTTGGCTACCTAACTTATCGAACTTACCCTTACTCCACGCCTTTAAGTCCTCCGCGACTTCATTAATTTTGGAAACAAAGTTATCCCCTGATGAACCTTGCCACAGTTAGGACTCTCCCCTCACATTTCTGATCAAACAACCACGCCGTCTCAAACCTGAATTTTTTCCGTTTCTTTTTCTCGGGGAGATGGGAACCCAACATTCGGAGAAGAATCAGATTTAAATATCTTCATATGTTGAATAACAACTGAGGGGATAGTCGAACACCAACTGCGAGTAGCCAAATACAAATCTAACCGTTCACGAACTCGGACATTAGGCTTCTTACCCCCTCTCCCAAGTGTACCACAGACCCATGAACCCAAGTCACGCAGATCCATGTTCTCTAAAACCTCACGAAAGAACTCCGACATCACTGCAGTCACCTCCTTCAATTTCTTTGTAACCCAAAACTTCATTAACTCCGAAAACACAGGATCCTGAAACGAGCTAAAAGAGCGCATGAGATCCCAAGTCTTCACCTTAGACGCCCCATTCAACCAACTATAAATACCACAAACCTCTAAGAGCCTCCATTAGCACCATGAAAATCACCGCAGATATGATTACGAGAGTAAGAGACCAAAGCTTTTATTCTTTCCAAAACATGATGCATAAACCCCCATAATTACCAACACTACCTACACCAAAAGCATGAGAAAACCCACACGACCCTTCACATCTTTAGCAACACTACCCATATGATAAAGTTAAAACAATTATTTGACATTCATTTAGGATATGCATGTTGGTATCAATAGATAAAAATTGCTTGAGATATGACGAGTGAAGTAAATACACAATAACAAAGATAAAGGTTCATATGATCAATCAAATGTTATAGAATTTTCAGACACCATAAACATTTATTAAAATTCCCATATGATAAAAGGCTATCGCAACAATTGACTATGAAAGCAAACTTAATATCATATATCACCAATGGCAAGTCCAGGGGCTGATCCAGGATTTCCAGTCAGGGGTAGCATAATTTTACGATACTATCGTATATCAACAAAAAACTATGACTATCAAGTTCAAAATGTTAGAAAATCCAAACACTTAGAAGTACTTTAACAAAAGAAAATTACAATTGTTCACCATGTGCTCTAAAATTTTGGAACCAATTTACAATTGTATCATCTTTTATCTCCAAAAACAAATATTTCTCAAGATAAGTCATCACTTCATTTTCAACTTGGTTAAGTTGGAGGAAGATTTGGATTTTGGATCAACTTGATTTTCTTTACCCGTTCCTTTCGAAAATAAGTTTGAGATATTCAATTGTTGTTTTTTTCGTAATGATTCTAAAATACATTTATACACTTATTACAAAAAATTATTAATCAATTCAACTAGTATCTTCTTGCCCAAACTAAAAAGAAAAAAACCTCAACAACTCCCTTCACAAAATCATACTTCAATTCACTAAGTCACTTACAATTTACACATTATAATATACTTGTTGATTAAGGCCATAATCAACTAGAACTAAAAATAAATTCAAACTGTTTAGGCAGTGAGTAAATTGGAAAACAACAGCAAATTCAGTCTGTTAAACCAAAAGTTGCTCATAATTGAAAGAAAACTAACTATCAAGAAAAATGAGAACTCGTCAAATTGAAGTTGTAACCCCGTAATTTTCACCCTTTATTTTTGGTGTTAGTTTATTTTAAAATGATATTCTTTTCGTAAAAAAATAAATAATTTATTATTTTCTCTAGATCAATGATTTTTATTCTTTATAATTTGGGAGCCGAATTATTATTTTATTATATGGTGTGTTAATGTGTGCATTATATTTATATTTATAATATAATTTATTAGAATTATTTTCATTATTAAGTATTTTTAAAGTTTAGGCGCGATTTAAGAATTTATTGATTTATCCCGTAGCGGGCTTTTGAAGCATGGACCCTTGTTGATTTGGGCCGAAATTTTTGTGGGTGTGTTGGGCTTGACAGCCGGCCAAGGAGATGGAGAAGGAGAGCTCCTCTTCTTTCTTTTCTTTTTATTTTTTTTCCTTGTGACTCTTGGTAGCTTTGTAACTCCTATAACCCCCTAATCATTCTCCTTCATTAAAACCCTTTATTTCAACCATTAAACATCCATAAAATTCTGATTTTTATTCAAAGAAGTTCAGCATCATTTGCATTTATCACCCACCGTTTTTCAAGAAAAGGAAGAGAGAAAAGGAAGAGGAAAAGAATAGGAAGTTTCAACCCGGTTTTTCCTGTCACACCTTCACGAAAATAACCGTATCCGGAGATCTAACCGTTGGATCATCTTCATTTTTGGACTCAACATTTATAACATCTTGTTATACATTCTGACCGGAGCGATTTATAATCAGAGATTTTGATCATGGGAAATCATGGTCGTAACAGAGCAGTGCGAAACAAGAGTTTCCAATGTTCAAGAAGAAATGCTTAGTGACTTGTTGCTACAATTCTCGTTTGTTATGCCTTGGGGTTAGAAGAGGATTTGGATTGCATGCTTAACTCGTGATTGTATCTTTGGACTCAGCTCTCCTCCCGACGATCCAGGTAACTAGTTGTTATCCTAGAATCATAGTGATTAGAGTAGTATTCGGTATTAGATTAATACGTTAGGAATCATCTAAAATACTTTTTGAATGAGATTTTTGACGAAATTTTACATGAACATACGTGACACATGCTATGTGAATACTGTGTAGAGAAAAATAATTTTTTTACATGATTTTTAATATTTATTGGATTAAATTAGTATTTTGTGCGTTTTTGGCTAAATTTCATAATAATTATTGATCGACTGTTGAAATTGATGAAATCATTTTTCTCAGATCATGTAACATGCGTATAATGTATTCCATGCCTTAGAATAATTTTTGTCTACTGTTTACTGTTTTAATTAATTGATATATCTGTTTTTGTAATTTCTGTTCTGTCAGTATATAATTCATGAAACTTATATTTAGAGGAAGAAAAATTAATTTGTTTGAATAATATGTATTTTCGTGAGTTTTACATGTTATGTGAAGTTTTGGTAATTTTTGGGCGTCTTTTTATATTTTTAATTATTATAATGGCTTATTTGAGGAATCTGTATATTAACTGTTAAAAATACTTTTTGAGTCTAAAAATTATAAATAAAAATTGTACCATGTCAGTAGAGCTATTAGGGTTATATGATAATTTTTTTGTGATTTTAATGCTCGAATTTGTTAGTTTCATAATTATTATGGTGTTTTTATGATGAAATTGAGGATACACTTTTAAATTGTTTGAAGGCTTGTAAATCAGATATAATTTATAATTTAATATATTCTGGGTTGCTGATTTTCAGTAGTATACAGTATGCATCATTTCGGTAACCACATGTTTAGGTTTGATTTATGGAATAAAATGATTTAATTGTTATTACTCTTTTAATGAATATGATTTAGAGTTAATTGGTGATGTATTTGTGATTGAGTGTGGTTGCTGTGAAAACCAGTATATTGTCATTGATGATGTTTGGGAATGTTCAAGTGTTATTGTGAGAGTTATTTGTTGATTATTGTATAAGTGATTTATTTTGAGGAATTATGAAGAACTGTTTGATGAACTGTGGGTATAAGGCCGGGTGGCATCCCCTTTTTGACGAATATTTTAGATGAATGATACTTGGATTGTATGCATGATTGTATTTTGAGATAAGAATATCCGGTGGTATAGATGTAGTTCCCGGTGAAGAACATGCCAACCACCTGGTTTGCGAACTAGGGGTACACCTGGGTTAATTGTTGTCGTCCGAGAGGTCAGGGAGTTCTCGTGTTCTACCCCCATCGGGGAGTTTGGCCATTCTTAGACACAAAGGTGGGGAACGTAAGCCCATAGACCGACACGGGAGATTGCGATCCGACAAACCTTAGGAAGTGATTTGCGAATCACCGGCGTTCGGTTTCTGACTCAATAACTTGTTGAATTCTTGATTTATTATTATTTATATACATTAGAATTATGTCACTCACTCTATCATGTTTACTTATTGTTGATGATCACTTGTTTCATCTATAGCTTTATGATTTCTATGTGCATGCTATTGATGTAATGATTGCATGTTATTCCTTTCTTAATAATCTTCTTCTGAATCGTGCTTTGATTGCTTTTGTTCTGGGAGAACTGCTAGTTACTCCCCACTGATTGTGGATATTTGTTGTATATTTTGCAGGTTTGTTGATGGGGATTTTCTTTGATTTTGGGCTCGGGTTGAGATGCGAGAAATAATCTATTAGGGGTTTTAGTTCTAGACTTCTCTTTAGTTTGAGATAGTTTTCTCATTTCGATTTTAATCTAAGTAATTAATTTACTTATAGTATTTAATTATGTTTGTTTTTTTTATCACTTAGTTATTTAAACATTATTCTTGTAGTAGTGACATTCCCAGAAGACGATGTTTCCGCCATCGTCCTATTAAATATATTATTATTTCTTTCTTTTCTGCCTTTGAAATTCTGGGGTGTTACAGTTGGTATCAGAGCAAAACGCTCCTAAACTCTGAAAAAGAGTTGCTAATGATTCTTTAGAATTATTAGTTAGCCATAGGATATAAAATTTGTTTAGAATTAAGTTTAGTAGTTTCACTATAATGAGAGTGTGATGGGTAGAGTAAGTAAAAGGGAAGCCATATGGGAATGTGGTGTGCTCTCATGCTTATGGAGCATATGTTATATGTATAGTTACTTGTTTTATTGGTGGAATTAGTCTACCAAGTTTGTTAATCTTATTTGCAGGGCCGCTTGCATGTAATTTATTTTCTCTTTTATCGAGTGCGCATGAAAGCGAAGTAATTTATAGCTTCTTCGGTCCTAGTTGTGTGTTTAATTTATTTTGTGTTTTGCAATTTAAAGATAAACTTTAATTTTATTTTAGTATAGTCTTGTGTGTTGCATTACATTTATTTTATTTGCTAGTTGCTTGATAGTATATGTTATTATGTGAGACAGTATATATTTTCTGTTCTTTTTCAATTGAGTGTTGTTTTTATGTGAGTACCACATATCTGTTTTATTATTTACAAAACTTTCTAGTTTGAATTTATATTCCAAATTATATTTTAGATCTTTGAACTTAATAAATTTCATACCTATATTAGAGTTATTTTATGACTTTTAAATTTTCCTATTGTTAATATTTTGACATACTCTTTTGAAAAACGTTTAATTTCAATTGTTTTATAATGGTTTGGAAAAAAGAAATGGGTTATGAAATTGTCTTTCAAGATATTCTTCAAATTTCTCTTACCGCTTTTTGACCATCTATATTTATAAATATTTTTCTTTTGATATTTTTTGTTTTTCATGCTAATCCTTGTTCAGCCTTTAATTATGTTAATAAGTTTTGTAGTCTTTGAAAATAAAAGTACCCTAATGAGTTGTTTTGGTGTTAGTTTGAAAAGTAGATGTAAACTATTTTGTTTTAAAGGTTAGCATTCAACAACTTTTATTTTACTTACTAATTTACTTTTCTTATTAGCATTATTTTTCAAACTCAAATGTGTGAAAGGATCTCGTTTACCATATGTTGTTTCTTGTTTAAATATTTAGTGCTTTCTCATTTCATAGCAAAATTTTGGTTGTTTTCAATACTTCTTATTTAATTCTCTTATTTTGACTGATCTGTTTTATATTCTTTGAAAATAAAATTTATATACTTAGTCTAAATTTTAAACTTGTTTGAGTTGATATTAAGTCATAATGGGTGATTCCTTTGACTTGTATGTCAATTTGATAAGTCTAAATTTTAAACTTGTTTGAGTTGATATTGAGTCATAATGGGTGATTCCTTTGACTTGTATGTCAATTTGATAAGTTGACGTATTTTATCTGTTTTGATTTAATTTCTTTTTTTGAGTTGACATTAAGTTTATATTGGGTGATACCAGTAAACTCTAATGTTGATTTGATAAGAAGGCTTTCAAATATTATTTTGTTGATACTAGATTGCAATGGGTGGTTCCATGCACATTTGTGTCGACTTAGCAAATTTTATAATTGTTGTTTATAATTTATTACTTTATCGCCTATTTATTATTAGTGTTTCGTCGTTGTGAAATTTATTTTAGAGTTTTCATTTTCTTTTGCGAACTTTAATTTTCATATATATGTTTAGGAGGCGTACGCTCTTATAACATATGTCATGACTTGTGTTCGTAAGTGCTATTTTAATAAAGCAAACTAGCTACTCTTTATTAAAGTGTTCTTATCTCTTTAAATGGAGTATAAGCTCGTGTGGTTACCTCTATTTAAATTGGTTTGGCTATCTATTTACGAACTTTTTCTTCTTCGTTTCTTTTCTCAAAATATTTATGTATGATCGGATTTATTCTTTTATAATTTTACGTAAATATTTATTCATGCTTCTTTTACAAAATTACCTATAGTTTATTGTGCAAAAGTTTTTACCTTAAACTTTCTAATACTTGTCTTTGGTTCTTTCACATTTTATAAAGGATGGTTGTTACCATGCTTCTTTCTTGTACAACTCTTTTGGTCTTCCAAAATAAAATATATATTATTTGAGTTATCAAATTTTAAACCTGCAAAGTTGTTTAGTTCTTAACTAAAATCCATCGATTTCTGTTTTCTTAATGTTCTTTATCTAGAGTATTTTCTTTTGTCTCTTGGTTGTTTTGAAGTTTCGAGGACGAAACTCTTTTTAAGGGGGAGTGATTGTAACACCCCGTAATTTTCACCCTTTATTTTTGGTGTTAGTTTATTTTAAAATGATATTCTTTTCGTAAAAAAATAAATAATTTATTATTTTCTCTAGATCAATGATTTTTATTCTTTATAATTTGGGAGCCGAATTATTATTTTATTATATGGTGTGTTAATGTGTGCATTATATTTATATTTATAATATAATTTATTAGAATTATTTTCATTATTAAGTATTTTCAAAGTTTAGGCGCGATTTAAGAATTTATCGATTTATCGCGTAGCGGGCTTTTGAAGCATGGACCCTTGTTGATTTGGGCCGAAATTTTTGTTGGTGTGTTGGGCTTGACAGCCGGCCAAGGAGATGGAGAAGGAGAGCTCCTCTTCTTTCTTTTCTTTTTATTTTTTTCCTTGTGACTCTTGGTAGCTTTGTAACTCCTATAACCCCCTAATCATTCTCCTTCATTAAAACCCTTTATTTCAACCATTAAACATCCATAAAATTCTGATTTTTATTCAAAGAAGTTCAGCATCATTTGCATTTATCACCCACCGTTTTTCAAGAAAAGGAAGAGAGAAAAGGAAGAGGAAAAGAATAGGAAGTTTCAACCCGGTTTTTCCTGTCACACCTTCACGAAAATAACCGTAGCCGGAGATCTAACCGTTGGATCGTCTTCAATTTTGGACTCAACGTTTATAACATCTTTTTATACATTCTGACCGGAGCGATTTATAATCAGAGATTTTGATCATCGGAAATCATGGTCGTAACAGAGCAGTGCGAAACAAGAGTTTCCAACGTTCAAGAAGAAATGCTTAGTGACTTGTTGCTACAATTCTCGTTTGTTATGCCTTGGGGTTAGAAGAGGATTTGGATTGCATGCTTAACTCGTGATTGTATCTTTGGACTCAGCTCTCCTCCCGACGATCCAGGTAACTAGTTGTTATCCTAGAATCATAGTGATTAGAGTAGTATTCGGTATTAGATTAATACGTTAGGAATCATCTAAAATACTTTTTGAATGAGATTTTTGACGAAATTTTACATGAACATACGTGACACATGCTATGTGAATACTGTGTAGAGAAAAATAATTTTTTTGCATGATTTTTAATATTTATTTGATTTAATTAGTATTTTGTGCGTTTTTGGCTAAATTTCATAATAATTATTGATCGACTGTTGAAATTGATGAAATCATTTTTATCAGATCATGTAACATGCGTATAATTTATTCCATGCCTTAGAATAATTTTTATCTACTGTCTACTGTTTTAATTAATTGATATATCTGTTTTTGTAATTTCTGTTCTGTCAGTATATAATTCATGAAAATTATATTTAGTGGCAGAAAAATTACTTTTTTTGAATAATATGTATTTTCGTGATTTGTTACATGTTATGTGAATTTTTGGTAATTTTTGGGCGTCTGTTTATATTTTTAATTATTATAATGGCTTATTTGAGGAATCTGTATATTAACTGTTAAAAATACTTTTTGAGTCCCAAAATTATAAATAAAAATTGTACCATGTCAGTAGATCTATTAGGGTTATATTATAATTTTTTTGTGATTTTAATGCTCTAATTTGTTAGTTTCATAATTATTATGGTGTTTTTGTGATGAAATTGAGGATACACTTTTAAATTGTTTGAAGGCTTGTAAATCAGATATAATTTATAATTTAATATATTCTGGGTTGATGATTTTCAGTAGTATACAGTATGCATCATTTCGGTAACCACATGTTTAGGTTTGATTTATGGAATAAAATGATTTAATTGTTATTACTCTTTTAATGAATATGATTTAGAGTTAATTGGTGATGTATTTGTGATTGAGTGTGGTTGCTGTAAAAACCAGTATATTGTCATTGATGATGTTTGGGAATGTTCAAGTGTTATTGTGAGAGTTATTTGTTGATTATTGTATAAGTGATTTATTTTGAGGAATTATGAAGAACTGTTTGATGAACTGTGGGTATAAGGCCGGGTGGCATCCCCTTTTTGACGAATATTTTAGATGAATGATACTTGGATTGTATGCATGATTGTATTTTGAGATAAGAATATCCGGTGGTATAGATGTAGTTCCCGGTGAAGAACATGCCAACCACCTGGTTTGCGAACTAGGGGTACACCTGGGTTAATTGTTGTCGTCCGAGAGGTCAGGGAGTTCTGCGTGTTCTACCCTGCATCGGGAGTTTGGCCATTCTTAGACACAGGCAGTGGGGAACGTAAGCCCATAGACCGACTCGGAGATTGCGATCCGACAAACCTTAGGAAGTGATTTGCGAATCACCGGGCGTTCGGTTTCGACTCAATAACTTGTTGAATTCTTGATTTATTATTATTTATATACATTAGAATTATGTCACTCACTCTATCATGTTTACTTATTGTTGATGATCACTTGTTTCATCTATAGCTTTATGATTTCTATGTGCATGCTATTGATGTAATGATTGCATGTTATTCCTTTCTTAATAATCTTCTTCTGAATCGTGCTTTGATTGCTTTTGTTCTGGGAGAACTGCTAGTTACTCCCCACTGATTGTGGATATTTGTTGTATATTTTGCAGGTTTGTTGATGGGGATTTTCTTTGATTTTGGGCTCGGGTTGAGATGCGAGAAATAATCTATTAGGGGTTTTAGTTCTAGACTTCTCTTTAGTTTGAGATAGTTTTCTCATTTCGATTTTAATCTAAGTAATTAATTTACTTATAGTATTTAATTATGTTTGTTTTTTTTTATCACTTAGTTATTTAAACATTATTCTTGTAGTAGTGACATTCCCAGAAGACGATGTTTCCGCCATCGTCCTATTAAATATATTATTATTTCTTTCTTTTCCGCCTTTGAAATTCTGGGGTGTTACAGAAGTACTAGACCACAATTGACAATGTTACATGTGTGTATTTTGTTGGTTTGGTGCAATCAATCGACAATGTAGCAAGAGAAAGAGCATATTTATATTGAAAAGGATGAAGAATCTTACCCACGAATGTAAATTGTAGAAAGTGGTTCCTCCAAAGGATTAGAAACAAGAAACATCAATAACAACATAACCATTCTTATCCAGCAGTATAAGCACTTTCTCAAATGCTGATACCTGAATTTCCGGTTCATTATCACCCAAATTATTTGCTGAAATTGTACAAGAAGACGTTTTCTCCTTAATTATGCAATACATTAATCTATCACCCAATTTATTTGCTAAAGCCTAAAAGTGGTTCCTTAATTTGCTGAAATTGTACCAGCGAAGAAGCAAAGATCGATGAAGACTGAAGTCGAAGAAGCAAGACTCGCCGGTAAGTGAAGCGCCTCGCTGGTAAGTGAAGCGAAAAGAGAGACGGAGAGTAGAATAGAGCAGAGGCTTTGAGTTTGAGAGAGTGAGAGGAAGAGAACGGCGCGCGTTAGGTTAAGGTTATTTTTTTCTGTGAATTTTTTTTTTTTGAGAAAAACAGGGGTAGCACGTGCTACCCCTTGTTACTATGTAGATCCGCCCCTGGGCAAGTCATTCATATCATTATCTCATCCGCTCTTTAAAAAATCTAAGCATGTAAACTACACAATACTCCTTTTTTTTCAAAATTTTAACTCTTTAGTAAGAATACAATTCTTCATTATAGGTTGAATACATGGGTATTCTTTGTCAACCTCATTTTCGGTAATCCTGTATTCCTGTATGTAATATGTTGGGGTAAAAATATGGGCCCAAGTCCAATAAATTGATCTTGCATCCTTTACCACACTATCAACCATGACATACATTGGACCATCAAGGCCCACTATTATTTGTTTTAACACAAACATCGAATATCAAAATTTTAATCATACTTGAGTAATAAAACTAGATCACTTGTTTGATTACAAGAAACTTTATAATCATGATCTCGTGCTCATTATATTTAATTGTGCAATCGTTTTATGTTGCATATGTAACATGATCAGCATAACACATCATTCAAGTACTAGTCTAGCAAAATTTAAGGGAACATCATACACACCCACCTAATCCAATAGTTAATCAACATATTGATTATACGGCATAAAAACTTAGCATTAATTGATGAACCATAAATGACACTTAAATTAGATTAATTAACAATAATTGGTATTATAATCATGAGAAAATAAGTACTAGTAAATAGTAATACCTTTGTTGTGGGGGCGGTAGAGAAGTGAGAAAAACCAAACGTGGTGGTTCCAATTACCTGGCTTTTTCACACTCTATCTTTTTGTTATCTCGGCTAGGAAATTGTCAGGTTTTTAGAGAGAGAAACTAGAGAGAGAAAGAAAAAGAGACCCACAACGCAGTTACACATTACGCTAATTAGAAAAAAGAATGCTCTCTGAAAATTCTCTCCAACGTTCCCCATCGCTAGAGGAGAATGATCTTCTCATTCGATCAACCAAAAAACCTAAAAGAAAAATTACCAATCTTATCTTTAATTCAGATACTGAAATGGCGGATGAGCCTAACCATCCAGTCCAATCTATGCCAGTGCTCACTCCCAAGGCTAATCCACCGGAAATCCCCAAGCAACTTTCTTTTCGGGACATGGTTGCATCTGGGCTAATGCAGGGTTTTATCTCTAACCCTATTTTATTGGAAGATGAGGATGAAGATCTGTCAGATGATGATGAATTACCAGAAGGTATGATTGATGATCCTAAATGCCCTATTATTCTCCTCTCTTAAGAAGAAAAAAAGAAACTTATAAAACCTTTGAAATATGCTTTAATCATCAAAATGTTCAATAGTAAAATTGGTTATATGTCTTTGATGAAAAGACAAAAAAGGAAATGGGAACTGAAAGGGGGATTAACACTGACGGATATTGGGCATGATTACTTCCTGTTTAGATGATTATAACCTTGTTCTCACCCAGGGCCCTTGGATGTTTGGTGACAACTATCTAACTATAAGAAAATGGGTGCCAAATTTTATTCCTACAGATAGCCCTATGCGTTTCTTAACAGCCTGGGTTAGGATCCCCCACCTTTCAGTATGATGACATCCAGTTATGCAGAGTTCACCACAGGCTGACTTAGAGCATGATTTTGGCGCTTGGATGATGGTCAAGAAACCACCTCCGCGCCGACGTACCCCATGTGGAGAGAAGCTGCCAGTTGACATCTCTCGCACCAATCAGGGAAAGAAACCAGCCACCTCATCTACTGCTGAATTTCAAAAAGTAAAAGTTGGCGGGTTAAGATTTGAAGTTCTTGATGACATAACCGAAAATCCTGCTAAAGATGGCAACCCTGATGAAAATGCTATTCTCTCGCTGGCTAATTCCATTACAAATGAGGAAGCAGTGGACTTACGAAAATCTTCCCAAATTCCTTCTAACGAGATCACTGAAAATCCCATTAATTTAGGAAGTTCCAATCCTTCCCCTGTGACTGGTCAATTTTTAGGAAAATCAAAGCAAAATCAATATCTCAAAAAGAAGTCCACCGCCATTCCAAAGTCTATCCTAAAAAATAAAACTAATGTGATAGAAATTCAAACCCCAAAGAATCCATTCCCTACTGTCTCTCTAGGCAAGGAAAATCACACGCCCTTTTTCCAAGCTACCAGTGAAGCCAGCATCACTCCTATCATACCAAGCGCCTCCCAAGACAATTCAAGCCCAACCAATCCAATCCTCAGTGATCATGAATTCCCCTCCACCGAACCCAATTTGCCTCCAAATTCCACCCGAAAAGATGATAAGTGCAACCCTCCCGATGGAGGAGCCGTTTTTGGGTGTAACTGACCCCTGAGTCACAAGCTGGAGGTGAAAATCCACTCATGGAAGATGGATTCATGGACGTCACCGGAGTTAATGATAACTCTGAAGCTGCCCAATGACCTTAATCTAGCCTTGCGCTACTTGTATGCTGCTTATAAATCCGTTTATCCCAACTCATCTGGTTTAATGAATAGTGTTCATGATACTAATGTTAATTCCGACCCCATAACATGTATGGTGTGGAATGTTCAAGGAGCGGGGAGCCGTGAATTTTTGTCTGTATTACGTGAGATCATTCGAACTCACAAACCTGTTGTCCTAGCGCCACTACTACAATTCGACTCTTGTGCCACTAATAGTACCGTGGCATAAGTTTGATATTCTCGTGGCAATGCTAATTTGCCACGAGAATTCAGTTCAAATCTTCTGTGGCACAAGTTTGTGTGGCTAGATAGTGGCCACAGAAAAAACAAGCTCGTGGCATAAAACAATTTTGTTGCCACGGACAATACCATGGCCAAAAAAACCCCGCCACAAGTACACACGTGGCAATTTTAATAATCCATGTCTAGAAACCTCACTTTAGCCACATGGGTAATTGTGGCATGGTTTCATCCTGCAACTAACATTTTATGTTAGCCACGCAGATTTGAGTGTGGCAGCAATAATATTACCAAGTGTCAAATGTGGTGGCAATACTAATAAATACCATTAATCTAACTATTTATAAGCCAGTGGTGACAAACAAAAATAAAATTTATACACATTTGGCAAAAATAAATTCCATAACCAATGCTTAGAAATATATACACGAAAGTACGTAGAACTCACAAGTATTGTCCTAGTGTACTACATAATTGTCAACTGTTATAGTAAAAAAAAAAAGTAGGAACGAGACGATATCCTAGTGTACTACGTAATTAAGAAAAAAAACATTGTCTCTCATAATTTTCAACTACTAAAGTAAGAAAAAATAAAAAATTATCTTGTACTTCTTGTGCTTTTGATCTCTAGTGATATGTTTCGCTGCTTGAACTTCTTCCTACATGGGACAAAAAAAAAATGTAAGCATCAACAATGATCATAAGGTCATAGTAAGCACAACATTACAACAAAGACCAACGCACATTGTTACATACTACTACTACTACCAAATCGCTAAAATAAAATAACCAACACTATTATTAAAGTAAAAATCAGCATTAGACACTTCAATGTTTCATGGATCTTAAGAAAGGTCATGGTTGTTCAAATATGTTAAAAATTAGATATGGATGTTCGTTATAGGTTGACTTGTAACTCACAAGCTTCCACTTGATGAAACTTAAAGATTCAACAAAGAAGCACATATGCAGATGCATTAGCAAAGCAAGGAGTATAGACCAAACCATCAATTAGGCCCTGGTAATCTCTCTTGCGATTTGTTGTAATACAGGTAGGCCATCGTTCATCAGTATGTGCAGTATGCCGAGCTACTGTTGACCTGCTCTCTTCTCTTTTTAAAGTACCAAGGGGTTGGTTGAGTAAATGCTTGTTGTGACAACTGATATGTATTGTTTAGATCTTGAGTTTCTACAATAGTGCAGAACATTGAAGTTTCTAATATTGAAAAGAAAGATGAAATGCACTGAGTAGAATAAATAGAAACAATGAGAATCACAAGTGGAATTGAGCATAGGGAACCATATTCTGATGTTCATGTTCAAGTTTTTTAACTACCAAAGAGCATAAAGTGTTTCGTCTTAAAGTAGTGTTTTTGGATGTATCAAATATCAATAAGTCAATCTAATAATACACACAAAATGAATCAAGTAAAAAGATTAACAATATATATAGAAAATCTACATACCTACTTCAAGATGATAAACTTGTGCTTTCAGAATCATTATTTTCGGAAGCATTTAATCCACAACCTTGTAGTATATTTCTAAGTCGTTTTTCCCACAACTTATTATTAGCAGCAATTTTTTGATCCACCTCATCCCTTGTTGCTTGTGCTTCTTTCTTTGCATGCTCTGCATCTTTTCTAACCTTTTCTGCTTCTTTTTTAGCATCTTCAACTTCTTTACGAGCTTCTAGGACTGCTTGCTCAGCCGTCTTTTTTACTTCAATCACCTCATGTGCAAGATTTATACGGGATGGCTTAACACCAAAATGATCTGTAATACTTTTACCTCTTCCATAAGCACGCAAATATCCATGAGTATCTTTACCAAGCACCTTCTCAAATATTTGTTCATTTGTGTGATTATTAAGCCCTTGCTTTCTTTCTTCTGTCAACTTCTTCATCTCAGACTAAACATAAGTGTAAAGTAATTAGATAATTCTGAATAATGCTTTTATTAACAAATAAAGAAATGTGACTTTACTTACAACTGCATGCATGTTATTAGCTAAGGTAACATCATTAACAGATTTCTTTGACTTTCTCTTACGAGATTCAATTAGTAGCTCAACTCTTGAACAATCCTTGCCATGCGTTTGTTTCTACAATAACATGTGAATGCAATTAATTCTTTATGAAAAGGAGCAAGATAAGTTTAAATCAAATTAGCAATTACTTACATATTCATCTTTAGCACGAGCAAAACTTTTAGTCCCATTATAGTGAGGCATCTTTTGATAAGATCGACTCTCAGCAGCTTTAACACTCCTTGCCTATGGAAAAGAGTTAATATAACATAAAAATATCATAATCCACCACATTATAAACATTTTTTGTACTTGAAATTTGTCACCACTCCAAAGATCAACCAAGTATTTCCAATCTCCTTTAGTTATCCTTTTAGGCTTGTTTTTCAATCGATCATCTTTTGTTTTCAGTTTTGGATCATCATAATATCGACGCTTTACACAATCTCCTTGCATGTTGAATAACACTGTCTTTTCTTAACTCAGGGTCATCAAATGAACATTTTTCCTGAAAGATAGGGAAAAAAATGACCAAGATACGCAAAGGGATGAATTACATAAGTAAAGAAAGAAAACTATTCGTCGATCGGGGACTCATCTCACCAAAACACAACTCCAAAGATGTTCTATTCTTTCGATTTAATTTCCGCCCAATCTTTGACTTGCACAGAATCACAACGACGATTTCTTACCTGTTCACCTAAGAAAAAAGTAAATATCGAAGAATTTTTACCAATAGGAATACCATCCCTATCAAATTCCACACTTATTTTTTCTCCTGGAGGTAATACAAGAAAGCTTTCGCAATATACGGGCCCTCGTCTTCCCTTAAGCGGCCCTCGTCTTCCCTTAAGAGGCCCTCGTTTTCTCTTTACAGCACCTACACACGTGAAAATCATGAAACGGCAAAATTAACGTGATTGAATTTTACATAATTGATTTTCTAGAAATTTTTTAATATCAAGAACAGTACTTCACCTTCCACCAATGCAAGCATCCTATCTCCATCTAATTCATCATCAGCCGCATGAGAAGATTCATGTTCTATGTACTTTCTCACTTGGCTATCTTCTTCATCAGTAGAATGTTTTAAACTATTAAATATTTATAGTGCAAGACTAAATAAAGTATTGCCTAAATTCACATATTTACAAAGTTGGTTTCCAGGAATGACAACTTTTCATACCTTGAATCATTTGAACATCTCCATCACCAAATAAATGCTCATTTTGACATGATAAACATCGAATAGCATCGTTTGATTAACAAAATAATACCAAAAACCCACTTTTAATCGTATAAAAACAACTTAAGTACCGTCATTTATTTCAACCCCTTCCGCATTTCCCTTTATGGCATTCAACTCATGTGCATCGTCCTCTATATCATTCAACTCATCCACATTACGCTCTATATTTTGCATATCTACATTGTAATAAGAAAAAATAAAAATCAAGTTGAAGAATTATTTTTATTAACATGTAAATGAAGTTCGAAGGTAAGTAGAGTACAACTTTTAAATGCCATGATAATATTATCCTTTACTGCTTAATATTTCCAGTCTATCAAAGAGTACTAATCAAAATTAACCATAAAACTTTCACCTTAAAAGCATAATTAAGTGTAAGTGATGAAGAGTATCTTTTACATCCTGTTGAAACAAAATTTTCTTGATCTGATAGCTACATTAAAACATATCAACTTTATTTTATGTGAATCATTATAAGCATTAAGATTATTCAAGAAAGTGATATAATATAAATTATTTACCTTGTTCCATAACTTTCATAGCTTTTGAAAGTGATTTAAATATTTTATCTCCTATCATTGCTTGCTGCTGTTTTCTATTCATATTAAAAAAATTGGCCACAGACATTGGTGGAATGAGTTGACCTTTTTTTGGTATTCTTTTTGATGGACAACATTGAACCTGAAAAATATATTAAATATATGCTTAAAAACTGATTATGTTAGTACAAAATTGAAATTTAAAGAAGTGATGATGATACTTGTTTTGACATTGCGCAATCATTTTCTTTCACATATTCATCGTCTAAAATATTCATGTCTTGTTCATCACCAGAGGTAGGAATATAATCTATGTCATCCTCAATCACATTCTGGCACTGCTTTGTCTTTTTCTGTACCTTTTTTACTGTCTACTAAACTTGTCAGGGAAGCTGAAATGCGTTTTATACCCAAGGATTGCATTTTACACTTGTTAGACCGAATCCTCATTAACCTCTGTTGTTCATACTCATTTTGTTGAAGAGGTTGCTTTGAAGTTTTATTCTTCTCCATCAATCTACTCCAGAAGTGTTAGCTATGCACAGATTTACTTATAAATATCATCATACATTGATAGAATTAAGGGGAAAAAAATAACATTACAATTTATCATATTGAGCATAATTTGTAAACCAATGATACCAAACAATCAAAATATTTTGTGAAAGCACCAATAATGTCAAATTAGCAATGGAGTTTAAGAAAATATATATTTTAATAAAAAATGGTCACAAAATATTAAACTCATGCAATATCATCATCATCGTCCTCCTCTCCATCAACATCGTCGAAGTCTTCTTCACTATCGTTGTCATTGTCTTCATCGTCTTCCATTTCGTTGCCATCAAAAACTTTAGGTTGATTTTGGTCATTGGCATCTATTATTATGTCATCTCTTCTACCATCAAATAGATTAGGAATGTCCTCCATATCTTCATCACCTAACAAGGACACGCTATTAAAGGACCTAGAGTCACTTTGTTGTAATGCATCCTCATCTACCTCGTTATTTTCATTCTCAGGGACATCATATTGATGTCGAGAATGGGTCTTAACGACAATCAACCAATGTGGATCAAAACCATCTCTGACATAGAAAACTTGTTGAGCTTGAGACATGAGCACAAATGGCTCACTAGTATTCAACTTACATCTAGTGTTGACACTAACCACACCACCTTTGTCAATCTTAACACCTTTACCAATCTTATGCACATCCCACCAATCACATTTAAACAAAATCACACGCTTTCCATCTAAATATTGTAGCGAAATTATGTCATTAAGAATCCCATAGTAATCAATATCTTCGGATTCTACAGCTCCCTTCACCATAACTCCCAAATTCTGATTTTTTCTCTTCTTATCGATGTCGCTAGTATGAAATCTAAAACCATTAGCTAGATATCCACCGAAACATTGGACACCTCTAAAAGGCCCTATAGCCAAAGTTCTTAAATCTTGCATTACTTGATCCCCATTTTCTTCTGGCAGTGTTGTTACCTAGTAAGGAGAGATTGGGTAAGTCACGTGATAATAAGAAGAAGAAAAAAAAATCATTACAAGCTAGCATACCCGATCTCTAAACCATTCCGACAAACTTTTGTTGAATCTTCCCTTTTTATATTCACTGTGTACAAAAGTAAGGAAATTATATAAATTAAATTGTATAAGCATCTAATTATTAAGAGTTGATAGCTCATAGAAATTACTTGAACAAGAAAATTTATACCTAAGATGTATTTTCTCTTCATCACAATTTTTCAGCACATACTCTTGAGCTTGTATCAACTCCTCATTGCTAAGGTATCCCTTAGATACATTATTTTCTCCATCTGCATTCTTCTCTAATTGATTATATCTTGTCTCCATGTCATTTAAGTACCTTGAACAAAAGAACATGCATTCTTCTATTATATATCCTTCAGCAATAGACCCCTCTGGTCTATTTTTATTCCACACGTATAACTTAAACTTACGCAAAAGCCTATACAATAAAAAGAAGAATATTGTGAATATTTTATTCAAAATAACAAAAAAGTTCATTGAATTAGCAAAGCAAAAGAATACCTTTCAATAGGATACATCCATCGGTAGTGAACCGGTCCAGCTACCTTAGCTTCCTCAGGAAGGTGAACACACAAGTGCACCATCACATCGAAAAAAGAAGGAAGAAAAATGTTTTCCATTTCACACAAGGTGATAGAAATATGATTCTCAAGATCATTCAAGTCCTTTAATTTTAAAGACTTGGAACACAAATTCTTAAAAAAATCACTCAATTTAGTAATCACCTCATACACTTTGGGAGATGATACTCCACGAATCACCAAGGGTAATAATTCCTCTAGAAGAACATGACAGTCATGTGTTTTAAGTCCCCAAATCTTACGCTTCTCAAGGTTTATGCACTTGGAGAAGTTAGATGAATATCCATCTGGAACCTTTATATCCTCCAAAAATTTGCACACCGATATTTTTTGAGTTTTGGACAATGTATAAGGTGCTGCTCGTATATGCCATTTTCCGCCAACTAGCTTTGGGGCAAGATGCTTCGTAATATTCACATGCTTCAAATCATGCCTAGCTTTTATGTGATCTTTACTTTTACCTTCAATGTCTAGTAAAGTGCCTAAAATATTATCACATACATTTTTTTTCGATATGCATGACATCAAGGTTATGACGAAGCAAGAGGCTACTCCAATAAGGCAAATCAAAAAATATACTCTTTTTCTTCCAGTTATCTTCTCTCTTTGGCAACTTAAAAGTTTTCCCAAATTTCATTCCTTCAAGATCTTTAACTTGCTCTAATATCTCATTACCTGATAATTTCTTTGGGGGACTTCATCTTTCAACTTTTCCATTGAAAGTCTTACTATTTCTCCATTTGTGATCTACATGTAGGAAGCATCGATAATCCATATAGCAACATTTTCTACAGTTGGGTAGTCTAGTTGAAAAAGTTTGATTCATACAACGAGGACATGCCTTATAACCCTTAGTAGACAACCCAGATAAGTTTGCATATGCTGGAAAATCATTAATAGTCCATAATAGAGCTACATGCATATCAAAGTATTCATTTTTTGAAGCATCATAAGTCTTAGCCCCAAATTCCCACAATTTTTTGAGCTCTTCAACTAAAGGTTGCAAATACACGTCAATGTTATTTCCTGGTGCACTCTTACCTGGAATTAACAAAGATAGCATCATATAAGGTTGTTTCATGCACATCCACGGCGGGAGATTATACACGACAATCACTACTGGCCATATACTATAGTCACTTCTTAGACCACCAAAAGGATTAAGCCCGTCAGATGCCAAGCCTAATCTAACATTACGAGACTCTGAAGCAAATGATGAAGAATATGACTTGTCAAAATGCTTCCATGCTTTGCTATCAGCTGGGTGTCTAAGAATTTCATCATCATCTCTCTTATCTTTATGCCATCTCATGTCACTAGTAGTTTTAGATGACATAAACAACCTTTGCAACCTTGGTGTTAACGGGAAATAACGCAACACTTTCGGAGAAGCTCTATTACGTTTTGTATCACATACACTACAACTTTCAAGGTTAACATTCTCTTTCCAGAACAACATACAATCATTCTCACATGCTTCAATCTTCTCATAATCAAAACCCAAATCAGTAATCATTTTACGTGCTTCATAGTATGTCGATGGCACATTTGCATCTTTAGGTAAAACACTTTTGAACATTTTAAGCATACTTGTGAAAGCTTTGTTTGTTATACCTTCCATACATTTGATCTGGAACAACTTCAAAATAAATGACAACTTTGAGAAGTCATCACAACCAGAGTATAAACGTTGTTGTGCATCTCTCATCAAACTTTCAAAAGCTCCTACCCCCTTTCTGCCATCATGTTCATCAACATAAGGCTTTCTATGTTCTGGCTGGTTATCATTTTCCTCATCTAGAACATCATATGAACACATTGGCTCATTAGCGTCAAAAATCATTTCAAAAATTTCATCCGGACTCTTATCTCCTGTTTCAACTCTACGTCGCTTTTCAGGGGGTTTATATTCACCATGATAAATCCAACGAAAATAACCTCTCACTATTCCATTCAATATTAAATCATCGAAAATCTCTTCCCTAGTCTTGTGTCGAGCATTGTTGCATCGATTACATGGGCAAGGGACTTTATTTGCTTCTTCCTCATTTTCACTACAAGTAGGTAAATCAGTAAAAGCGAAGTCTACAAACTCTTTCACTCCAGTAATGTATAATGTATGAGTCCTATCATCACAACTCATCCATTCTAACCTCTTCTTTATGGGATCAGAAGTATCCATGTCTCAAGAGAAATTTAACTACAAGATAAACAATAAAATATTTTTAAATAGAAGAACATTTAAAACTATTTTACACACAACATATATATATATATGAATACTTGGGATATAAATGGGTACTCATAACCAATTTTTTTAAGAAAAAAGCATCAAATTGCTAATATCATGTTTAGCTAGTTGGTAATTAGTGACGTGTAGTGTGTGGTCTGCAGGTCTAGTCTCAAGATCCAAAGTCTAACCATATCATTTTATATTTTTTTAAGTTGGAAAAGGAAATAGAAAAGAAATCAACTGACAATCTTTGTCATTAATATGAGAGATGAAGACAAATAATTTATCTACAATAAATTTTAGTTGAATATCCCAGTTTAGTGCATTTTCTACTAGTTGAATATTTTAATTGGGTCAATGCGGAAAGTGTGCCAGTATAAATCAAGCAACACCTTCAAGATTAGTGCATCAAAAGTAGATTCCAGCAACAAATAACCAAAGTCTTCGAAATATTTTATTCACAACTAACAAACTGAAACTGATGTAAATGACCCTAATCAGAACAATAGCAGATCACAATCAAACGTACTTGTAGTCCACAAACATAAGTCATGAGTGCTAAACTGCTAATGGTCCTTGCACTCTAGAATGATGAAAAGCACAATACTAATTAATAGTGATATCTTATAATATTGTTAAGGGATAGATCCCAAGTGAAGCACAATCCACGAGAAAAAAGAGACTAACTTGAATCAAACAAAAACAGGTGAAGTTATGGAGGAAACCAAAGGCTTAAGCAATAAGGAATACCTAAATCAAACCATGAAGGATGCTCCACTTAGCTTTTTCCTTGACTTGATTCCAAGTTCAAGTTAACTTGTCAAATTGGCCTTTGTTTGGTAAGAAAATCGAAATCTAAAGAAAAGACAGGAGAGAGAAAGAAATAGTGTCGTATTGGGTGTAATATTTGGTGTGAGTTTGTTGGTTTTATCGAAAAAGATGTCAAACAGGTGGTGGGCTGGTAATGTAGCCATGAGAGGGGTTGAACAATTATCTTCTGACCAAAATAAGGGTGACCCACAACACAATGACAACAACAATAACATCAACAACAATGGTAAACCGAACCCGAAATCGGATGACAGCAGGGAGAATAACCTTGAGTTAGAAGACAATCAGAAAATAAACTCTGTGATATATCTAGACAAGACTTACCCTGCAATTTCTATTAATTCAAAAGAAAGAACATGATAAAAAAATTACCAATTTCTATTAATTCAAAATTGGCTCGTATAATCTAACAAAAATTGAGTCTTGTACAAAAAAACTTACTCTGCCAATTCTTCTTAGATATCCAATCGCAAATTGAAATCTACGGACATAAGTTGAAGAACACCGCAGCAAATTGAAATCTACGGACAAAATTGGAGAAACTGTGAGCACAATTGCAAATTCAGCAATATCAAAACTGTGAGCACCAGTAGATTCTGAGAAGTACCGAAATTATCAAAGCATATACAATGAATTAGTTCGAAAATCCATCGCCTCAAATGAGTGAGAAAAAAAAAGCCACAGGAAGATGAAGATGAAGATCAGAAAGATTAGTTCGACTGGTAACTAGGGTTTTAGTTTTTTTTTTGTTTTCTTTTTGGGTGAGATGGGAGGAAAAATTAAGACGTGTGAAACTGTGAGTGTAGTTGACTTATCTATAAGCCTCCAAAATTTTGGAGGGAGCTTTAATATGGCGGTTTTTATAACTTTTGGCCTAAAATTTTCAAATTTTACTTCGCCACATAAAATTTCGTGGCAAAATTATATGCTTGCCACAAATATATTAATCCTGTGGCATAATATTTTTTAACAAAATTATTCTCTTGTATAAAAGTATTATTCCCGTGGCAAGGTGCGAATTTGCCACAAATTAAAATTTCTCGTGGCATAATCCGTGGCGCAAGTATTAAATTGTAGTAGTGAGCGCTCGTGGAGACTCACATGGGTGGAGATCGTGCACAAAAAATAGCCAATGTTCTTGGTTACAATGGTCATACTAGAGTAGATGCGCAAGGTTTTAGTGGAGGAATTTGGGTTTATTGGAAGCTAGAATTAGTGACCATTTATCCTATTGAACAACATCAATAATATATTACCATGGAAGTTACAAAAGTTGGTGCCACTCCTTGGTACTTTACAGTCATATATGCCAACCCTGATCCAATGCGTCGTCAAGAGCTTTGGCAGGAGTTAAAATAGTTTGCCTCGAGACACAATAAACCTTGGTTACTAGCGGGCGATTTTAACGAAACAAGGTTTGGGTGGGAACGAAGTTCTAGCTGTTCCGCAACAACAAGAAGGAGTAATCAATTCAATGCTTGGGTTGAGGAGAATAATTTGATTGAAGTTGAGTTCTCAGGCCAATCTCACACTTGGTCGAGAGGTAAATTTGTGGAGACGTGGCATAGTGCTCGCTTGGACAGGGCTCTTTGTAACCCTGAATGGAGTCTCCTTTTTAATGCAGCGCGGGTCAGGCACTTGCCAGCTCTCCAATCCGACCATTTCCCCTTGCTCATCTCACCTAACGGATTTGCGCCGATTGCTTCATTGAATCGCCCGTTCAGGTTTCAAGCGGCGTGGCTCACTCATGAGCACTTCAAGAAATTTGTTCATGAGAATTGGAAACAGGAGGTTCCTCTCATTCCTTTTCTTTCATCTTTTTCCAAAGCTTTACAAGCCTGGAATAAAGACCACTTCCATAACATCTTTCGGCAGAAAAGAATTTTGATAGCTCGAATTAATGGGGTCCAAACTGTGCTAGCACGTGGCAGGCTATCGGGACTTATTAAACTAGAGGCTCGTCTTCGTCGTGAGTTGGATGTAATTTTGCAACAAGAAGAGCTTTTGTGGTATCAAAAAGCAAGAGTTGATTAGCTCAAGGATGGGGATCGCAATACGACTTTTTTCCACTTGAGTAATGTTGCTCGAAGATGGAGAAGTGTAATTACATCTATTAAAAATGCCAATGATCAGTGGGTGTACGAAAAGGAAGATGTAAAGCACCTGATGGTCAACTACTTTGCCACTCTTTTTACAAATGATGGAGCTTCTGGTGAGTATAACATACCTTCTGGAATTTGTACTGAGTTCTCTAATGCTGATTGGGATAGTTTAAATAGACCCTATTAAAAATGTGATGTTGATTTTGTGGTGAAAAATATGGGCTCTATGAAGGCTCCTGGTCCAGATGGCTTTCAAGCTCTTTTTTATCAAAAAAACTGGGACATTGTAGCTCCTGGTGTCTATAAACTTGTGCTATCAATTCTTGAAGGCAAGGGTTTACCTACAGGGATTGATGAGTCCTTTCTTGTTCTGATCCCCAAAGTTGATAAACCGGAGTTCCCTTCCCAATTCCGGCCAATTGGACTCTGCAATGTTATTTATAAAATTGTTACCAAAGCCATAGTCAATCGCATCAAACCTTTACTTCCTGTTGTGACTTCTAACACCCAAACTAGCTTTGTGTCTGGGTGCCAAATCACGGATAACATAGTTATTGTCCGAGAAGTTTTGCACACAATGAAGAGAAAACAAGGTGGCAAGGGGTACATGACAATCAAAATTGATTTCGAGAAGGCCTATGATCGCCTTAAATGGGACTTCATTCGCAACACCTTAAATGAGATGAATTTTCCTATTCGCATGGTGGAAGTTATTATGGAATGTATCACTTCTCCCTCTATACGAATTCTTTGGAATGGTGAACCGACAGAAGTCTTTCATCCAACTCGGGGTATTCGTCAGGGAGACCATCTCTCCCCTTATTTATTTGTTCTCTGCATGGAAAGGTTGAATCAAGTGATTGAAGAAGCAATTATTCAGGGGCACTGGAAACCTATTTATGCGAGTAGGGAGGGCCAAGCTCTCAAATCTATTCTTTGCAGATGACATTATCTTATTTGTCGAGGCTTCTACTGAACAAGCTATGGTAATACATGACTGTCTTAACAGATTTTGTATGGCTTCAGGTCAGAAGGTTAGTTTGTAAAAGTCTCGAGTATATTTTTCCAAGAATGTTACTCCACTTGAACAAGACAACATTTGTGCCCATCTAGGCATGGAGGCAACGCATGACTTGGGACTCTATTTGGGTATGCCTACTATCACTAGCCGTGTTACGAAAGAAACTTATGCCCATTTATGTGAGAAAGTAGATAGGAGACTCTCGGGTTGGAAGTCAAAATATCTATCTTTAGCAGGTCGTATTACTTTAGCGAAGTCCACGCTAAATACTCTGGCTACGTATTCGATGCATACTGCTAAGATTCCCTGCTCTATCTGTGATGAGATTGATAAGCGCACCAGACGTTTTGTGTAGGGTGGTTCGGAAGAGAAAAAGAGCATACACCTTCTTTCATGGGATACGCTTCTTTTACCTCGCGAGAAAGGTGGCTTGGGTCTTCGTTCTTCACGCCAAGTCAATGCGGCTTTTCTCACTAAACTTGGCTGGAGGGTTCTCTCGAAACCTAATTCGCTTTGGTCTCGTGTTTTAAGACACAAGTATTGTAGAGGGAGATGTGACATTGATATGTTTACTCCCTCTCCAAGCATGTCAAATGTATGGCGTGGCATTACTGAAAATGCGCATTGGATCAATAAAGGGTCTGCAGTAGCAGTTGGGAATGGAAGTTCAACTTTGTTTTGGGATCATTGTTGGGTTTCAGATGAGTGTCTTCGTTCTCTCGCTACTGGTCCTACACCCTAGGATATTGAAGGTTGCACAGTTGAAGAAATGTGGGAGTTAGGAGTGGGTTAGAGGTGGGACCTCTTTGCAAACCTCTTATCCGCTCTTGTTCTCAAAAATATAGCAGCGTTCAAACTGGTAAATAATCCCGAGTGCGGAGACTTAAGATATTGGAAAGGGTCGACTAAGGGTGAGTTTTCTATTAAGTATGCCATGAAGATTATGAGAGAAGATCATGAAATCCCCACCCATCCTAAATGAGACATGGTTTGGCGTGCTCCAGTTCAACAACGTGTTCGAGTCTTTCTATGGCTCTTACTCCATGAGCGTTTGTTGTGTAATACTGATCGGGTCTTGCATCACATTGGCCAGGATCCGAGATGTGGAAGATGCAATCTCAATAAAGATGAAACTCTCCTCCATCTTTTTAGAGATTGCCCAGCAGCCCGTAGTCTTTTGGCCCAAATTGGTGGTCCTGCTAAGTTTCCTAGCTTCTTTTCGAATAACTTGCAAAATTGGCTGTGCAAAAATCTACAACCTAAGGATCCCAGGTTATCAGAAAAATGGGTCATATGTTTTGCTATGACCCTTTGGTGGAATTGGCGTTGGCGAAATAGTGTGATGTTTGGTCATACAAATGATATACCTGTTGATACAGGGCATTCCTTAGTACGCATATTACAAATACTTGGCTTGCTTTAGTCCAAGAGAATAATGCACCAAGGAGCGTCCAAGATGGAGTGAGAAGGGAAGCTTTCATCATGTGGTTGGCACCTCCAGCTCCTTGGTTCACTTTGAATACTGATGGTGCTTCCAAGGGACCGTCGAATCTAGCAGGGGGTGGTGGAGTAATTCGAGATTGTAGAGGAGCTTTTATCCGAGGTTTTTCGGCCAACTTTGGCTCTTGTTCAGCGTACAAAGCTGAAGTGGCAGCAGCAGCTATTGGCTTGGAAATGGCCAAGGAATTAGGCATCCCAAATCTAGAACTTCAAATGGACAACAAGGCATGTATCGAAGTACTCCAAAATGCTAATCATCAAGGTGGTGAATATGTTCACCTATTGAATGCTTGTCGTTCTGATACGCTCAAGTTACACGTAGTATTTACGTAACTTTGGGTGCACTTTGCTAAGGGTTTGATTGTAATTGTTAACGTTCATGTTTTATTTAACCCTTAGCGGAAGTTCGGAGCTTTGCGAGATAATTGGTGTTAACGTCATGTATTCCGAGCTTCCAAGGTGAAGTGCATTTGAGCCGAGCAAAGCCCAAGCATCACCGCAAGCTAAGCATCACCACAAGCATTACCGCAAGCCAAGTTGCCAGCGCTCCATCATCGTAAGCCGGCGCGCGTCAAGGCAAGCCGCCAGCCCAGCTCTCGCGTGCACGCTCAACACCGCACGCCCAACGCTCAACACCGCATCGCATGCTCGAAGCAAGCTGCTCAGCTCTCGCGTGCTCGCCCAGCGTGCTCGCCCAGCAGCCTCGCCCAGCGCGCGAAGCATCGCCAGCCCAGCGCAAGCATCTCGCACCTCGCGAGATAGGTCGCACCTCGCGACCTCCTTGCTCGCACCTCGCGAGTAATCTCGCACGGTGCGACCTGCTTGGTTTGGCGCTGGGCTTCAGCTCGTTTTGGAAGGCAGAACACCCTTCGCACGGTGCGACCGTAATCGCACCTCGCGACCCCTAGGCCTGGTCTAAATGTCGGGCCGATTTTTGAGCTTTAGTATAAATACTAAAGCTTGTTTTTGGACCTAGGGGGGCAGCAGCCACAAGGAGAGGGAGTCTCCAAAACTCCACTCCTCTCTTGTTGTCTTCTCTTTTAGTTTTTATTTTCTAGTTTAGTTTTTGTAGATTTCAATTATGGGATTGGCTTATGCTATTCCGATTGTAGCTTGAACCGTTCTTGAACGAGATTAATATGGAGCTTCAAGCATTATTGTGAGATCTTTCCTCTCTATTTAGTTTCTTTGATTATGGTTTAATTTCTATGCTTGCTTTCTATGATTTTTGCATGATTATGCTAGGAACGTTGCTAGTTTGATTGTGTAATTAATCTAATGCTAGATTTAAGAATAGAATCGGATTGTTTTATTCTTTTATCAATTGGTAGCAAACTAGGGAGTAGCTTAGATGCTGATCATCTTGGTTATTTCTTGGGGAAATTGAATTAACTGTTGAATGTTTATCGCTTGTATGGCGTTAGCAGGTCTGTTGGTTCTCTGTGTTTATTGCTGCTATTGGATTGAACTTAGCCGCTATCGGACTAGGTTATCCTTTGGTTAGGGTTTTATAGTCATGCTGATCGTGCTATTCAACTAAGAATAAGGAGAACACGAGATTAATTCTCGACAATAGATAATTATGGAAATAATTAGAGTGGAGGTTCAAGGATCGATAATGAATTGAAGTGAATGTTAATCGGATTCAAGATCTTCCTATAATTGATTTCTCATTTTGTTTATATGCTAGTTAGTTGTAGTTTGTTAGTAAATCAACTTGAAACCCCCCTTTGTAATTATTATTAGGTTTCTCGGCCCTTAGCTTAATCTAGGTTTCGAATCACGCTGAATATAAACTCGTCCCTGTTTCCCTGTGGATACGACCCCTACTTCCATTATACTACCTTAGTGTAAAAGAGAGTAGGAAAAATTTTATCTTTGGCCGGGTGCGGTGCACAACGACGACACATCCGCGCCCGCCCACGTTCTTTCATAAATTCTGAGGATTGGGAGTTCAGATTAGCTCATTGTTATCGTGAAGGAAATAAGGTTGCGGATAGACTAGCTAGTTTAGGTGTGGCTCAAGGGGTTAATTGGTGTTTTTTGAGGCTCCCCCTCAAGAACTCACTACTCTTCTCCGTGAGGATCTTATGGGAGTTACTACTCCTCGTTTAATTTTCTAGTTTAGTTTGTAATTTGGGTTTCTCCTTCTTCTACATCAAAAAAAAAATTGATGAACCAAACTTAGGGTGCGTTCTCTTCACCTGAATAACCCTGAACTGAACTGAACTTATTGGACCTGAATTGAACTTATTGGACCTGATTCAACTTATTAGACCTGATTGAACCTGATTGGAACTTATTGGACCTGATTGAAACTTATTGACCTAATTGGAACTTATTAGACCTGATTGGAACTTATTAGACCTTATTGAACCTGATTGGAACTTATTTGACCTTATTTAACAAAAAATTTGATGAGTAATAACATAAATATTACCCCTAACATAAATACTATCCCTCAAAATTTATTATAACATAATAATCATTAAAATATATCCTTCAAAAAAATAGTAATTATTAGTTATCTCTTATGATTAACATTTTAACAAAAAAAATAATATTTATATGCTTGCCTATACACAACTTTCACCACTAATATATCTAATAGTGTTGCTTTGATTTCATAAAGCACTAGTAGGAAATCAATTAATAACATTTATATCTTTCATTGTTATTAGTAACGAAAACATGTTATATCTAGTTATTTAAAGACGAATTGCAAAATTATATAATTATGAAGAAAATTATTGTTAACCTTATTTGACCATGATTATAATATTTTTTAATTTATAACATAATCAGCCAATAGTAATATGAGTAATAAAATAATAGATAGTAATGCAAATATAATACTATATAATCATAGCGGCACTTTAATTAAATTTTTTAATAATAACATATCAGTTAATCGTAATATGAATAATAAAATAATAGACATTACAAATATAATACTATATAATAATCATAATGGTACTTTAATTAATATTCTAATTCAAATTTATTGATCATTGACTATTTGGACCTTATTGGAACTTATTGGAGCTTATTGGACCTGATTAGACCTGATTGGACCTGATTGGAACTTATTGCACCTGATTGGAACTTATTGGGCCTGATTGGAACTTATTGCCCTGATTGGACCTGATTGAAACTTATCTGAACTGAACTGAACTTATCTGAACTGAACTGAACTGATTGGACCTGAAACTTAATTTATTAAGGTGAAGAGAACGCATCCTTAGCATTAAAAACTTACGGGTTAAGCGTTTATGGGAACTGAGGACTGAGGAGAACAATTAGGAAGTTGCCAGGAAAGAACAAAAGAGTTCTCCTCCAAACAAAAAACAGAAGAAGCTAAAATCAGGAGTGATAAGTGAAACTCCTTATTAATAAGAGCAAAGCATTATACACTAGATTTGAAGCCCGTGCGTTGCACGGGTTGTTGTTTATTTTATTTTATTGCAAATTTTTTTGTTAATATTATTGTTGATTTTGTGTTGTTGTAAAATGAGATTTTTCAAGATCATTGTATTTACATACTTCCTCCGTTCTTTTTCTATTACAACAATTATCACTTTAGGTAGTTTCATCTTTTGGAACTATTCCACTTTTGGTAAAAAAAGAAACTACAGTTGACAATATTACCTTTACTATATGTAAATAAAACCATCATTAATTACCCGAATTGCCTTATAAAGTTGCGTTTACTTTAATAAGGATTTATTTGTCCCCTACTCTAGTTAACTAAAGAGGTACCTCTATGCTAAACTACCCATTTTTTATTTCCTTAAAAACCATGTCCAAACCAATTGTTGAAGTAGAAAAAAATGGAGAAAGTATTTGTCATTATACTATAATTTCTAGATTTGTTATTTTTATATATAAATTTTATAATTTTTACTATTCAATTGAATATTGTAGGTAAGTCTATTATTAAATGGTATCCCAATAACAGGTTTGACTAACAATAGCTAATACAGTTTTAACATGAATAATACCCGAATGATACTTTAAGAAAGTAGAGGGTAATAATTTAATAGATGCAGGACAGAAAGAATACTTTTTTAAAAAATGATAAGAATGACATGGCATGCTTAGGTGGAGCTCTTTATAATATTCTAAGATTGTTTTATTTAAATTAAACTCTAATTTTTACATAATCCAAAACTCTAATATATATGTAACTTTATCGCTATAGATTTTAGTTAATAAATTTTGTTGCAATACTATATTGTTTTAGTTTGGTTGAGTAAGGTTGAGGTTTTGAAAGATAATATGTTTAATCCTGTAAATTGGACCTATAATCAAATGTTATAATCACATATAATACACTATACTTAATACTTATAGCCATTATTATATATATTTATCTAAAAAAAAGACTAAATAATGTCCTACAATGCATCTAAATTAATATTTTTTCATGAATTGTAAAACAATATTGTAAATAGATCCTATTTTGATGCATATTTCAAGCACTCTCCAATGGTAAAAAATTTATAATGTTTTGAATTAGGTAGCAAAAGTTAAATTTAATTTAAATAATATAATAATTTAGGTTGTTTATTCAAAACGCAACTCTAATTTCCCCCTATCCAAAACTCTTTTATGTATTTAAATATATGTAGAATTCTATTTTTTTCAAATATTTAAAATAAAAACTAATGACATGGCAATCTTAGGTGACGCTCCTTATTTCATAAATTGTAGAACTATATTGTAAATGGATCTTATTTCAAAACATATTTCGAGCACTATTTAATGGTACAAAAATTATAATATTCTGAATTAGGTAGCAAAAGTTATACATAATTTACATAATATAATAATTTAGGTTGTTCATTCAAAACGAAACTCTAATTTCTGTTTATCCAAGAGTCATTATATGTTATTTAAATCTATGTAGAATTCTATTTTTAGAAAAAAAATAAAAATAAAAATTGATGACATGACAATCCTACATGGCGCTCAATATTTCATAAGTTGTACAACTATATTGTAAATGGATCTTATTTCGAAGCATATTTCGAATGCTCTCCAATGGTACAAAAATTATAATATTCTGAATTATGTAGTAAAAGTTATACACATTTTTCATGATATAATAAATTAGGTAATTGATTCAAATCCAAACTCTATAAAATTAGGTTGTTGATTCAAATCCAAACTCTAATTTTCGCTTGTACAAAACTCTTTATATGTATTTAAATCTATAAAGTTCCTCCTTTATTTATATTATATATATATTGATTGATTTATAAGATATAAATTCTAGAGGCATCTCCCTTTTTTTTTTTCAACATAGCTCAAATTTATTGCTTGTCGTAACTGAATCGTCAATTTAAGGTAAATATAACTTCCCCTGTTTTCGATTTTTCGGCTTTTTTTTTTTAATTCTTGATAAAAAAAAAATTCAAATGGGATTTCTGCTTCAGTCTTATTGATTTACGTTTTGATTAACGTCATTTGATTAATTTAATCATCCGTATCTTTATTTAATTATGTTCATGTTTATTTATTGTATTTATTGTCATTTTTTATGCGAGTGTCACTTTTATCAACTGATTTTCGATTTTTCACTTTTTGGTGATCATCATTTGCTTTATATTGTAATTCCCTTTTAATCTTGTGTTTGGCGTCTAACTGTTTGTATGCTGATGAAAAAGAGGGGATTGCTTTTGTTGAATTTGAAATTTTTTATTTTTTATGAATTTCGAATTAGGGTTTTTTTTTTTACGAAATTGGAATTAGGGGTTTTCTTTAATGAAATTGGAAGTAGGGTTTTCTTTTTTTTATGAAATTGGAATTTTAGGGTTTTGTGTTTATGAACTTTGGGAAAGATGGAATTTTGATGTGCTGAATTTTATACAGGGGAAGTAATAGCTATGGAGCCAGTAGTCATATTTACGGGAATTTTTGGTCTTTTAACCTTTTTGAGTGGAGTAGCCAGCCTTGATGAGAGAAAAAGAATTCTCAAGGGTAAAACTGAATTCCTAAGTGCTAGGATGCTTGACGTTTATAGAGAAATCTCTTCCTCTCGGGTTCAAAGAAGCAAGAAGCGAAAGCGAAATGATGACCTTGGCCACCGGATGGTCGAGGGTCGAAGTTTGTGGAAGAAGCCAAAGGCTTGTTAAGCCAAGTTGGAAGATGGAAGTGCTTCTTTGGGGTCCACAAGATGAGATGGGATGTTTCCACATTGGTTTATGCTATGAAAGTCCATCACTTAAAGGGTGATGTTCTCCTTAAACAAGGCTTTATCCGATGCCCGTGGCTGTGTGGTGGTTATTATATACCCGTCAATCGATTAGTTGGCCGAAGTGCTTCTATGAATCTGAACTGTCTAAAGCTTCGGGCGAAAGATGATTTGGTTGGAAGGATTGCTATTTATGGTCCAAGAGGTATCGGTAAGACCCATTTGATGAAGCACTTGCCTGTTAACCGCGCTAGACATGTTTGATTATGTTCTCTCGGGTCCTTTCCCCTTGTGCGTTCACCATTAAGAGTTTACAAGATGCTTTGTTCTTTGCCGTTGTTAACTGTGATCTTTCTAGAGTTGATGATGTGAGTATAAGGGCTATGAAATTGTCTCATACACTTGCAAGTCTTGGCGATTTGCACTTTTCTTAGATCTTGTACCGGTAAAGTGGTTTCTCCCCTGGACTGTGTAGGAATTCCATTTTCTCGAAGGCGGCGGGTGCAAGTTGGTATTAAGTACTAGCTCTACTTTGGTGTGCGAATGTTGGATTGTTTTGAAGCAATTGAAGTTGAGCGTCTTCCAAGAGAAGAAGCATACCACTGGTTGTTCGGGCATGAAGCAAGGATTGGTGAGGGCTCTGGACCCTCTCTTGGAGACATGCCTAAGTTACTTGCAGATTCATGTTGTGGAGTTCCGGATAAAATTGTACAATTAGCTACTTCCATGCGTGGTAAAGATGACCCTTGTGAATGGAGATATGCACTATATCAATTGGGATGTCCTGGGACAAAGAACAAACTTCCAATAGTTCCCGAAGTTGGCCGTAAAAGTAAAAGGTCAAGATTGATATGGCTCTCTCGCCATTCTTCCCTGCCCTCATGGGGAGTGTGTGAGACATCTACTTGACTCATAGGCCAGGTTAGCAAGGAATTGAAATATGAATGTGAAAGTAACCGAGAATTTTATTTGATGAGAGGGCAAGAGCATGATACTAACCGAATCACT
This sequence comes from Beta corolliflora, assembly GCA_947648045.1. Classification (NCBI taxonomy): domain Eukaryota; kingdom Viridiplantae; phylum Streptophyta; class Magnoliopsida; order Caryophyllales; family Amaranthaceae; genus Beta; species Beta corolliflora. The sequence continues at coordinate 288,540 of CANSZD010003228.1, read as the reverse complement.
TGAGTGTCCGTGGGTTGTCACTGTCCCTTATTTCAGGAGCTCAAGCATCAAGAGAATAACAAGATTTTTCTGTTAAGTCCCCTTTTTTGATAATCGGTGATGTTGTCATGGTAAGCTATAATCACAAGTAAGAAGAGGACAACAAGCTCGGCAGGGAAGTATATTTATCAATGAGGCTCTTTTATGAATTTTTATTTAATGGTTGGGATTTCTCTCGTGTTTAGATGTCAAAATTGAGTTTTTCTTCCTTACGCCAATGCAATGTATATTATTTTTTCGTCGGCCAGGAAATTGAGCATTCTTTGTATTCTCTTGTCCTTGCTTCATTACTTGTGAATGAAAATTTTACTCATGTGCTATGTGAAGAATGAGCAAGTCATATGGTGGATCCCGGAGAGGGGGGGAAGGAACTTAAAAGTTAACTACTTAAAAATCCAACCCAACAATCTACGAGTGCTTTATCTAACTTGAACTTTTTAGACCTCGATTGGGCTTACCGAGCCTTGAAACTATTTTTTTTCTTCAGGTGACAAGAACACACCATTAGTTATAACCAATAGGGAAATTTGGAGGGAAAAAGAGTAAAAGAAAAGGAATAGATTCATTTTCCCTCATTTTGGATATAACATGGAAGAACGGAAGGGAATTGGTAGGATATTATATTTATTCTCCTTCAAGTATAAACCAAATTCCCTTCCTTTCTTCCCTTGCCTCCACTACCTTCTCTCCATGATTGGGATCTAAACAAAGTGTTAGCAACAAACCAAACAGAGTGGCTTGGGATTGGTTGTGTTTATCGTTGGAAGGGGGCCTCACATATTACCTAAATGCATGCCTTAACTTAGAAGGTGAAGAAGTGGTCTTGTGATTTGCTATATGAATCTCGAGTGTCATTCTTATATGGGATATAGACCCCAGAGTTCACTCCGCAACTTCCAATAAAAGTTTGAAGCTGTTGAGAATAGGTTCCATCATGTCTCCATCTTTTATTACTATTGTGCTTTTTGATTTCTCGTTCGTTCTCTTCCTTTCTTTCCTTACATATCCGGTGCCGAACAAATGTGAATCTGGATCATCTAAAATGCATCCCGTGGTGTATCTCGCGCTTAGGTTCAACTATTGAAACTAGTTGCTGCTGATGCAAACAAGGATACTTTCTTGCTTTCTGCGGTTTCGCCACTTTTCACTTTTCACTTTTTCGGCTTCCTTGGAATCAATTTCGACGTGTTTCTCGCACCGAATGATTAATTGTACTTGAACTCGGTGGAGGATGTTAGCTTACGCCGAGGATGGCTTGCAACAAGTATTCCGATCCAGTGAAAATGATTTAGTTCTAATATTTTATTGAGCCCAAGCAAGCCATCATGTCGTCTACTTTTTGTATGTACAGGGATATGGGAAGATCAAATTCCATTGTTTAATGAATTTTATATACTACATATTTTACGTCTTTGCGGTGAGGCTTTTCTCATCCGTACTTTCCGGCAATATGATTTTATCTCATGTATCAATTGAAACTAGGTGTGCGTTTATGGTTCCCTGCTAAAGCAGCTGCAATGCAGATGTAATTATGTAAATTGGTGTCTGGTGCTGATGTTAGTAAAAAGAGTGCAAGCAGCCGAGCACACGTGTAACCAGCTGTCAGATTGGTTGAGAAAAAGAATGAGTTCCCTTTCAAATGGGGAAACTCTTGATGGACTAACTTAGGATTCGTTTGGTATCACTCTGGTTTTAAGTTTTTTGTACTTGAAAATCATATGATATACTTCCTCTGTTTTTTAATAAGTGCAACATAGAGAAAGTGGCGGAATACCAAGGTATGTAGAGAGAGAAAGTTGGGACCACAATAAAGTAGAGTAATTGAAGTGATCAAACAAAAAATTTGTGGTCCCCTCTTGCTTTTTGGTGGCATATTTGTAATAATATTGATTTTTTTTTACCATTTTGAGCTTGGTAGCACTTATTGTGACTATTTCAAATTAGGAAAGTGTTGCACTTATTAATAAACGGAGGTAGTATGTCTTATAATAGATAAAAAATTAGTCAAACTTATTAAAAAGATGATGCTTTTTGTGGTTTCATGTTTTCTATTTTTAGTTTTCAAATAGAAATTGAAAACTCAAAACAAAAAACAAAAAACATTAACAAACTTTCACCAAAGTGAAGGTAGGAAGATTAACTCCACCTCCTGCTAACCTAATTGCAATGAACAACTCGTTAACTACACAAATATCACAGGAGACAGTCCTTACCACAAAAACTGAGATTCACAAAAACTGAGTTTCACAAAAATAAAGCTACTCTTTTCATCGGAAGCTCTTTTTGAATTGCCACAACACATTATGGCTTATGGCTATTGCGACAAAACTCACCATCGCAAGTAATTTGTGAGACTAAAAACAAAAATTATTTACAACTTACAGCAATCCAACTCATGTCCTCATTAATTTTTTGCCTGCAAAAACTAGTCTCATTCAATGGAAATACAGGAAAGACTATAAATTTATACTGTTACATCTTCAATTTATAGTGTCATGTATCAAGTTCTACAATTATCACCTGAAAAGGGAGTTCCCCTAAGCTCAAATAATGCATTTCTCCATTTACATGGGTCATCAATTCCGTGCATACGAGTAGCTACGTCTACAACCATGTGTGGCACACCATGACACTTCTTTGCAAGTAAGCTAGTAATGTTATTAAGCAAAGAATCACTTCTTATTCTCGTGCTGATGCTTGCTTCATTTGTCAGCAACTCACATGCTTCTTCATCCGAGAGACGGTCAAGTTTCACAGTTCTGAAACTATCCAACATTTCAGAAGCATAATTGGACCTAGTAGTTATAACTACTTTGCTCTTACTCCCTTTTGTAGGGACTGGAATTCCTATTTGGTCAAGATCAGAAACACGGGATTCTGGTACATTATCTAGGAAAAGCACAAAACTGCCAAGCCGTGCAAGCTTATTTGACAGTGTTCCAGCCCTTACAGACAAGTCATCATCACTGCTGAGATCACACTTCACTGCAGCAGCGACAACATCTTGCACACGCTCAATGCTGAATTGACGGGGAGTAGTGACCCAGAAGACGAAATCAAACTTCTCAGGCTCGGCCCATTTTAGCACAGAGTTATGCAGGTGCTTCATCATAAAGGTCTTACCATTTCCTTCGATTCCATAAATAGAAATCCTTCCAATCTCATCACCTCTTAAAAGAGCCTGAACTTGGTCCAAAACATCTGAAGCTTGTTGGCCAAATATATTTTTGACTGGCATAAGATTACCATGATTTGTGCCTTGTTTGTCAGACAAAGTGCATCTCAGAAGCATATCAGCCTCCTTTTCATAAGCTGACAATGTATTAATCAACTTGTGAATTACTACCCGCTTTTCCCATGTTAGGGAGGAGAAGATGCTCCCTCCTTCAACTCTTCTTTTCTTCTCTGAACAAGCTTCACTAACTTGTCCTAACAAGCTTTTCGCTTGATGTAAAAATGCTCGACCCTTGGTCAACCGGGAAAAGAGGTCATCATCCTTCTTTCTTTTCCTACTTCGTTTGATAGAAACGCAAGATAATGTTGCTTCAAAGTCTTCTATCATGGCTCTTATGTAATCAGTTTTACCCTCAAGAATACGTTGCCTCTCAACAAGGCCTCCTTCCTGGATTAGGATCTTCGGAAGCCTAATTACATCCCAGAGAACAGCAAAGGGCTGCATAGCGAGGATTTCCTGTAAAAAATTAGTATGTTAAAAAACAATGTTTCAGATTTTCTATGTATAGAAGTCTTGTATTCTTACCTGAAAAAACATAATCAAAGCCGAAATTCAATGTGATAAAAAGAAGCTAACTATACCATATAACCAAATAACCCTATATTTAAGGTGTTTTTATCATATAACCCCAATTTAGTATCCCTTCCTAACCCAATTTAGTATCCCTTCCTAAGGAAACCCCCAATTTGTAAAGTCATTCAACTTGACATTTTTGGGAATGACTTCATATATTAACCCAATATAAGCACCTCGCCCAAAAAACATTTCCTTTTGAAATTTCATCTACCTCATTGAATTTCTTCTTACTTGACCTTATTCTAAATTTCAAAATATCGAAAGATGCAATTTGCAGAGGTATTTGCATAGCAATGATGACGTCCATAAAATTGTCATATTTAATAACATTTTGCAATTTAAGGTTTACCTCAAGAAAAGGGTTATATGGTAAAAAGGGGGACATCCTAGATATAGATAGGTGGCTAGTGATGGTTTAAAAAAAGCTCACCCAAACCAATTCCAAATAAGGCTTGATTAACCGCCTGTTCAAACTTTGGCTCATATGAGCTTTGTCTAATTTCTCTAAAGAAGAAACAAGCTTGTTTCAGGACCAAAAATCATTCACTTCTATACATCAGTAAATTCTTGTCTTTTGGTCTCAGCTAGTCCACAAGCACACTATGGTTCTATGGGTCACACTATCAATCTTTTGGCTCAAACTCAACTCAATTTCCGTGTTGAAACTATGACTTAAACACTCTTTATGTTTCTTTTTCTTATCTATTGGTTGACAATTCTTTGACATCATCTGTTCTTCACTATCACTATCACCACCACCATCCCATCACCATCACCATCACCATTACTATCACATCATCACCATCACCACCACCACCACCTCCATCACAACATCACCATCATTGTCACCATCACCACCACCATAACCATAACCATAACCATCACCACCACCGTTACTATAACCATCATCACATCATCATGAATACCATCACCATCACCACCACCACCACCACCATCACCATCACCATCACCATCCCCACCACCACCACCACCACCATCACCATCACCATCACCATTGCCACCATAACCACCACCACCACCATCACCATCACACCAAGCACCATCGCCATCACCACCATCACCATCACCATCGCCATCACCGCATCAACATCACACCAACCATCACCACCATCACCATCACACCACCATCACCATCACACGACCACCACCACTACAATCACCACCATCATTACCATAACCATCACCGCATCAACACTACCACCATCACCACTACAATCACCACCATCATTCCATAACCATCACCGCATCAACACTACCACCACCACCACCATCACCATACATCAATAAGGTTAAAACTAAATCTCAACCATTTGAAACGCACTAAATTTGGGGTTTATATAAAATCAAACAGTCATCCTATTCTAATTGATGATCACATATTCATAATCAAAAGTAGCACAAAATTCATTCATTCAAACCAAATGAGGAAGAAATGATAAATACTCTATTAGAAACAACTTAATTAACAATAATTTGCAGATAATTATGGAAAAATAATAAGTAGTAAGTACTTTCGTAGTTCATAATAGGCGCAGCAGCTGCAGAAGTTGGAGAGAGACGAAAATGACGATATGGTATGATATAGTAGAGACTAGAGAATATAGACCCAATATATAATAAAAATCCATCCAGAATTTCTTTCAAAAGAATAATAATAAAAAATATTTAAACGTCACCAATTAAAAAAGACACGTATTTGCTATTGTCTATTGATACTATTTTAATATAATCTTTCATGGCGGTAGAAAGACTTTATTTTTTTCATGGCGTACGAGGACTTAAAAAAAAGGCCGACGCCGACAAAAGAAGGTATCTAAGAGCGAAAATTTCATTTTTGGTTCACCGTATAATGCGGCTTCCCTTACTACTTCTGGCGCTAGCGCCATATTGTCCATATTTATATATTTCGAGTTTTTTTAGTTAGACTGCTTTTAGCAGTTTTAATACAACTATCACTCGTGTTGAAAAGGTGAATTTTCGTACCACTCAACTAATAACATTAAAAATTTATTTGAGTGGCTAAGGCACCACATGATATCATATATCTGGCGAATTGATATAACTTTAAGGTTTAATTTGAGTTATCTTTCCTATTTTAGAGACTTGTTGATGCCATCTGCAACCAATCGAAGCTTAACAAAATTGAAATTGAGTTTATTATGTTTTTAACTTTTCCATGTAAGGAAAAAGGGTTGATAACAAATTGTAATTGTTCAACAAAATCGATACATATGACATAGCTATTTGCTAAAAACGAATGTTAATTTAGGAAATTAGTAATTTTGGAGTTTTGAGAGAATATCATACACAGTACCAATTATGAGAATAATGTCCATATATATATATATATATATATATATATATATATATATATATATATATATATATATATATATATATATATATATATATATATATATATATATATATATATATATATATATATATATATATATATATGAGTCTGATCTTGTGAAAGCACCCATTAATCTGAAAACTGAAAATTGAAGATCTGGGCTATCAAATAACATTACATAGATGATCTGACGGCTGGAATTATTTTTCCCTCGCCTCATAAAACCCAAAATGATTCCCCCTTTTTCTCTCTCGCTCCTCTTTTTCCCCCAAAAAAACAACCAAAATTCTCTCTCCTCTAACAATGGTGATCCTCGAAAACCTAACTAGAGAACAGTCTGTTTACATGGCGAAACTCGCCGAACAAGCATAATGCTACGAAATAATGCGAAATAAATGGACAAACTCGTCGTCACAACTCAATCTTCCGGCGCCAAACTATCCGATCGAAGAGTACAACCTTTTCTCCATCGCATAAATGTCGTCGGCTCACTTCACACTGCTTGGCGTATCTTGTCTTCGATTGAGCAGAAAGAAGATTGTCGCAAGAACGACGAGCATGTCGTTGTTGTTAGAGATTACCATAGAAAAGTTGAATGTGAAATTTCTAATATTTGCGATTGTATTTTGAACCTTCTTGATTCCAATCTCATCACTACTGTAGTCTACTACTGCTAGTGAATTTAAGGTGTTTTACTTGAATGGTGTTTTATTATGAGATGATTTGTTATTTTGGTTTTGGAATTATGCTTAGTTCATAAAGGAAAATTAAAATGTGTTTCTAGCGATGAAGATGACAAACTCTGCTAAATTTCTTGTTTGAATTTGAAATTTTTTCTCTCCTACTATATCTTCCCAAAATGTTTTACTTTTTCCTCTTTATTTTGAGATGTAATTGTATGGACATAGTTTTGTATACTGTAGTTTAAACAGAGAAAGTTTGGGAAAGAAAAAGGAAGAATATGAAGGTTGAGGAAGGAGGTGGTAAAAGTTACTCTTGAAATATATAAAAGTTACCTTAAAACTGGTAAAAGTTACCCTTGAAATATATAAAAGTTACCCAAAACTGGTAAAAGTTACCCTTAAAACATACTTCCTCCGTTATTTTTCTATTGCAACAATGAGATTTTTACACTATTCACCCACCACCCTTTAACTATAGTCATGTGGGGTCTTGTTAGATTCGTCTCGATGTATACTTTCAAAATATCAAATTTTTATTAAAAAGTAATTAAAGATATTAATAATTGAAGTTGTGCATTGGCAAGCGTAAAAACTCTATTGTTGCAATAGAAAAAGAACGGAGGAAGTACAAAGTTACCTAAAAGTGTTAAAAGTTACCCTTGAAATATATAGGGGTGGGATCCGCTGAAAACTAGCCTTAAGGTGAAAACTGAAAACCGGCTTTTTTGCTCATTTTACATTTATATTTTTTGCTCATTTTATATTTTTGCTCATTTTAAGAAACTTTTGTCCATTTTATAATTTTTTTTTCATTTTATATTTTTTGCTCATCATACGTTTTTGCTCATTTTATAATTTTTAGCTCATTTTAAGAAACTTTTGTTCAATTTACAATTTTTTGCTCATTTTAAGTTTCTTCCTCATTTTTATGTTTTTGCTCATTTTAAGAAATTGAACAAAGTTTGTCATCTTCATTTCTAGAAACACATTTATCCCTAATTTAAGAAATCAAGCAATGGCTAGAACTTGAAGCTTGAATTCTCGCAAAACAACAAAATTCATATTATCGAACAAAAGAATAAAATTGTTTTTAGCTATTTGACAAACTTCATCCTTGATTTAGCAGAAAAATAAAATTTGAGAAAAATTATCCCATAAGAAGGGATAGTTGCTATATAATCTCCAATTCCTTCACATTTTGTGCTACAAAAAACCTAAATCTTCAAATTTTCGTGAAACTTAAAGCAAAAATCGAGTTCAAGAAAAATTAACAAACAAATTATCAAGGAGAAATCAAGAAAGAACTCACAAATAACAATGGCTAAATCCATTTGTAGAAGAGCGATTATTAATCGAAGATCGATACTAGCAATCGTAAAGAACCTAAATCTATACTTTTAAACCAATCAAGTTGTTTCGTTTTCCAAAAAATGAAAATTGAAAATTGGCGTTTTTGAAAAGGAAAACTAAACATCAGTTAGCTAGAATAGTACCTAAGAATTTTTGATGGAGTTGATTCACTAATAAAAATTGAAAAAATGCGCTGGTAGATGTAGAGATTGGAGCTTCAATGTGCTTTAATGGAGCATGTTTAAGAGAACCAGATGAGAGAGAAAGCTCCAATTGCCCAATCTTACGGGAAGGAGATAGAAAAGATGTAAGCTACTTTTCTGTATTGTTGATTGATGAGCGCAAATATCAACCGTTAGATTATGGTTAGATTTGGACGATCCAGATAGCTGATTTTCAGTTTTCATATTAATATATGGTTTTCACAATATATATATATATATATATATATATATATATATATATATATATATATATATATATATATATATATATATATATATATATATATATATATATATATATATATATATATATATACTTCCTCCGTATCAAATTAAATGCAACAATTCAATGGACCCAGACTCCTAGGCAAAATTTCTTAGGATGAGATTAATGGAAAGTGTTAGCATGTGGGTATGTTAATAAGGAGAGAGAAAGTAGGGCCAACAAAATAAAAAAGGAGGGAATTTGGGCAGCAGATTAAGGGGGAATTGTAGGGACCATGCAAAATTTGTGGGAGTCCCTTGTTGGCTCCAAAAAGCTTGAGCCAAAAGTTTTAAACATTACCATTTAAATACCCTAATGTTTACAAAAGCAGGAGCATAAACTACCAATTACAACCCGGAGACTTCCTTTCTCTCTCCTCTTCTTCTTCTACCTTAAACCTGTTCCATTGTTTACAAAAAAAACCACCATCTACACATGGTACTTGCACACACAAAGACCATAGTCAAATCGATTTGCACATCGGTTTGTACAACAAAAAAAAAACCAAAAAGAATCAGATTAGGGGACGTTGCAGTCAGCATGGAGGATGGAGAAGTTGATGATCCAGGATTCTTCTCCATTGAGCAGCTACTGTGGGAAGATTTTGAGCTACAAGAAGATATAGAAGATGAGGAAGAAGAAATAGCAGAGGAAGAAGCACAATTTGAAGCAATAATTACGAGACACAAATCAAATCTAACACTAGCACAAAGAAGACTAATTGTGGATAACCTACTTCTAAATGAGAATGATGGAGTAATGAAATGGGGGTTTCAAAGCAAACTTGCAAGGGAAGTAGGTGTGCATAAGAGCACTATAAATAGAATCTACAAAGATGCAATGAAACAAAGATCAGAAGGTCATGCAATAGATGTTATGCACAAGAGATATGGTAGATGTGGGAGGAAACCTAAGTACTATGGTGATGATTTTTTACAATATGTGCCCCCGCATCTTAGAACCACAATTAGGAGCTTTGCAGGAGCACTGAAAATACCTCATTGCACTGTTTACAGGTTGTTGAAAAAGGGTAAATTAAGGTCACACACATCAAGTACCCACCCAAGAGTCACAAAGGCACACAAGTTGACAAGAATGAAGTGGGTTTTAGGCCATATTTATCCTTCTACACCAACAACAAAACCAATCTTCATGGACATGCAAAATGTGATACATATTGATGAGAAATGGTTCTACTTAAACCCTGAAATGAGGAGATTTTATCTCTTACCTTTTGAGGATGACCCATATAGGTGTTGTCAATCAAAGAGGTTTAGGATAAAAATCATGTTCATGGGTGTTATTGGGAGGCCAATTTATGACTCAAATGGAATTGAAATACATGATGGCAAGTATGAAATCTACCCTTTTGTTCACTTTGTCAGAGCAAAGAAAAGAAGTTGCAACAGGGAAGCAGGGACTATTGAAACAAAGCCAGTTGAGTCAGTCAGAAAAGAAGTCATCAGAAGAATGCTTATTGACAATGTCATACCAAGCATTATGCAAAACTGGCCTGCCTATTTACCAAAAAACATTCAATTGCAACAAGATAATGCTAGACCACACATATCAGATGATGATATGGAATTCAAAGAAGCTGCAACACATAATGGGTTCAACATACAACTGGTAAATCAATCACCCCAATCCCCTGATCTCAACTTGTTAGATTTATGTTTATTTAGGGCTCTTCAATCACTTCAAAATCCATCATTTCCACAGAATGTAGATGAGCTTATAATAAGAGTTCAAGATGCTTATGACTTCTATGACACACAAAAGATTAAGTTTGCATGGTTACAGTTACAATATGTGATGACTGAGATTTTGAAAGACAAATGGTGTAAAAATTACAATAATCCTCATCATGGGAAAGCACATTTACAGAGAATTGGGAAATTGCCAGAGAATGTTGAGGTGGAACAATCACTACTTGATGAGGCAGTTAAGTACCTTAGTGATAGGGAGGTTCCAATATTTTCTAATGTGCACTACTTCAATGAAGGGGAGGAAGTGGATACATATTTGGTAACTTAGCAATGCAATTTCATTTTCACATTGATGCAAGTAATGATGACTGCTACACCTAACCAGAGACTAAGTATCAGGAGGAACATCATGACATTTTTTGTGTATAGACAACTTTTTGTGTAGAAGGAACATGAAGAACTCTGGTTATGTGTCTTTTGTGTAAATATGTAAGTGATGGGGCAGTCATGTAATGTAATGCATCTTTCGAAGTTAATGGTAATTAAGTTTCCTTGTTATGTGTAGTTTAATTTTAAGTTCAAATGAGATCAGGGTAATGGGAACTCTCCACACCAGTTGTATATGGCAGACAAAACATTTAAATGTTAACTTAACATCATTTGACTTCTTTAATGTATCAGGGATTACCATAATCATCATCACATGACCCATGCTTGATACCTCAACAAGTTGAAGCACAAAGTGCATTCAAACTTGGAGCCCATAGCATGGGTTATGTGATATGTTGAGTCCCTTCATCATTTGCATTAGTTGTGACTATTATCTCTCACATATGTTCATTGAGATGTAAAAGGACTCAATTCAACCTAGCAACCAACCAACCAATCAACAGAGGGACAGTTTTGGCCAACCAACCAACCAACCAACCAACATAAATTCCAACTTCTTCCAACATAAACCATCCATCAAACCAACTTTAGGCAACCAACCAAGCAACCAAGTAACCAACCAACAAAAATTCCAATTACAGAAATCATGACAGTGAATTAAAAGTCCAATGAAGGGGAAAGCAACAGTTGTAGGGACTCAATGGGAATCTCCATATTCAGAGTCATCACAACAATTTCATTAAGCATCATCACAGGGGACTCATAACAGAGCTGGGCACAAAGTATCACCACACTTTAATGTTGAAAGAATAGGCAAAACACATCACAACCAACACATCATAATCACAAAGCATCACAACAATTTCATTAAGTACCATGACAGGGGACTCATAACAGAGGTGGGCAAAAAGCATCACCACAATGTATTGTTCAAAGAATAGGCAACAAACATCACAATACAACAACATTACATAAGCACAAAGCATCACAATACACCAACACATCATAATCACAATTTTATGTTGATAGAATCGACATAAATCATCACAAGCCACCAAAACATCATAGTCACAGAGTGAATTAAAAGTGATTAGAGAAGATGACAAAACCTCGGGAACTCTTTTGAGTTCCTTTGCGCAACAATAGGAATGCATGCTCTGTTGGATCCAAATCCTCCCCTTCATGATAGGGACTCATAGGGATTTCAGGACCTTCATCATCGAAGTCCTCCTCATAGCCCTCATACACTTTAAAACGACGCATGGTCCCATCATCATCCTCCATGAACAGATCATGGTAAGTCCCCCCGCAAATTCACTTTCCCACCCACTCATCTCCTCACAAGGAACCCCCTGTTTTTCTTCCTCTTCACTGCCAACCTCCTTCTGCACCTCATGAATCTTCTGTTTCCCCTTTCTTTGGGGTGCAAAACGTTCATTACAACCCACCGCCATTAATGCGCACACTATCAGAGGTCTGTTGATGGGGTTAACCCTAATTTTTTCTCTATCCTCCTCAGAATTAGGTTCAACGATTTTGACCCCCTTTCCCTGAGATCTTCTTGCAGAAACCCTAGATCTAGGTTTAGGGATATGAGACTTACCAGTGAGGGTGTTAAAAAACAACAACTTCTGCGCCAATTTCGTTTCCTCCTCTTTTTCTGCAGTTTTCATGAACTTCTCTAATGCTTTGAGTGATTTTTTGCTTAGACAAGTCGAAGCTTCGCCGGAGTAAAAAAGTTTCCATGCATAAGGAGATCCGTTGGAAATTGAATTTGCAAGATCTCTGCAAATTATCATTTCCTCTTTCGTTTTCGCAGCAAAAGCTGCATTAGTTAGTGGTTGCGTGTTCACCATTGATGAATTTTGGTGAGAAGATGATGAGAGAGAAAAACTGTAAGAGAGAGAGAAGAAGATCCAGACACAGAGAGAAGAAGATGAGGAGAGAGAAGAGGAAGAGTGAGAATCGGCTGAGGAGAGAAGAACTTTTAGGGTTCTGGGTTAAGGGAGAGTTTTTGATGAACATTTATGCTCAGTTTTAATTTGATCATAAATGTTGGTTGGTAGTTGAATGTTGAGGAGTGAGATGGGAAATTTGGTGGGAATCATTAACTAAGGCAAAGGTTTTAATCTGATTTGTAGTCCATATTAGTTCAACATAACAAAGGTTAATTACTTTTAGTAAGGGTATTTGAGTAATTTCACACTCGTAATCTTTACCGAAAATAGAAAGAAGGAAATTATTGCATTTAATTTGAAACAACCATTTTGAGAAACTGTTGCATTTAATTTGATACGGAGGAAGTATATATATGCCAGTAGCGAAGAGTTTGAACCAATATTTCTAGATGGGCAGGGTAATGTACTAATATATCTAACATATAATTTAAATGTAAGAATTTGTCATCTAAAAAAGGAAATATTGAATGAATTGATCGCAAATCATGAGATTTTACTATCTCTTTTCCCTCTCGGGAAGATATTAATAATAGGGAAAATGGAATTTCCACAATAACTGCAAACCCTTCTGTTATCATTTCCGAATTAATTTTTTTTGTTCTTATGCCCAAAAATTTCTTTTTGGTTCGAATCATTAGCAGAAAGAATCAAATGATTCTGTTGAGACATTCGAGTAATTAAACGCTTTACAATTAGTAAAATGTATTTCTTGTCACCCGATATTTCCCAACAAAATCGATTTATTTAAACCATGATCATATGCAAATGCAAAAATATATTCCTGAAAAATAAGTGGATAGAAAAAGTTGTGTTGCCAAGACCTATCTAGTTCTATATGTCCTTGGAATTCTTCCATTTTCATTTTTTTTTTTGAGAAAAAATAAAAATAAATATAGCTAAACTTATGCATGGATGCACCTGATCATAGGTTTACATATCTAGACATTATCATCATGGCCTCGTGAGCTAGGACAATAGTGTTGTTGAAGTGCTGAACAACCCCGATTAAAAAAATCAATTGTAGAAGGAATATCGGCGTCTCCTACTAAATTTTCCACTTCATCTCAGTGGATCAAAAGCCACGTCATATATCCGAAAATGTCATATTTGATGCTTCATTTGGTATATTTGATAAATTGACAGTTTGTTAGATCAATAGATTGTCTTTGAAATTTTTGTTATAAAAGTGTACTCTTGTTCATCTTCGTGGAAGATGCAATAAGCACTTTTGTATTTGCCGTGATTGTATAAGAACCATGAGCCATCCCTATCAGTTTGACTAATTCGCTCTTCTTTCTTTTTTTTTTTTCTTTTTTTTTCTTTTTTTCTGCAACGATTCTTTTCACGACTTTTCTGAATATTCATCGGCTAACGTATGCAGATTACTTTTGTCACTTCATTTTCCAATTGAATATATTTGGTGAGGTTCTCCATTGTTTGACCCAAAGATAGAGATTAGAGGTGATCGAGGGTCAGGGCCAGAATTTTGCCTATAAGATGTTGGCCAGGCTCAATTTTCAAACTCAATTTTGTGCCTCAAATTCAATAAAATCAGTCTGGGTTAATTTTATGTTTTTCAGCCTAAGGCTTTGTTCTCTTCACCATATTTCGTACTCCCTCCGTCCCAAAATATAGTTTATGTTTCTTTTTACGCTCCAAGATGCACTGCAATCCAAGATATCTTCTATTTCGTATTAGTAAAAAATATAAAAAGTTGATATTATGAATGTACACATTAAGGCGGATCTAACAAGACCTCACATGAGTATGTTTTTTTGTATACATTAATGAGAATATTTGGTCAAAGTTTTTAAAATTTGACTCACAAAATAGAAACAAGAACAATATTTTGGGACGGAGGGAGTATTATTTATTCTTGTTCGAATCAGATCAAACTTGACAATTTTAGATCAAACCAGGCCATACCCTCTTAATTCAGTTTAGAGTATATGTAGTTTTTGTATTGGTAATTTTGAAAGTTACATGTTGAAATGAAACAACAAGATCGTATATGAATATGTTTATCCTTATGAATCGGCGTAAATATGATCAAAGTTTAGTCAGACATCAAAACCAGATCAGAGTTGATCAAACAAGAAAAATTCATAACTAATCACATTATTTTAGGTGAAAAGAACATAGGATAAGCTAAATTTAAGCTAAAAAGTACATTTCCTACTTAAAAATCACCATCAAAACTAAAATATTTTGCCGAAAAGGTCAAGCTGTCAAATTGTACACAAACCGGGATTGAGCTAGACGTGATCATCTTTACTTAGAGATATTCTCCATAACTATCATCCAAAAACTACAACTATTAAACTGAAAACATAAGTAATTTTTAAAACTATAATTATGAACACAAAACCATAACTATTCATTCAAATATCATAATTATTAACGCAAAAATCATTTCCATACCTATTTTATATCATTAGTATACCAAAATATCATAACTAAAAGCTAAAATACAATAACTATTAAGCTAATGTTGTAACTAAAAAAACCATAACCATTAACCAAAGACCATAACTGACCTAAAAATTATACTCCCTCCGCCCCCAAATATGGCACTTGTTTCATTTTTCATTGTCAAAATTATACGACCTTCTCATGTTTGGGAGAGTTGATACGACCACTACTTTCACCATGAGAGATATTCTTGATGCATCTGTAACGCCCCGGAAATACATAACCTTAATCGGCAGCGGAAGCTTAACTTAATCATGTGGGTTAGAGCCTACTATTAATATAAGGGCATTACTATTTACCAGCCGTATTTACTAAAAATCGTCCGTATTTTTTCTTAAATACTCCTAAACTACCCCTACAAATACTTGAGTTTTTACCCCCCATACCCCATCATTCTCACTCTCACTCACTTGAGTAAAACCCATCATTCTCACTCCTCACTCCCACCATAGCAACCACCACCATAGCCACCACCACCACCGACACCACAACACCACCACCACACCGGCGAGAACCGACACCACAACCGCGTCGAAAACACCACCGACAAAGACAACCGCGTCGAAGACACCACCACCGACACCACCACAACACCACCAACACAACGGCGACAACCTCACCAAAGCTGACCACCACAACGGAGACGACCACCGCGAAGCACACCACCGCGAGACCCAGATCCGCGTGACAAGTCCACCACCACCGCCACAACTCGCCGGAAAAAGCATGGGCTCAAGGAAGAAGGCAAAGGAAATCGGAGAATCATCAACTCAGGTTAGTTTTGTACTTTTTTGTGGTAAAAACCGACCCCTTAGCCGGAAATTTGTAGTTTTACCCCACCGGGAAAAGTGGGGAACAACAAAAAAAAAATTCGAAAAATCGCAGGGCAACGGATTGAAAAACCGTTACCACTGTGGTGGTAACGGATTATCTATCCGTTACCATGCATATTTCGAAATTTTTTTTTTTCGTTTTTTTAGTATTTTCTGTTTTATTTATGTTTTAATAATTTATGTTTTTAATAATTTCTGTTTTTTTGTTCTTTACAATAATTTCTGTTTTAATAATTTCTGTTTTAATAAAAAAAAATATTTTGTGTTTATTTCGGTATTTATAATTTATTTAAATAGTTATTTTAATTTATTATTTTAATTTTAATAGTTATTATGTTAATTTGTGTGATTATGTTGTAATTAGGATTTTATTATCTTAATGCATGTTATTAACATGTTAGTATTATTTAATTTGTTTGATTTAATTATTTGTTTAATAGCATGTGATAATAGTATTATTTAATTTTAATAGTTATTATTTAATTAGTTAATTAATTTGTTTGAGCATGTTGTTATATTATAAAAATATTTTAATGATATTAGCATGTTATTATATTAGTAGCATATTACTATTATTTATTGTAATGATATTAGCATGTTAATATTATTAGTTGTTTTTATTAGCATGTTAATATTAGTTGTTTAGGGTAGTTGTTTTTATTAGCATGTTAATATTAGCATGTTTGAGCATGTTTTACTAATGATATTAGCATGTTAATATGATTTGTTGTTTTAATTTTAGTTAATTAATGATAAGAAAGTGAATAGTTATAAATTAATTTAATTAGTTTGCGCATGTTAATATCTTTTAATAATATTATGTTAATGCATGTTAGTATTATTTATCCTTTTAATTTTAGTTAATTAATTATTAGAATGTCAATGGTTATAGATTAGTAGTAATTACAATATAATAACGTAGACATTAAATAAATAATAAGTAATTAACATAATTGATTATTAGGGTGTTGAGGGTCCTGAGGGATCGACGCCACGACACACTAGATCCCGTGGTGTTGATGCATCGAGTAGGAGGGCGAGGGCTGATGCTCAGGCTACGCCGATGCCTATTGCTGAGGATGCGCCTGATAGTGCGGGATGGGATACTGCGGCCGAGGAGGAGTTAGAACATTCTTTGAGCGATGGTGATGGAGCTGATGTGGGTGAAGCCTCCTCCCGTGTGCCGGTGAGGAAGGGTAGAGGAGGGAGGTTTGTTTCGGAAGCGTCGAGTTCCGGAGGTAGTCGGATGACGAGCAGGACTAGAGCTGCTAGGAATACTTCGTGGTTAGTTACCGAGGCGATGCCTGGGGGCCCACTTGACGGTAGCGTGATTCCTAGTTGGCGGGGTCACGTCGGCGCCCTTATATACCACGATCCGACGGCTAGTGATGTTTTGCTGTGTCATAACCGCTCCAGTGCCTTTGATGCGTTGATGACTTGGTCTTTCCCGCAGCGGTCGTTGCAGCGCATGGATAGATCTTGTCTTGGCCATCTACCACAGATTATGTTTGGGCACCTTGACTTTCCATTGCTTACAGCGTTTGTAGAGCGTTGCCAGCCCGACACAAACACGTTTCACATGCCTTTTGGAGAGATGACGATCATGTCACATGACGTTTGGCAGATTATACGTGTTCCTGTTGAAGGTCGGACTGTGAGTACTGCTTTGCTTAGTTCTGATCTGTATGTACGGTTTGAGGAGCTCCTGGGCTTGACTCGTGAGGAGTTATTACGGGAGGAGTTACGGGTGTGGAAGAACGGTGGCGTTACCGTTCAGCAGATTATCGATAGGTTCAAGGTTGAGGGACGTCCAGCTGATGTGCAGCTTCGCGCATGGATGCTTCGCGCAGCTGCAACAGGGATGCTGAGGCGGCGACTTGGCGCGGGTTCTGGCTGCGGTGGCTCGCGGAGGCGGTGCAGCACCACCGTGCAACAGTGTACAGCGAGAGAGGAGGGGAAACGTGAGAGAGAAGAAGAGAGCGTGGGAGAAGGGGAGTTTTGGTGTGGCGGTTTCCGGCGAGCACAAGGTAAATTCCGGCGAGCTAACGAGGGGTGAGGCTTGGAAGTGAGTGAGTGGTATTTGAGGTGATTAACATGGCTATTTATAGCCATTGATGAACTTCTAGAAACTTGGAAGTTATTGTCTTACTTTAATAAATTTGAGGATAACAATGGTTTAAGAGAAGTTGTGGGAGAATTGCTCTCTTGATTGTGATTATGGCAGCATTTTAGTGGGTTGGAGAGAAGAAAATTTCACTTAGAGTTGCCATGTATGAGGAGGAAGAAGATAGAAGAAGGTGGAAGAAGAAGGAAGGAGAATGGAGGGAAAAAGTCAAATTTGAGTTTCTCTTTGATACTACTTCCTTCTTTTCCTTTTCTTCTTTTTTTTTCTCCTATTTGCTTTTATTATTATTATTATTAAACCCAAAAATAACTACTCCTAATTCATACTTTGTATTAAAAGAGAAGTTTGTAAATGTTTTTCATTGTGATTTTTAATTATTCACTTGTTAAGCTAATCATAATTCATAACCACCTAATTAAAGTTATATTCTTCCCCTTTAAAAAGAAAAGTACCTTAATAGTTTATACTTGTGACTTATAAATAGTTTATTCAATTCATGGCCTAATTAGTAAACATTAAAATAAATTTTAGTCTCTTATTATAATAAATTAGTAAACTAAGCATGTTTAGGTCTTCGGGATATTACATCCTCACCCCCTTAGAAAAAGTTTCGTCCTCGAAACTTAAAAACATAGTTAGTTGCAGAACGTCATGCATTTCATTCATAAAAATTTCAGAATCACATATTCATATATACATAGCATCACATATCATATTTCATTGGTCAACTAAACCTTCATTCAGTTGAAAGAAAGATCATATTGAGACTAATTTACATATATTAAGATCTAAAGCATATTTATTCACATATGATTTTTCATATCAAAATCTTAATGTTTGAAAAGTCAATCAAAAAGCCTCACTTTGTTGGCAAATATATTGCTTCCCATGGATAGGTCAGTTATACTTCCTTCCGACCTCCACACATATTTTAAGGATTTATATCCACTACAAAGTACATTCGTTCATTGTTCAAGTAGGAGCCTAAGTTCTCAAATCATGTTCTCAATCGGAATACTACTATCGTATACTCTTATTCATAACTTTCATTTTATTTGATTTTGCTTAGCAATATCTCACAGTTGGGTTGGCAAGGTAACCTCTTCCTATAAATGATGTCATAATACTTCCTTTCAACCTCTAACATGTAAATCAATGGAATCCAATCAAGAATAAATTTTTTTCATCATTCGAGTAAGAGCTTAGGTTCTCGTACTATCTTTATCATTAGTTTCTTCCTTTCTAAATCTCATCATTCACATAATCTCAAAACAACATTACACTCCATAATATATGTCGAATCCTCATGACTTTTCAAATATCGAAACACACAATTTCATACTTGGTCTGCCAGCTTTACTAGAAAACCCAAACCCAAATTTTTTTATGCTAACTTGCCCTTAATATATCAATCCCTTCCTCTCTTACTCATAACCACTTGAAAAGTTTAATCGCGGTTTGCATATATCATATAAATTCTCCATCAATTCTATAATATGAACGTCATGGGACATTTGTAAGCATCATATTTTGTCTCTGTCTCTAAAATAACAGTACATCTAATAAGGTATTCACCAAAACTACTAAATCCATTATTTATACATCCCCAATTTCAGTCATCACATCAAACCAATATCATCATCACATCCCCAAGGTTAAACACTTACTTTCCCAACAATGTCATAACATATTCCTAATCAAGTTTCTTACATAGCTAACATCAAGCGTTCAAGCTCTTAATTGTTCACCATACCATCAACCTCAGATATTCAGAATTCCTTATGACTTAACCATTTTATCATCCA
Organism: Beta corolliflora; assembly: GCA_947648045.1. Taxonomy (NCBI): domain Eukaryota; kingdom Viridiplantae; phylum Streptophyta; class Magnoliopsida; order Caryophyllales; family Amaranthaceae; genus Beta; species Beta corolliflora. Next base: position 268,499 of record CANSZD010003228.1, on the reverse strand, counting down.
AAGTATTATATTCCTAATCGTCATAAAATCTCTAAACACTCATTACCTTATTTCATTAACACCTTTTATGTCTTACATCGAACATCAAATGTAACCACTCATCACTAGAGGAAAAAAGCCCAAGGGTTGCGGTCAAAAGGGGCCCAAGGGCTGCGTTTTTTGACCGCAGCCCCTAGACTAGCAGCCCTTGGCATTTAGGAAGGGCGCGGTTCAAAACCGCAGCCCTTGCTGCGTTAAGGGTGCGGTTAAGGGCCAAAACCGCAGCCCTTGGTGAGTTAAGGGCCGCGGTTTTGGCCGTTAACCGCAGCCCTTAACGCGCTAAGGGCTGCGGTTTTTGCCCTGACCGCAGCCCTTGTGACCCAAGAAAAATAATTTTTTTTTTTTTTTTTTTTTTGCATTTCTTGGTTCTAAATGTTCCCAAACTGTTATATATATATATAAAAGTATCATTTTTCATTGCAAATTATATTTTTTACACAAATATAGATTACATTACATGTGTAGAGAACATAACTTTTACTTACATTCTAATTACTATTATACAAACATGAACCTGTTTTACATAAAGCAGAGTCATACACTACATGAACTGGTTGGATTTGCTAGCCAAATGTGAGATGCTAACCCTACCTTGACGCTTATATATATGTATTTTCCTCTATCGTCCATGACTCCAGAAAGCCTTCCTGCAATTTTCAGAGCAAAAAAAACAATTTCTAAGTATAGAGCTATCATTTGATCTTGTGCAATGCACAAAACTTTACTTTCAATTTTACTTGTAAATAACTGTAACAATCATGGATTCTGATTAAAGATAATGGAATCAGTGGTCGGTGATAACAAGGTTGTCGTGGTTTATAGGGTTTAAAGTGTTGGACACTATGAGAATGGCTATGGTGGTTACAAAAATGAGGGAGCCCTCTACTAACTCTCTTTCGCAATCAATTTCTTTATTCTTACACTATTTACGTAAAAGACTTCACTTTCCCCGCTAAGAATTATACTATTAAACTCGTATGTCCAAAGTCCAAACCTAATCGGAAGTTTGTCAAGGATGGAGAGTTTCTTTTTTTATCTAAGACATAATTCACAATCTACACCTAGTACAAGGGGGTGAACGAACATATACTCGCTATTAGCTAATAAAGCAAAAGCTTTTATGCATCACCGACCATAAAACTATCACCGCATCTTGCAAATTTATCTTCATAGACAAAACTAAAGCGGTACGGGCTAATACAAAGCATTAATGGGAAGACAAGCGGGGTAGTAGGGGATCAAAGTCCAGACATGTACTACAATAAAATTAGCTCATAAAGAAAATGGCAAGTGCACTTATCAAAATTGTATAAGACCAGCTATTCAGCTGCCTTTCAAAGATCAATATGCAATCAATCAAAGCTGGTAGGGAAAAAAGTTTACAATAAAAATGAAAAAAAAGAGTTTATAAGACATACCCATTTTTTCTAGCAGCGTGGCTATACAATTAATGCACTCCTGTGTAGAGCACAAGTTCGCACATTAGCAAGCTGAAAATCAAGTGTATAGAGCTAAAAAAAAAATCAAAAACTAGATAGCGAGATAGATACCCCGTCAAACGAGTCATGCATTTATAAATCCCATGTCCGATACTCATAAATCCAACATGAGGATACTTTACACTTTATATTGGACCAAAAGCATAGACATTTCTTGTAAAAAGACCAAGTGCTTTAGCACGAACTTGTGCCCAACTCAAGTAGATGAGTCTGAATAACCTGCAAAATGAGCCACAAGGACCAACAACAACTACTTGCAAAGAGGCATATATTATAATTATATTGCATCAAAGTGGCCAGACCTGTTACTGATTTAGTGATTTTTTTTACCTATCAATTTTATAAAGAAGTGCATTTAGACATACCCAATGAAGGCTGTGACGAAGATCAAAAGAAAGCTCCTAAATCACATGCCAGCAGTATTAGATCGCCCCCTGCCAATAAAATACCATTAATGTCATTCTCAAACACGATATAATGATTACTCAATAAATGGAGAGATTATTGAATCATTTCAAACATTTTAAAGTACCAAAATAAGCATCACTGTACATAGATCTAAATTAAAGAGCAATATTTGTATGATGAACTCAAAATATAGAACTATCACACTCGTTGCAGCTTATATATGACAACAACTATAGGTGCACGTAGTTCTATGCATCATCGAGATGTATTATACAATATGCGCCCACAAGATTAATATAATCCAAAACAACAGATCTCTAATTCTCAATGCGGACATCAAAACTACTAATGAACATAAATAGTATATGTTAATGTTTGGTATACTTACCTAGTTAAATAAGCAATCGGAGAAATGACCAAAGTAGCAATAGTTTGTCTATAGAAAATGGACACCCTAGGACTCATGCCTTGAACAAGGGCAGCCCTTTTCAAGAGAGCCATAGCAGCATACAAAACCTGCATTAACTCCATTGCTATGGCAGGCAAATGATGCTCCCATGCTCCCATGCTCCCATTTATTTTCTTGGGCTCTCCTTATTTTGCAAGGTTGGATAACTCTCTTAAGACCATGTACGATGTATATATTACACCTATATTTTTGAGTTTTTGAGACACTTTATTATATAATAGCCGTCATGGAAAGGTCTAGATGAGTTATAATATACATTTTAGAAATAATATCAATCATAACATATAAACAAATTGAGTGTAGCAAAAGTATATGATGGAAGATCAGAACGAATATTTTAAAAATGGGATGTACTACGTTTGCAAGTGGGAGTAGCGTGGTAATAATTTAACTGCGGCGAGTCGCGCCATTGGGTGAATAGATTTGTTTCTATCAGATGCTGACTAGTATCTCTGTCATAGGTGCCAATTTCTCCACTCCTCATAACCTAATCAGTATTAGTAATTAGTCTTCACCCCACATGATTAAGGAGCTAATTATTTTGCCTAATACTAATTAGTCTTCACCCCACATGAATAAGGAGCTAATTATTTAACCTAATACTAATTAGTCTTCACCCCACATGATAAGGATCCGAAGTTGACAATGATTCCATCAACAGCCACATTAGCACTAAAATTATCAAATACAGAAGGTATGTAATCCTCCCGCAGCAAAAGGCAGAACAAAATTAATTAATTAATTAGAGTAGCTTTTTGGATCCTAAGAAAGATTAAATAAACCTTTGTGCATTGGCGAGGAATGAGGATGAATAGTTTAAGGACCGTATAAAGTATTTACTAATAAAAAGGATAGCATCTTCCATGGTACCATTAACTGCTAACTGCTATGTTAGAAACTACCATAAACCCTTTGAAAAAACTGTACATCGATCGTCAGACACAAGCTTCAGCTTGCCACTCATCAAAATACAGAACCTAAGTCTTAGTAATTAGTAGGGGAAAATCAGAGTTCTAAACACATGAAAGTCAATAGACAAAAAGCAACTTACATTGAAACTTTCATTTCTCAGTATCTAACCACCCTTCAAGGTAAGGACTCTAATTACTTAACTTTATTCATGTAGCTCCACAAACCTTACATATGCTAACTTTATCCAATAACCGTCTTCATACTATCAACCATGGATAGCACCCTAAAATGCTTCCATATCTCACAAATAGACTCTAGAATACGCTTTCCCCCACAATAACAATCAAAAAGACCTTAAATAAATCAAACAAGAACGCAAATCTCCGAAAGTTCGCTCTAACAGAATACATTCATTCAATTGAAATCAAATCACCATAACAATTAAGAAACCACATATACCAAACACAAAATCACAAAACTTCCAAAACACATCAAAATGTACCATTTCTACCTAAAATCACACTAAAAACAACAACAAAAGCTGATAAAAAATTCAACACACAACTATCCAATTATAGCAAAAAAAAATTAGGAGAGAGAAAATGACGAACTGACCATCAGAGCATCGATTCTTAGAGAGAGAAGCAGTGCCAGAATCGATTGCTGATAATCGATTGCACCGACAATCTATCCTTATCTTTACCGTTCAATCCTTTCGAAGTCGACGGCGACAATCTATCCTCAAATTCTTTTTTTTTACGCAAACTTCAATCAAAATCACTCACTTCTTCACTCACTGATTTTCCACTTATTACGATAAAATCTTCAATAATCGTTAACTTCGAGCTCGATTGATTCTTAAGTTGTGCCTTATACAAACGAAATTCGAGAAAAGGAAAAAAAAAGACAAATTCACAGAAAATGGAGGATGAAACGAAGAAAACCTAATTAAGAACCCTAAGATTCGGGAATAATGAAGTTTGAGATTGATGAATTTAAATTAGGGTTCTTGTTGATCGAAAGAGAGTGAATCAGCGAAAAGGGAGGAGAGAGATTATGGTTTAGGAGAGATAAAGGACGAGGTGAGAGAGAGAGAGAGGCGGGTGTGAGTGTGACTTAGGGTTAGTCTATTATTTTCGCTGTTTAAGGAATGATGAAGTAAGGAGGAGGTGGGATTATTACAAACACGGGAGGAAAAGAGTGATAAAGCCCAAGGGTTGCGGTCAGGCCCAAAATCACAGCCCTTAAGTGAAGGGCTGCGGTCAGGCCTTTAACCGCAGCCCTTTAATACATAAAAGGCTGCGGTTTTAGGCCTGACCGCAGCCCTTTCATTTAAGGGCTGCGGTTTTGGACTTGACCGCAGCCCTTTTGTTGCAGCATTTGACGTTTTTTCCTCTAGTGCATGCCTCAAAAGATCATTCACAAATCCTCAGTCCATATTACTCAAATAGTCATCAGTATATCCTCGAGCCATTCAATCATCGAACATTTTACATAATTCATACCAAGTAAGAATCTCATAATTTTCCATTCAGCATCTTATTGCTTAGATTTTACTAACCCAAAACTTAAGGTTACCAATCACCAAATATTATCCTCAAAAGATCATAAGTTTGAATTCTTATTTCTTAACTTGTAATGACCCAAATAATCCTGGACTTTCTCAACATCTAAATTCCCAAAGGATCATACCTAGGCGGTGCAAGGTCTAAGACTCCGCACTTCCGGCTAGGTTTAAGCTCTGATACCATTCTGTAACGCCCCGGAAATACATAACTTTAATCGGCAGCGGAAGCTTAACTTAATCATGTGGGTTAGGGCCTACTATTAATATAATAACCTAAAATGGTAATTCATCTATACAATTGCTCATCATAAAATTATACTTGCTTCTCCATCATACAAAATATCCTAAACCTCATAGAATCATGCATAGTCTCCTCAAACACATCTCATTATAATAGCCATACTGCAACTGTTCTTCCATACCTAAAACATAAAACAAAACGTCATGAGCCGAGGCTCGGTAACATACTACCCTAACATCGAAAGGCATTTCAATTCATTTTGTTAGCAAACAGGGAGGAGAGAATAGTAAAACCATTTCGTAAACATATCAGATCATTTCATAAAAATGTCATGAGCTTCATCATTATCTTTCCATCTTACATAACCATTAAATCATAATCATAAAACATTATCATCATTATTTATCGTGTTCATCATCATATATCTTTTACTTTGGTAACTTGGCTAGTACAACAGAAGGGACGTCTCCCCAAAAATATACAGAAAGGCGGCCACAACATAGGTGACGCTTTCGGTGCCCACATAATTGACAGAAAGGCGGTCACAACATAGGTGACACGTGCGGTGCCCACAGAAAGGCGGTCACAACAAAGGTGACTCTTGCGGTGCCCACGGGATACTGCCAAGAACCATCTTTCACTTAACTTTATCATGTTTCATTTCTTTTACGTATCATAATTACAATACATCATCGTAATCGTAATCATAAAACGTAATCTTAATCATTAAACATAATCATAATCATATTTTCATAACATTAAAATCGTCATACTTCATAGCATTAAATCATTTAATAAACATCATTTACATAGCAAACATTTCATATCCCGCACACCATAAATAACATAGCATAAATATCATATAAAGCATCATAAAACATAGTTGGAAGGGGAGTGCGGGTGCTAGCAGTAGACGTTACCTGAATCCTGCTTACCAACTTTGATAGCCGGGGGAGGCTTGTAATATCCTTTATCCTTTAATCTAATTAAGAATTGAATAACGAGATCCATTACCATTTAACTAAGACTTGGGGTATTCTAAAATAAATATTCTTTCATAGGTAGGTGGTGTTTTAGGAAGCGTTAAAACTTTATATTCGTTCTAATTTTCCATTATTAAGATTCTAATGATTAGTCAATACTTACACTCCTATATTAATTCATTATAGTACTTATGTCATTACTTATAGGTCTTTTTAAACAGAATGTCATACTTAGGCGTAAATGATCATCATAGTCTTTGACTTACAACTCAAGTTTAATGACTTATGAATGCGGTTTTCATTATTCCAAACTATAAGTACGTGTTACCAAATGAATATACTTTAACTAAACCAACAATACAACCACATTATTATTTCTAACTTTTAATATGGTTCATAATTTAACTAAAGAGTGAAATTATTATCATTAATCCAATTACTTAAAACATTATCTCTAATATACTATAATAGTTGTTATTAACTTAGAAATTAATATAAAGTCATTTATACAAACTTAAGTGTTCCTAATGTTGATTCACAAGTTTTAGATTATAAGAATTAGTGGTCCATTAGTAAAATACAATCGGTTTAGACCAACTAATTAACTAAGAGGCATAGTTTAAAGCTAATTGAATTAATCAAGTCTCTATTTATCCAACAAGTTAAAGTTTAAATAGAACTAAAAATGGCTGAATAGAAAATTAGATTAGTTTTAGGCCCAATTTAATCTAATTGACAATGGGAAATAATTGGGCTTAAAGCCTTAAACTACACAAACCCAAAAATCAGAAAGTTTGGGGAAAAGAGGTACGTATTATACCTCTGTTTACACGCAGCGAAGACACAACACATGGAAGATGGAGGTCGGAGCTCCGGCGAGCTGCAACAGGGATGCTGAGGCGGCGACTTGGGGCGGGTTCTGGCCGCAGTGGCTCGCGGAGGCGGTGTAAAAGACCGTGCAACAAAGGTGCACGACGAGAGAAGAGGGGAAACGTGAGAGAGAAGAAGAGAGCGTGGGAGAAGGGGAGTTTTGGTGTGGCGGTTTCCGCGCGAGCACAAGGTAAATTCCGGCGAGCTAACGAGGGATGAGGCTTGGAAGTGAGTGAGTGGTATTTGAGGTGATTAACATGGCTATTTATAGCCATTGATGAACTTCTAGAAACTTGGAAGTCATTGTCTTACTTTAATAAATTTGAGGATAACAATGGTTTAAGAGAAGTTGTGGGAGAATTGCTCTCTTGATTGTGATTGTGGCAGCATTTTAGTGGGTTGGAGAGAAGAAAATTTCACTTAGAGTTGCCATGTATGAGGAGGAAAAAGATAGAAGAAGGTGGAAGAAGAAGGAAGGAGAATGGAGGGAAAAAGTCAAATTTGAGTTTCTCTTTGATACTACTTCCTTCTTTTCCTTTTCTTCTTTTTTTTCTCCTATTTTCTTTTATTATTATTATTATTAAACCCAAAAATAACTACTCCTAATTCATACTTTGTATTAAAAGAGAAGTTTGTAAATGCTTTTCATTGTGATTTTTAATTATTCACTTGTTAAGCTAATCATAATTCATAACCACCTAATTAAAGTTATATTCTTCCCCTTTAAAAAGAAAAATACCTTAATAGTTTATACTTGTGACTTATAAATAGTTTATTCAATTCATGGCCTAATTAGTAAACATTAAAATAAACTTTAGTCTCTTATTATAATAAATTAGTTAACTAAGCATGTTTAGGTCTTCGGGATATTACAACCTTTGGGTGTTTCGAGTCGAAAGGCGAATGAAGAGAAAAGTAGGCTAATTTTTTCCTCTAACACTTCAGATGAGTTGAGAGCCTTGTTCCAAGACATCTCGAATATCCAAGCTTTTGAAAATTTAGGGTCTTAACTTAGGCTCCCCTTCTCTCATAAACATCCCAACTAAAACAATGTTCAATTTGTGGTTAAAAAATTTAGAACGAAGCACGCCATTTGAAAAAAACAAAGGTTCTTTCTGGAACCGAGCGCAAATTGGATGGCAGACACGGGTCTACCTTCCTCATGGTGCGCACTGTACAAAACGGCACAGTTTGTTATATTTTGAGGGACCTAATTCAATTTCTCTCATGTGCATGGCAAACGAGAGAACATCAAGTTTATTCCAATGAACATTGTAGTATAATGAACACACAATATTGTTGATTGAACAATTGCAATTTCGGAATGAATATTTACGATTTTTTCAAATTTCAAAATATTTTAAAGTAAAAAAACGAAAGAACATCAAGTTTATTCCAATGAACATTGTAGTATAATGAACACACGTTATTGCTGCTTAAACAATTACAATTTCAAAATGTAACATTTATGAAATTTTCAAATTTCAAAATGTTTTAAAATATTAAAAAACAAATAGTTGATTCCAATGAAATATGTAGTGTAATGAACACATTATTCTTTTGTTGAATAAACAATTGCAATTTTGGAATGAACATTTTTGGAATCATTCCAAAATTCAATATGTTTAAGAATTTTTCAAAACTCAAAATTGCCGCTGATTTCCAAAATTCAAAATTCAAAATCCAGAACATTTACGAATTTTTCAAAGTTCAAAATATGTTTCAAATTGACTATTGTTCATTTGATTCATTTTTCAGTTCATTCATCCTAATACTTATTCAAATTGTTAGTTTGTTCATTCAAGTTATTTAAAATGTTCTTTCAAATTACTTATATGTTCATTGTGATGAATATATATGTTGTCGCTATTATTCTTTGTATATGAACAAATATGATTCTGCAATGAACAATATACTATCTATAATGAACATCCCAATTGAATAGTTATATAAATATCCAAAAAACAGTAATTACAAAAGATGGTAAATTCAAAATGTAATATGTACCCAAAGGCAGAAATGTAACTAAAATAATAAAGTATGTGCCATGTGAACATCAGGGCTTTACAAAAAAAAATCTATTGCTAACTAAAAACTGTTGAGTTCATTAAGAAGCACTAGTAGAATAATATCAAATTGCGGCGGTCAATAAGTGGGGTGTTGCTGAGGATTTAGCCGCACTGCAAATAAGGGCGCAACAATAAGTAATTCTATTGTTGCGGTTTTTAACCGCAATATTAAAAATACATATCTATTTTTGCGGTTTCTTCCCAAAACCGCAGCAATATAGATGCAGAGCAGGGTAATTTATTTTTTCATTTCTCAAAGCGTAAATCTTTTTGTAGTTATAGTACAATTATAATATAAACATAGCTACAACAATTCACTGCATGTTACAAACACCAATTACAAAAGATACATAAAACTAAGAAAAACAAACAAAAAAGAGAAACTAAATCTAAGAAAAACAAACAAAAAAACTAAAACGAAAAAACTGAGAAACAAATTCGAAAAAAACTAAGAAACAAAAAGGCTGCAAAATATGAAACAGAAAAAACAAGAGGTCGCATGAGATAAAACTCACCAAGACGATTCGTTCGCCGCTTGTAGTTTGCAGTTGGAGAAACGGCCGCGAACGACTAGACGAGCGAGAAGACGAACCACGACCAACAACCAACGCTGAGATCTGGAGACCACGGGCTTCGCGCGATTGAGCGACGAGCTTCTTATGGTCGAACGACGAGCGACAGACTTCGAAGTGGTTGAACGACGAGCGACAAGCGTCGGGCTTCTTGCGGTCAAGGGACAAGCGCCGAGCTTCCTGTGGCTGAGAGAAGAAACAGTACCAAAAAATGAATGATGAGAGAGGAAGGAGTGAGAGGGATAATAAGTGAGAGCGAGACCGAGTGAGAGAGGAAGAATAAGTGAGAGAGGGAGATCGAGTGAAGAGAAACGAGAGAAGGAGGGAGAAGTGAGAGAGGGAGAATATGAGTGAAGTAAATCGGCGCCTAACAAATTCAAGTAACTATCAAACCCTAGCGCGTGTTTTTATAAATAAAATAAACATATTGTTGCGGTTTTCTGTGATAATTTTTTTTCAATATATTGTTGCGGTTATCTCTGATAACTGCAGCAATAGGTCTTTTGTACGCTATGCTTTTTCTTATCACGCGGTCTATTGCTGCGTATGTATGGGTACAAATGCAGCAATTCGATAGCTGCAATAAGGTAATATTCTACTAGTGAAGATATTCTTGCTTCTGAACTTCCTTCCTTTTTCGATTGATCGATTTGATTTGTGAGATCTCGACACCGTAACGTATCCTTAGTTGTCTGATTTTGTCGAACTGAATTGATATAAGAAAGAAAAGAGCAGTAATTAAAACAAAATTCTTCAAATTTATAATACAATGAACATAATCTTTCAAACACACAATGAATATATTTTAATAAGAATATGTCCTAGATACATAATGAATATATGACAAAATATAATGAGCATCTGACTAAAATGATTTTAGTGAACATATGTTAAGAATACAATGAACATTGACCCAAAAATGTGCACTTTATACTTATAAGGGAAATTTCCTGAGGTACTCTTGAGGTTTGGCTTAATTCTCAAAATAACTTATTGAATTTTGAAGTTCAAAGTTTAAGTTTCAAGGGTACCTTAGGAAATTAATCCACTTGAATTTCGGTGTATGATAAGGGTATTTTGAGCCCAAACACAAAGTTCAGGGGTATCTGAGGAATTCCCCAAATGTGAGGGGTAATTTGAGAATTACGTCAAACCTCATGGGTACCTGAGGAAATTTCCCTACTTATAAATACTACAATAAACATCATATAATCATACAAAGAACATTCGAACAAATACCACACATTTGTAGACAAATATATGATAATTAATTCATGGAAAAATTGATTATAATAATCCAACCTTTGGGTCGTTCGCTCAAAATAATCCCACCTTTTGATTATTTTTAATAATCCAACCTTTTAGCACTATCCGCTCATTTGAACATAATCTTTTGATTTAATTCAGTGAACACATGCTAATAGGACAATGATCATATGCCAAAATTTATGTTAGTAATACAACTAGCTAGTATGTGCCAAACACATAATGAACATATGACCAAATGTACCAAACATTTGAACAACACACAATAAACATATGGCTATACGTAATGAATATACGACCAATGTGAATTCAATGAACATATTATAATAATACAACGAACATATATAAACAGTATAATGAATATTACCTGTTTTTTGCTGCACTCTTTTCCTGATGTCGAACTCATTCCTCCCCTTCGTTCATCGAGCTCTCTCCTTCGTTCATTGAGACATCAATTGTAAGATTGTTTTCTTTTTTTCACAAACCACCATCAACATCATAAATCTATTTTGAAATGTTCACGCACTAGAAAAGAGGGAAAAATAAGAAACGAAGGTTCAAAATATAGTGTAAAAAAAATGTTCTCTTTTCTTATGAAATGCATAGATCTATTACCTTATGTTGTCGATTTCGCTTTGCAACTTGTTTTCATTTTCATGTATGAGAATTGTGCAAGAAAATGAATAGTTTGATGAGAGATGTTAGAGAGAAATAAGAGAGATGTTGGAGGATTTGGGAAGAAGAGAGAAAGTCTCCGTAAATTTGTGTGGGAAAATAAAAGTAATGAATTCAGAAAATAAATTTTATGTTTTTTGGTGTTCATTGGAGATTCAAAGATGTTCATTCCGTGCGCAATTGGCATAATGAAGCTGTGTTTTATGCTTTGTTGAACCGCTTTTTGACCCGTCCGCACCATTCTCATGGTAGACACGGGTCTACCATCTACCAAGTGAGAGCCGGGAGATTAATTATCATCTCATCCACCCTCAATACCATCACATCTTATTATCTCCAATGCCAAGCCTTCCCTAAGACTACCTTAAACGAGCTTCACACCATATGTAATAACTTCATTTGGGGTGAGAAGGATTCAAAGGGGAAGCTTCACTTTGTGGAAAACATCATTCTTTTCTCCCAGTCTCGAGGAGGGCTAGGGGTGCGATCACACCATGATATTAGTACCATTCTAATGGCCAAAATATATGGGTTGGAAGTTGTGTCATGCTAAAGATAGCCTGGCTAAAGCTTGTATAAGGTCCAAGTATGTTAGGATAAATGGAGTCACCATCTCCAAAAATGGCTCTAAAATATGGAGGAGTATTGGGATTGGGTGGGATTTTCTCTCCCGAAACATAATTTGGCTCATTGGGGATGGCTCCCAAATCTCCTTTTGGGATGATGATTGGTTGGGTATTGGGAGCATCCGCAGTCATATTTATGGTCCCCTTACCTCCCTTGAAACAAATCTTCCTTTAAAACACCTTTAGCATGAGCACCTTTGTTAATATTACCACTCCAGTTAGTATTGCAGGAATCTTTCTAGATAACAGAGGTGGATGGGGTAATGGGCCATCAAAAATTGACTTTTGCAAGGGATAGTACTCATGCTGAAATTCAAGCTATTCAATTGGGCCTTCAGCTTGCGCTTGATTCACAGGCTACTCATATCACTATATATTCTGACTGTCAAGATGCAATTCAAACAATAAGGGAAACTCAAAAAGCTCATGATTTGTTGACTGTTTCATTGCAAAAATGCAGGAAATTTCAGCAGTGTTACCAGAAAGTGAAGCTAGAGTACACCAAGCGCACCAACAATGAGATGGCAGACCTTTTAGCGATGAAGGGAAGGAAGAACAAAAAAGAGATTAATGTAGTAAGATATTTTCCCCAGCCTCCCTGCTATATTAAAAACTCTTCCATTGCGGATGTAAGTCATGTAACGCTTAATGCCACGGCTGAACTCCTTGACTGATTTATTATTATTAGTAGTAATTGTCCGTGTGTATATATTATGAATTGACAATTGATATTTAGTCGCTTTTCTATTAATCAATGGCTAAATTTTCATTTATTCATTTTTTTTAATTGTTAAGTCAACAAACTAACAATTTTTTCTAGTATCATCCATTTCCCGCCCATGGCTGATGGGAGGGTTGAGGTCTACCCACCCTATCTCCGACCCATTACCAGCAGCAGTACTTAAGGGAAATGTGTAGAGTTCGGGAAAAAATAATGAATTAGGTGATAATAGTTAGGTAGACGTTAATTAAAACAATGGTATAACAATCAATTCACTAGAGGTAGCAAAATCAATAATTGGAAAACATTAAATATTGTTAAATCCACGAAAAGTTATTAAGATAGTTATTTCAATGAAGCCATAGAAAAATACTCAAAACCAAAATAAAAACCTACTTATGAAATGCTAGCACGTACATAAAGTGAAGGACGTTTCATATTAAACAAACTCTCGTTGGTCCAATTTAAACATAGTTCTCGACACTCGCAACAGATAATTAACTGAAAAGGTATATTTTCCGACCAAAAAGTCAAATTTTCAACCTTGACTTTCTTCCTTCCTTTTCTCATTAAATGGAACCAAAGAAGTTCGTTGTCATTAAACTTTGGTGAAAGGGAGGGAAAAACGTCATGGCCGTAAAATGTTGAGATGTGGTCTGAATTAACAAATAGAAGTAACATAATAGGTCTTTGAACAAAAAAGTTTTTATTAGGTCTTTAATAGCTATTTTAATAGATCTTATCTGACAAAAGTTCACCGGTATGCAAAGAACTGCCAACTTGCGATCGGCTAGGTGAACTCGACTCTGAGTTGAGTAGGTCTCGATATCCGTCAACGAACAAAGTTGAGAAACCTTGTTTGCCATCTTCTTTATCCACTTGTTCATAGTCGAATTTGACTTGTTTGGTGCAACTTGAATCAAACACATTCTCTCAAGCCGATTCAATGACAGTGTGACCCCGATCATTCACAAACTTAGTTGGTCCGTCTATACCAATTAGCTTGCGATTCTTCCACTCTTTAATAATATTTAGTTTAGAAATCGATCATCCTTGGCAAACATATTTGCAAAGACGATAAAGCAACGTTGGGCAGTGTTATCTTTCAAACAATCATACCCAAATCCGAGCCGCTCCAAAGTATCTTATCCTCCTCATCATGGATGCCGCCGATGGTCCCCGTCAACTCATTTAGCCGGTTTTTCCATTCCGGAAGGTCTTTAATATTAACCATGGACCGCGCTATGATGATGATAGCCGAGTGGCATTCTTGCACATTCATTTCCACTTTTACGCTTCTTGTTGGATCCTTCGTTCTTCACGATTCAAGAGCCGATGTTCATTAATTTCTTTGTTTCGACTTCATACAAGAACAGCTCCTCCGCTTCTTTCTTCTCTAGTAAGTCCATCTTCGAGTGAGGTCGCATTGCATCCCGTTACACACATCTCTTGACAATGTACTAAACACAAGGATGCATTTCGCATCACTATTTTCCGGAGTCATCCGAGACGGTATGCCTAGAAGTTCATAAGCCGGGAAACTCATGTGTCACATTATCCAAGAAGAAAACCGATGGCTTGTCGGAGCCAATTTCCCGGAGTCTTGCCATTAACTTTCCCGCACTTCGGCCTCATCGTGAGCAACACCGTTTTCTAAATCAACCCACATCCCATCCGCCACACGCTTCGCAAGGCTTTGTTGTACTTTGTAGGATCATTCTCAAATTTAGGTGTCTGTAGCCCAAAAAAATGCCTTGAAACCCTCCCTCATCATCAAAGACTTTGTGTAGAGGTGCTTCATGAGATTAGTCTTTCCGGCTCCAAAGCATGACCATATATACCGATGCATTTCACATTGCCTTCTTTCATGTCTCTCGAATGCTCTATCCTCGTAGCCCGCGAACGTCTCCACGGATATACCGATTCTCTTCCGAGAGGTAACTTCTCGTCACGCGTTCTAACCTCATCGTATGTCGGCCTTCCTCGTAAGCAACCGGTTGGCCTTGTTTACAAGCTCCCGTCCTTCCTTGTGGTGTCTCTCAATGCTCGGCACCCACTTCATACGCTTCACTTTCCACTGCCCTTCCTGGCTTCCGTCTAACACCTTTTGTGCTGACACTATTGTATGGGTATGACCCAAGTATGTTAGCGGACCCCTGTGATAAGTCCGCGAACACCGTAACGAACGTGAACTCTATAAATGTCGCCTATAGCTCTAACAAGTCGGTACATCAACATGGTCCGACAACGTTGGCGGTCGCCCAACAAGACAAAATAAGGGAATCTCTCCAATTGTCGAAGCACCTCGACCGTACACGTGTAAAAGGATTACACACTCGTCAGTGAATAGTACTTCCATAAATACCCCACTAGTACTATTCTCGTGCAGTACATTCTCTCAGACTCAGAATTCTTATCTCTCTCTCTCTCTACTTTCTCTCTCTAAACCCTATTTGGGCACGTGCTGACTTGAGCGTCGGAGGGGGTTTCCTCGCATCCCCCCCGAGGGTAGTTCACGTTTGTTTCTTGTGCAGCTATTCACTAGCGGAGTTTACCCTAATCTTTGGCGGACTTCTCTCAAGACCGCCAACCATTTCAACACCGAAACAACTTGGCGCTAGAAGGAGGGGGACTTCCATCTTTGTGAACGCCAACATGGAAAGAGCAAACAATGACGGCCGTGATCCATCCGAGTTAGGACACTGGGAACGTCAACGAGCAAAGAAACTCCCGGGAACAATGTGTCTCGGGTAAACACCGGAAGCGGATCATTTAACCTTGGCTCAACTAAGTCAATTCTCCCCGAGCAGACTACAAACCGTAGCGTCTTTCATCCAGATGCTACTAGCGGGTACTCAGCCTAACAACACTCCCACTCCTATTGCAAGGGCAGGTCAGCTTCGTAGGCGTATGTCGACCATGAATGGTCGCAACGTCGATGGCACCCCCGTGAGAAGCATGCGGACCTTCAATCAGGAGGGACGCTAATTGGAAAGGCAAATTGAGGACCCGGAGTATGAGGAAGTCATCCTAGAAACCGAGGATCTCAACAATTCCCAAGATGAGGATCAAAGTCGTTCTCGCCGGGAACACAAAGATCGCTGGCGCAAGCAATTATTCTCGGCGGACACTTATTGATCAAGCCTAAGCGCTCTCCTTTCATTCCAGAAATCTTGAACCACCCCATGCCGCGAATCAAGATGCCGTCTTGCAAGTATGATGGCACCTCAGACCCAGACGATCATGTGGCCGCTTATGAGGGGCACATGTACTTATACACTCAGTGGGACGCTATCCGGGTGTAAAGTTTTCCCATCCACTTTGACCAAGGATCGCCCGACGTGGTTTAAAAGCATCGTGGCCTGTAACGTTTCTAGTTTTTCTCGGCTTTCATCTATGTTCAAGACTCACTTCGTGAGTAATAGGCGCCGCGAGCGCACAACCGGCGAATTGTTATCTATCAAGCGAGGGAAAATGAGAGCCTCGCGAGATTTCGTGGGCCGTTTCAATGCCGAGGCGGTCACCATTCCCCGCCTTCAAGGACGTGGCCGTTTTAGCTTTGATGACCGGGCCGAGGGAAGGGTCCGCATTTAGAAGTTATCCGGGGCCGTAAAACCTTCACATCCCTTGAGCGCCCTTGAGGAAGGCAAACGATTTCATCGGGGGAAGAGTTTGACAAGGCCGCAAGCAGCCAAAGTCGTGAGCCGGAAAAGAAGAAGGATGATAAGCAGAAGAGAGAAAAGGGTCGCGAAAATGATCGTGGTCGGGATGAAAGAAAGCAGGAATCAAATGTGGTCAAGAAGGGAAATGACTGCGAGAAGAATGACCGCGAAAGGTTCGAGTACAAAGATAAATTCGATACATATACGCAACTCACGACCTCAAGGGCTCGATATATCGATGAACAAGGACAGTGATAAATGGCAACGTCCTAAGCAAATGTTTCATAAAAATCGTGACAAGAGCAAGTGGTGTGATTTTCACGGTGATCACGGTCATACTACCGAGAATTGCAGGCACTTGAAGGATAACCTGGAGGATCTGATAAGACGGGGTAACTTCACTCAATACAAGGCTCAATCAAAGGACGGAGACGTGGTAAAGCCCAATAACCGGAATGTGCAATCGCGGATTGCTGAGATTCACGTTATAAGTGGCGGTCCAATTCATGGCGGCAGCGTCAATGGGGCCAAGGCAAGGCTGAAAGAATTCAGGCACCAGGTCAATTTCAATGAAAGCATGCAGTGGAGAAGGCCGCCAGTAATGCCCGCCATGTCTTTCACGGTTGAAGATGCAAAGCATGTCGTCTACCCTCATGATGACCCTCTGGTGGTCACGCTGAAAGTGTCAAACCTGTTTCGATCCACGTAATCCCGGGTAGACGGAGGAAGTTCCGCAAACATTCTGTATTTCTCAACTTTTGAAAAATTGATGATTGGCCGGGAGCATCCGAAGCTCCGTACGTTACCCAAGTGATAGGTTTCACGGGGGCGTCAGTGATTCCAGAGGGCCTGATAACCTTACCGGGCAGAGTAGGGGAGGATGAGAACGCCAGGGATGTGATGGCGGAGTTTTTAGTGGTTGACGTGCCTGGAGCTTATAACGCAATTATCGGACGCCCTTTCATCCATGACGTCCAAGGAGTTGTGTCAACTTATCATTTGACTATGTTGTACGTTTCCAATCTCGGGACGACAACAAAGCTTAGAGGAAATCAAGAGATGGCAAAATCATGCTACCTAACAGCACTGAAGCAACCGGCATGGAGAGTGCCGGTAGAAGAGTTAAATCCGCCAACTCGGAAACAAAGGCGAGCTCAGAGGAGGGCTTTGGCGAATGAAGAAGGATCCGAGAAAGGGGGTGAGGAGATGGATGTTTTAATGGAAGAGCCGGAATCCAGCGCCGATGATACCCAAGGCCCAAACCGGATGGAGAAACGAAGGTGAGATGCCGGGCAGATGAACCGCAAGGGACAAGTGGGCTGTTGGAATGACATGGACCCAAAGGTCGTGGTCAACCTGGTGACTCTCCTAAGAGAAAACGCGGACGTCTTCGCGTTCTCAGCGGATGAGATGCCGGAATCGACCCGGCCGAGATGGTACATCGTCTAAATGTTGACAGCACTGTCCGACCTGTCAAGCAAAAGAAGCGAAATTTTTCGGCCGAAAAGAACAAAGCCATTAAAGAGGAGGTTGATAAGCTATTGGCAGCTGACTTTATTGAGCCATGCGACTACCCGGAGTGGTTGGCCAATGTAGTCATGGTAAAGAAAGCTAGCGGCCAGTGGAGGATGTGTGTGGACTTCACAAACCTCAATAGAGCTTGCCCAAAAGATTGCTACCCGCTGCCGAGAATAGACCAGCTAGTAGACTCTACTAGCGGTCATGCATTGTTAAGCTTTATGGATGCCTTCTCGGGCTATCACCAGATCAGCTTGCTCGAGGCCGATAGGAAAAAAGCTGCGTTCATCACAGATTGCGGAGTATATAATTATAAGGCAATGCCGTTTGGGCTCCGTAATGCGGGGGCAACCTATCAAAAGCTAGTCGACAAAGTGTTCGCGGATCAGAGGGGGAGGAATATCGAAGCATATGTTGACGACTCCATCGTCAAGAGTAAAACTGACCGTGAACATTTGGACGATCTTGAAGAGACCTTCAAAACTTTGAGGAAGTATAAGATGAAGCTCAACCCAAAGAAATGTGTCTTTGGGGTGAGAGCGGGAAAGTTTTTAGGCTTCTTGGTAAGCAAAAGGGGGATTGATGCAAACCCAGACAAAGTTCAAGCCATTGTCGACCTGCCTGAGCCAAGAAGCGTCAAGGATATTCAGCGGTTAACAGGGAGAATGGCGGCCCTCACTCGATTCATTTCAAAATCAGCAGACAAAGCTTTGCCTTTCTTTGCCCTGCTAAGGGGGAATAAGAAGTTCGAGTGGGGAGAGGAGCAAAGCAAAGCATTCCTGGCGGTAAAAGAGCATTTAAAGAAGCTACCAACCATTACAAGGCCCGAGACTGGAGACGTATTACAACTGTATATCTCGGCTTCACCGAAGACAGTCACGGCCGTGTTGTTGGTAGAAAAAGAGAAGAGGCAGCAGCCAATTTATTTTATCAGCCACATTCTTAACGGTCCGGAGAGCCGTTATCAGCTGGTAGAAAAAATGGCCTTGGCTGTGGTTATAGCCGCCAGGAAGCTCAGACCATACTTCGACTGCCATCCCATTCAAGTTTTAACCAACCAGTCGCTAGAAAAAGCATTGCAGAAGATGGATAGTTCCGGCCGCTTGCTGAAATGGGCCGTTGAACTATCGGAGTATGATATACAGTACAAGCCCAGGACCGCTATCAAAGCGCGGGCCCGGGTAGACTTTATCGTGGAAGCCTCATATGAGGAGGAAGAAGTGGAGCAAAAGGAAGTCCGGCTCCGCCGGAGGTCGACGGATCATCCGCCGTTAGCGGATCCCGGAGCGGTATAGTGATGACCACCCGAAGGAAATTCGTACCGAGACGCCATCAAGTTCGCCTTCCCCGGCCAAACAACGAAGAGAATATGAAGCGGCAATTGCCGGACTGAGAATGTGTTTGGCAGCGGGTGCTAAGAAAGTGTTTTTAAAAACGGACTCACAGTTGGTAAGCGGCCAGCTGAGGGGAGAATTCGAAGTCAGAGAGGCCAACATGCAAAAATACGTTGAAAAGGCCAAGGAATTGATAGCTCAATTGAATCATTTTGAGATTCAAGCGATACCTAGGGCCGAGAACACAAAAGCGGACGCGTTGTCCAAATTAGCAAGCTCTGACTCATTTAGCATTGAAAGAACCGTCACGGTTGACATCTTGAAGGAAAAGAGCATCACAGAAAAGGTCGTAACCGTCAATAGTATAAACCAAAGAGGAGAATGGTTTAGTGAGCTGGTGTCGTACAAGTTGACTGGGACGCTTCCAAATAATCCTTCGTCTGCCAAGAAACTGAAACGACAAGCAAGCTGGTACGTCATATACCAAAATGAGCTATACAAGAAATCATTCAGTTAACCTCTGCTCAAATGCGCAACCGCATGGGAATCCGTGAAGATCCTTGAAGAAATACATGAGGGTATATGCGGTAACCATATTGGCGGAAAGGCTCTGGCACTTAAGGCATTGAGAGCGGGATTCTACTGGCCAAGTATGCTGGCGGATTCCCAGAGCTACGTTAAAAGATGTGATAAGTGCCAGAGATACGCTCCAGTCATTAACAGGCCAGCCAACGATTTACAGCCTATCCTATGCCCAATCCGGTTCGCACAAAGGGGGAAATGGACATCTTGGGACCGTTCACCACAAAGAACCGGGGGAGAAAGTTCCTAATAGTGGGAATTGATTACTTCACCAAGTGGATAGAGGCAGAGCCGACAGCAAAAATCAAGGCAAATCAGGTCAAAAAATTCATCTGGCAAAATATTATGACAAGATTTGGGATCCCCATGGCTATCGTCTTCGATCATGGCGTCCAATTCGATTGTCGTCCTGTACAGGCCTTCTTAACAGAATTTCGAGTAAAATTTGCATATTCAGCCGTTTGCCACCCTCAGAGCAACGGACAAGCGGAGGCCGCGAACAAGCAGATCCTAAACGCCTTGAATAAAAAGCTACATG
Source organism: Beta corolliflora (assembly GCA_947648045.1). NCBI lineage: Eukaryota > Viridiplantae > Streptophyta > Magnoliopsida > Caryophyllales > Amaranthaceae > Beta > Beta corolliflora. The sequence continues at coordinate 247,948 of CANSZD010003228.1, read as the reverse complement.
AATTCAAAGGAGGATGGGCCGATATGGTACCTAAGAGTTGCTATGGTCAAACAGAACAACGGAGAAAGAAGCAACGGGAGAGAGCCCATTCAAGTTAGCCTTCGGCGCAGAGGCGGTGTTGCCAGTAGAGGTGGGGTTACCCTCTTACCAAAAAAAAGCACCAAGACCTGCAAAGAAATGACCAGGCACTCAGGGAAGACCTAGACTTCTTGCCGGAAACAAGGCTCATGGCAGAACCGAGAGCAAACGCATAAAGGCAGGATCGGCAAGGCTTACAATAAAAAAGTCATGGAGAGGCCATTAGATGTTGGCGACTTGGTCCTTCGCAGAAACGACCACTGGCAAAGCGCATGTTGAGGGAAAGCTGACTGCTAACTGGGAAGGTCCCTACATCGTAGCCAAGAAGATTGCTCTCGGTTCCTTCATTTTAAAGAACATGGATGGCAAGGAGCTTAAAAATTGTTGGAATGCTAGCGTCCTAAAGAAATACTATGTTTGAGTTGCTAAATGTAATAGGTCGAGAACCACCCTTAATTACTTAAATAATACAAGCTTCGTCTCAGCTCATCAATTGTCTTATTATTTTCATGCACATTAATCAAAAGCCATATGACAGGCCCAAAGTGCGCTAACGGTCATATGACAGACCTAGCACAAATCAAGCCATATGACAGGCCCAAAATGCGTAAACGGTCATATGACAGACCTAGCATAAATCAAGCCATATGACAGGCCCAAAGTGCGCTAACGGTCATATGACAGACCTAGCACAAATCAAGCCATATGACAGGCCCAAAATGCGTAAACGGTCATATGACAGACCTAGCATAAATCAAGCCATATGACAGGCCCAAAGTGCGCTAACGGTCATATGACGCTATGCACAAATCAAGCCATATGACGGCCAAAATGCGTAAACGGTCATATGACGACCTAGCACAAATCAAGCCATAAGACAGGTCCAAAATGCGTAAACGGTCATATGACGCTAGCACAAATCAAGCCATATGACAGGCCCAAAGTGCACTAACGGTCATATGACAGACCTACCAAATCAAGCCATATGACAGCTCAAAGTGCGCTAACTACATATAAAAGACCGGCGGATAATCGTACGATAATTTAACAAATAAAAAGATGGCAGGACATACAACAATCGACGATAATGAAAGCGAAGAAACACAAGATATAAAGTACTTTCCCATAAAATAAAAGCTACAGGACTTGGCGGCCAACTACGAGTAAAACGATGGCGGCGGATGAAAGGCTTTTAGTTGGAATTGTACTTATAAAATTCAAAACATTAGCGTTTACAAATGCCAACATGGGCCGAATAAAGAGTTGAAATATTCAAAAATTACAACTATAAGCTATTAGAAGAACAGGAAGAGCCGAAAGAGGCCGCCAAAAGTTTCAAGAGGGAGGGGTCTCCCGATTTCCTTGATCCGGAACATCTCGAGGATCCACATCGGCGGTAGCGTCCTCGTCGCCGAATTTAGGATCCCCCTCAATAGGCGTGAGATACCGGCCACCGGCATGAGCGTCTTCGATAACGTTCCAGCCAAATCCTCGGAACCGATTTGCAAACGCATCTCATGGCGGGCCGCCCATCCGCCATCATACCTTTTGTGCAAAGTCGTTGTGTATTCATCAGACTGTTTAAATTGAGCAACAACCTTCGCAACTCCTCTCGCCTCGCCTTCACGCCGCATCCAGACGGCAACCTCTTTTGCAGAGTTAGCGGCCTCTAGAGCCTTGGGTCAATATATTGACATTTTCCCTGGGCCTCTTCCAATAAGGCGGCCCTCGGCCTCGCTGTTATCGGCTCGTCGGTTAGAGGCCGTAACTCGCCGTCTTGCCGCCGCCACTTGTCCTCCATCTCCTTCAGCAGATCCCGGCAAGTTTCCAATGATCGCTTATAGGTATCCGCCAACTTCCGATACTCTATATATTGCTCTATCACCAATGGCGCGTTGTTGGCTCGCGAAGATGAAAAGAATGTCAAAAAAAAAAAAAAGTACCACAAGTTGATCGTGAGCCAACCTAGCAACTGGAGTGACCAGGGACCCCGCCGGCCTATCTACTCGGCAATGCATGCCCTTCGAATGCGGTAGGCAAGGATGCCACCGTTCTCGTGGATGTCGGCATATAGCGACTCATCCTCTCCCGACGTCCCGGCCAGCCGGGTAAATCTTGCCGGGACGATAGGCCGGCGGGCGAAAGAGGCCGCCACAAAGATCGCTTAGCGGTACTTCATTCTTCTCGATCCACTCATGGTACCGAGAGAAGATGCCTGGGAGATAAGTTAGAAAGAAAGCTGGGCATGGTAATCAGCTCTCGGATCTTATCGCGGATGGAGGAGTAAGAGCCTGATAGCCAGGAGGCGCCGCTAACATGCCCTGGAGCAGTGGCCGCGACAGCCCGCTCCCGAATCTCTGGAGCATCCGAGGTCAGACCCCCCACCTGAACATCAGGGGTGTGGTCAGAAGAAGCAGGGTCCGCCAAAGCCTGCCTTTTGTTGGCGCATGTATCCGCCGCAACATGCTCGCGGGCCGCCTCCTCGTTCCCACTTCCCCGGCGACAGGTCGGGAGGTTGAGGACCTAATCGGGACGGCAGGGGATGGCTGGCCGCCGGGATCGACAGCAGCGGCAGTAACATTCTGAACAGGGACGCGAACAATATTCGCTCCGCCGCGACCACGGCGAATATTCTGAGGGCCGTGGCGGTTCCCTCCCCGGCGGCCATTGGTAATCCCGTGCATGGTCTCGTATTCTTGCGAGGAGCAAAGCGGTAAATTGGTTAACGGCTTGAAGTTCTCGTCCACGGATAGGGCGTCGAGGTCAAGGTAGTCAAAACCTGCGAATGGCAAGAAGCAAAATGTAAAAAAAAAAAAAAAAAAAAAAACATCGCTTGGACCACTCCAACATCAACACTCACCATTTTCATGAGTAGGGGCGAGCAGAGGCCGACAAGGGTTTGTTCCCCAGGATGTACTTGGAATGAGGAATCCAATATTTAGGCTCTTTAACCTTCACCTCCTTCCCATCCTCATAGGTGACTAAGTAATCCTCCGTGTCAAGGTAGTCGAAGGCCGCTAACTCTTCCTCAGTTAGCGGAATGAGAGGTAAATGCTCCATATGCGAACGAGGCTCAGTGAAATGACGACGCACTGGATAATCCTCAGGAACTCGTAACCAAAAGAAAGCATCCTGCCAGCCCTTCAAACCAGCTCATCTTAGGCCGAATCAGTCATCTTCTTGTCGGCCGTAGTTAGCGACCACCAACCCGCCTCGCCTAGAAGATCCATTTTTCTTCAGCCCAATGAATGTGGCGGAATAAGTTCGGCGTTTGCGGAAAATCCAAGAAACGCACAACCCAGATGTACGCTATCAAATTCCGGACCGCCAAAGGAGTCAACTGAGCCAAGCTCACGTTGAAAGCATTTAAGATCTTCACCAAAAAAAGAATCCAGAGGGAAGCGGAGGCCAAACTCGAAATGATGAGTATACACGGCCACGTGACCAGGAGGACATTCCGTCACAATGGCCCCCTCTGGCGGGACTATTAACCGATAACCCGACGGAAGACAATATAAGTCCCGAGCAACTCTCGAGTAACTCAGATCAATGGCGTCCTGACGCCAAGGCGAATCAATCTCAACACTGATAGGACCGGCACCTGAAATCATCCTAGCAGCCATAAAGCATCGTAACCAGTCCAGTCTCAATCTCCTCCATCGGATTCGAACTATCGACCCTTAATTCGACAGCACGGGAAGATTCCCCGACTGCATGGGCAGTCAAAGGCACAGAAACGTCAACATTTGCGTCCGCAGAGTCAATCGCATCCTCATTAACGCGGACGGCAGGACTCGCAGCAGTGCGACGATGATAAACAGTCTCTTGACGGACCATGACGATAGCAATAGAATCGCTGTCGTCACCTAAATCAATAATATGAGGGTTAGGAGCCGCAGATTATTGTAAGCGGTCGAAAAAGTCAACCGTTACTTCCACCCCAGCATCCGCCAAGCTATCCAACCAAGCATGCTCTCTAAGGGGTGCTACGTCAAGGCCGGGAGTGACATCGGCCGGAGGATGCCTAACGGATCGTCTAGCAAGAATCTGATGCCTAAGCTCCCTAAGCGTTTGTCGGTCACCACTCTGGCTGGCGGATAGATACCTCCTAGTTAAGTTATGCTCCTCGGGGGTAGCAGGGTCGTTTAAAAAACTTCGACCTTAACTCTCTTTCCCTCTCGGCGTAAGAGGTATGTCCGCTAACAACCTGGTTCTCCCCACCGGACTTAAGCTAGAAGTGGGTTCACTATTGGCCAGAGGGGAAGAAGGTTCGTTATCGGCCAAAGGGGAAGAAGGGTCACTCTCGGTCATGAACGCCTCACTAGGGGTATTCTGGCTATCAGACTGGTCCGACATGATGAAAACGCAAAAGAAACTTAACAAAACGCGGAGAAAAATCGAAGAAATACTTGGAAACAAAAGGTCACCGGAGAAAAATAAAGCGAGAGCGAAAGACGCCGGAAAAGATAAATGAAACCCCGAACGGCAAAATCTCACCAAAAACTCGAGCTTGAGCGTAACACCACCTAAAAGCCGGGAAGAAGCACCGGCAAAAAGATAAATCTTCAAACTCGAGCAAAACCCGAAAAATGTTCGTCAAGAAAAGACGAAATTTTCAGTACACTAGAACCGGAAAGTGAAAACTAGAAAATTGAGTAACTTTTCGGAGTAATTTGAGCACAGGAAAAGTGATTTTTAAGCAACTCAAGCTTCGGCTATGGAGGTTTTGTCAGAGAAAAATGGAGAAAAGAAGGGAGAGCTTGGAGAATGAAGATAAAGAACTCCGAAAAGGACAACTGCTCCAATATAAGGCACGAATAAACGACCGAGATTGAAAGACCTCTCAACTCCCTCTCCGTATTCCCGCCAAGTGTCAAAACACGGTAAACCCTAATAAAGTAATGGGCGGGATTTTCGGAAAAGTAATCATTAACTTTTCGAAATTTTTCAACTCCCTACGACGACACGTGGCACCCAACAAATTAACTTCTTCAAAAGTTGAGCACGGCAACAAAGATTCGCGTCCATCAACAACATCATTAGCGGACAAGACCCCAAATGATGCTGGGGGGGCTAGTTGTATGGGTATGACCCAAGTATGTTAGCGGACCCCTGTGATAAGTCCGCGAACACCGTAACGGACGTGAACTCTATAAATGTCGCCTATAGCTCTAACAAGTTAGTACATCAACATGGTCCGACAACGTTGGCGGTCGCCCAACAAGACAAAATAAGGGAATCTCTCCAGCTGTCAGAAGCACCTCGACCGTACACGTGTAAAAGGATTACACACCCTATCAGGTGAATAGTACTTCTATAAATACCCCACTAGTACTATTCTGCAGGTACATTCTCTCAGACTCAGAATTCTTATCTCTCTCTCTCTACTTTCTCTCTCTAAACCCTATTTGGGCACGTGCTGACTTGAGCGTCGGAGGGGGTTTCCTCGCATCCCCCCCGAGGGTAGTTCACGTTTGTTTCTTGTGCAGCTATTCACTAGCGGAGTTTACCCTAATCTTTGGCGGACTTCTCTCAAGACCGCCAACCGTTTCAACACTGAAACAACTATGTACCCTTCTGCTTGCTTGAAGTAAGCATTCAACACATTCTTGCGCTTCTTCCCAGGTTTTCGCTCCTCAGTTCTTGCTATATTATCCATGTACTCCATTTTCCCTTTCACTTCCTTCTGTACATTATTGAGCTCAGCGCGCTTCATGTCAACCTCCACTAAACGTCTACCAGATTCATATACCATTGGCACTAACCCCAATATGGCCCCGGCCATCTTTTCTTTATCTATTGAAGCTTCTTGATATATGCTATTCACTTGGAGGTATTCATAGTAAGCCAACACAATGGCCAATCATACAACTTGCATCCTTGCAGAATTGACTATAAAATAAGAGGAAACTGGATCACATCACACCGCAATTTTACTCCAAATATATTAAGCATAGAGTACAAAAGGGAAAAAGAAATTTGGTCTAGAATTCTTAAAAACTGATTCTCACCTTTTAAGTGATCTAACAAGGGATTGCTAAGGAACTGTGTTAAAAGTATAACTCAAATGTGAGTTGGGAGTAGTTGTCCCACATTGAAGAAATAAGAGAGGATCATTAACTTATAGATTGGAGGGTTACCTATCACCAATTGGTTTTAGAATGGAACTCTGCCAACATTATATGTGGTCAAACTCTCATCTGGCGTGGGTTTGTGTTATCCCCAATGAAGTATTATGCACTAAAATATAGCATTATGTTGAAAGATTATCGACTTTTTTGGGGAGCGAATATAACTAAATTTTTATTACTAAACCAATGAAATTGAACAGTTAGTTAACCATTTGCTGAAAGACTTAGTAATAATAGTGAACTGTCAACTTTAGTTGTTTGGTTTTAAGTGAAACCGTTCAAAACCTTAATAGTTTAATGGCTCTGTTTGGCAATATTATTTGAAAATAAACTAAAACTGATAAGTTAACTGAAACTGGTAAGATAAAGCTGAAACTGATAAGGTGCTGAAACTGATAAGGTAGGTGATTAGCTTGCCTGTTTGACAAAATTAATTGCTTAAGTTGATAAATTATTTTGGCAAAATTAGTTGTTATCAAAATTTTAAGAAGATTTTCCAAAATTTCAGTCACCTGATTTTGAAAAGTTAAAAAATTTTAACTTATTATTTAAGTCATTTTAACCACCTAAAATTTTATTTTAGGTATTTCACAAGCGCTACTAATCATTCTAGCACCTAAAATATGTTAGCACCTTATCATTTAAGGTAACTGAAATACTTCCCCAAACAGAGCTAATTTATTAACTTGTTGAACATATCAGTTACTCAATTAATGCTTATGGTTAACAAGAGAATATTTTATTTTGCACAGCTTCTTTTTTTTTTAATTGGTTGAAATATGTACGCTTTGATTTTCACACTAGTTATATACTAATTTCGACCGAAAAGTTTTGGCTCATATACTATAATGTAAAATTTAAAATAAATTGTTAACAATTTTGCAACTAATAAAAGAATGGAGGTTGTATTATCATGATGGGCTTAGCTTCAATTTATTCCTAGACTGGTTACTTGTCTCCACGACTCCACCAGGGGTGGACCTATGAAAGGTTCTGGGTGGCACGGTTCCCCTAAAAAAATTAATTTTCTGTTTTTTTCTTTTCGTTAAACATACAATACATACCAGATAAAAGATTTTTTCCCCCGTGTACAATTCATAGAATGGAATGTGCTGCAATGGGTAGACTGTAGAGGGGCAGGAGTTCAATTCTTGTGGTAGTCAAATTAAGATTTTGGCTATAGTTTTTTTTTTCTTTTTTCTTTTTATTCCTTTTCTTTTTATAAACAATGATGCTTTCTGGTTCATGTACAATTAAAGAGGGTTCGGTTCCTCTGTTAGTCAAAGGAACTTTTTTTGTTATAACTTTCTTTTTTTTTCAAACAATAATGCTTTTTGGTTCATTTGAAGCTTATTTTTTCCCTTTCTATTTAATATCCATTGTATTAGTTTTTTACAGACTAACAATATATATTATTCTATCCAACTTTGAGTCTTTAACCATCGATTTTTCTATCACACACTTATAACGATTGCTCCATCATTTTTAAATACATGCAACAATTCAACCATATGCACTTTCTATATACCAAGTCAGACCAAGCCAAGTTTATGTCATTATATAAGATGTTAAGCTTATTAATCTATCTATATACTCTCTAGTAATTTGTAATTGTTAACTTCTTATACTTTGTAGTAATTGATAAGTAATTAACTTCTTATACTTTGTAGTAATTGATAAGTAATTAAGAAAATAATGGTCAAACTTTTGTGTTTAAAAGTATAAAAGTCGTATAGTAA